>VXAK01007831.1:17628-28125 GCA_013399435.1 Arenaria interpres | reverse complement strand
TTTACTGCAGTATTCAGTCATGCTGATTTATGCCGTACTATCCTGTGAATATTTTGCAGAGTATTATCAATAATATAATTCTATCTTTGGATGCAGATGGAATGGGCTTAGAACACAAAGCAGGCAGAAAGCATGATTCCTGCCTCAAGTTACTGCTTGAAATAAACTTAGTATAAAATGTGAGACAGGGACACAAGACATCAGGGAGTGGAGGACTGGATCAAGAAAGGTATCGGCCCAATTAACAAAATATTTTATTCTGTAAGGGTTCATGTACTCAGTAAGATGATTCTATTTGACTGGAAGGGTTTCATTAGAGTCGTGGCAGGAATCCCTCTGGAGAGTAGGTCTGTATTAGGATCATGAGTAGTGGCATCACAGATCTACTCAGGATAAGTGCTTCTGCATGTGAATAGAAGCAGCAGTCTCATTAATCTCATCAGATTGCCCATATAAGAAATCGAAGCAATTGGAGAGGACTGCCAATGCCAAAATAAGTGGAGGGCTCTGGTCTCACTTCTCACACTTGAGACAGAGTCAGGAGAAAGTGGCTAAAATCATCTTATTTATTGTGGGCCTCTATTAGCAATAGCATTCTTGCTTGCTTAAATCATGTACTATTTCCTTTGAATTGTACTACTGGTACTGCCCTTATGGTTTATTGATTCACCTGCGGATCCTGCATAGAGAAACTGCCAAAAGTAAAATTCAATCATTTGCAAGTGTACTCCTCCTCATTTGCAATACCATATTTTAGATCTTTGTTGTGGATTCTAAATCCAATGGAGTTTCATTCAGACATGTTCTCAGTCCTAGTGTTAGGATCCTCAAGAAAAAGATGCCAGTACAGAGATCCAAATGTCCAAAATTTTTTCATATTGAATTTGGAATCGCCTTGTACCATATATTAAATAGCTCAGCATATGCCTTTTTTATTTTAGTTGAACTAATTTCATCTCAGAACTATGTTAGAGACTGATTTGAGAAGTGTGCTCTCAAGCTTTTGAGTTGCACTTATTCATATGAAAAATTTGTTATGTGTGTGAATGTATGGATGTGCATTAATTTTCCCCCAAAAATGTATCAGTTGAAATTCTGTTATGCTTTATGTTCTATGGTGATTAATATTCCCCAGGGAAGCATAATGAAAGTACTTGATAGATCAGTTGACTAAAATTAATATTGGAGACATCACTGTCTTATGTAGCATATATTTCTAAAAATTTGAAAAACTTTGGTGTGCTTATTTTTACCATGTGTTATAAAATGTCTTCCTTCTGCAGTGTACATCTTTGAAGACATCTACATCTTTTTTCTTAGAAAAAAAGGTTTTTGGACAACATAATTCCCTGAAGTTGAGTTTTGGAAACTAGTTGCATGCATGGACACTTATGAATAGGTGTAACACAAAATTAGTAGGCATTTTCATTGGCAGAACAGCGGGTCTTGCCCTTAGTATGTGAAGAACATGTAAAAATAAAGCAAGTCAGTCAGTTTGAAAATATTGTTTCAGTTCATATTTACTGTGGTAACATTAGGATTCAAATATACACAGAAAGTATGTTGCTGATAAATGCAGGGAGAAGTAGGAGATCGGGGACGAAGACAGTGAAAAACTTCAGATCTCTAAAAGACTGCTTTTGATTCTAAAGTTCACCAGTGTAAATGAGTCACATCTCCACAACCATTCCTCCTGATATTGGGAAAAATCTGGTAAAAACTTTATTCTGGTCTCAGTTCAACTTCTGATAATAAGCTTGAGTCTCTGAACTTGGAGATGGCTAGTATAGCTTAAGTCCATATTATGAATCTTCCATCATTTTCTGAGGAATAGCAATAGCTATCCTAAGAAGTGGTTTACTCAAAATGGTGATCAGGATTGCATGTGAAATCAAATTCATTAGCATTGCCCCAGGCTTACACAGTTCTCTGCATATCATCTTCTGTTCCATAGTTGCACAGAACAGAATGTGTTTCATTTCATTTTCCTTGAAAATTTACTTGGCCTAATATTTTGGCAGCAGTTTACAAACTTTGCTGGGTGTACCGCTGCCAGCAAGAATAAAGAAATGGTTCTTGGTCTTCCAGGAATAAAACTAAATTTGCTAAATTAAATATTTGTTTTCTTGCTGTGATATCAGTCAAACTAATCTTTTAAACTTCATCCAAGGAAATTTTCATGCAATGTGAACTCACTAAAACTTGCAGCTAAATAAATTTAGACTAGAAGTAAGATGCAAATTATGGAGAGCTGGGGTAATTAATCTCATACATCACTTGCCAAAGATTACGGTTCGTGCTTATTGGTGGTAAGCTCTAACGCAAGACAGGATGTATTTTCTAGGGGTTATGGTGTAGTTCACCTACAAGTGTTGATCAAGAAGCAGGACTTACTAAAAGGTGCTAAGAACTAGAGCAGGCAAGATAAGATGATCTCAATGCTATTGTCAGGCCTTAATATTGGTAATTTTTTTTTTACTTATCACTTATAAAGTCAAATAGACACCTTTCATTACCGTTTGTTACTGATTTTCAGTATACATCAAATGCTTTTGTTTTCTTTTCTTATCTTTTCTTCCTGACAGGTGCAGCTACTTACAACAGCTTTTATGTTTTTTGCAAAAATTTCTGCCAAGCTGTGAAACCTGGGAAACTGAGGGTCCGCTGCATTGAGTGTAAACAAGGAACACTGACACTGGCACGGGTAAGCTTGTTTGTTTCTTTGTTCGAGATTTTGGAGTATATGGAAATCATATACCTAGCTTTATCTATTTACATACATGTGGCTATGTATATATGTGTCTCTACTTAAGTTTTTTCTTGCTTTTTGTAACTGAGTAATTCAAAGGTTTGTGCAAACTTCATTCACTTATCTCCATTATTTGCAGTACACACAAGAAAAACATAGCAGACTATAGCTCCAATTCTGTAAAGACATTTTTAACTTTACATCTTAAGGACTGGTATTTTAACCTGGTAGTATGCACAAGATCATAGAATCATAGAATCATTCATGTTGGAAAATACCCTTGGGATCATCAAGCCCAGCCATCAACCCTACTCTATGAAGTTCTCCCTTATAGCATATCCCCCAACACCACATCTAAATGACTCTTAAACACATTCAGGGATGATTCCAGTGTCTGACCACTTTTTCTGTGAAGAATGTTTTCCTAATGTCCAGTCTAAACCTACCCTGTTGCAGCTTGAAGCCATTCCCTCTCGTTCTATTGCTAATTACCTGTGAGAAGAGACCAGCACCAACCTGGATATACAACTATAGGTATACAACTAACTACGTGTGCACTAAAGGGTTGGAATTATAGAAGCTCAAAGCAAGCTTGGAGCAGTCTTTAAAGCCACAGAAACGCCTGAATTCAGTGCCATTGATGTGGAATGAGACAAGGAGGGTTGTGCATTTGAGAATATTAGTCTCACCAGCCTAGCTCCTGCATGTAAAGTCAACAAAAAATTATTGTGCTGGACAGAAAGTTAGTAGGAGATCTGTCAGGCTTGGTTTGCATCCTAAAACGGGGGAGTGTTCTTTGAGTTGAATGTGTAGTTGTGACAAGTTTTGGAGGGCTTTTTTGTCTAAGCACTGCCGAGTGTCACCAGTTGTGCTACTGGGGAATGAGAGTCCTTCCTCTCTCATATATCACAGTGTTTGTAAAACAGGTTTGTTATGTGAGAGGCTTAGGTTTTGCAGAAGACTGAAACTTGCCATGCTATAGATTTTGAGGGGCTTTCTGTGGTATTGGACACATATGTAAGTGTATATTGTAATGACAGCACAGAACACGTCCTCTGCTAGACACAGTGGCTTCCTTTGGCGAGCTTACTTTTGGAAATGATGACTTTCACACCTGTGCCATTTTGGTTTGGAATTGTTGTGTTCCTTGTATTAAGTAGACAAATAAATTTCCAAACTTTTCAGTTTTTTCAGTATCTGCTAAATAGTGTTCTTCATTTTGTAGACTTAAAAAAAAAATAAATCTCTTTATTGTCTCCCAAGAATTCCTCATAACTCCACAATAAAATCCCCTATTATAAAAAGTTCCAGTATGGCATATTTCTAAACACACTTTCTGTATCTGATTTTCTGCATTTTATGTAGGCCTACATTTTTTGGCAAATGTAGGGCCAATAATATGATAAATATACACAATCTGATCATTTCCATTGACTAAGCAGAGTGCAGCTGCTTCTTTATTCTATGAGCATATTTTAGAATAGGTTTGAAAAGAAAGTAGCTAGAAACTTGTAGTGGAAGAATTTTCTAATTTCCAGATTGGTTCAAAAAAATCCCAGCTTTCAGAAGATTTGAGAAGGTACTTGCATATAAAAGTACAAAAGAGAAAAGGAAAATATCTTTCAAAGAGTATCAAATAATAGGATTTGTCTGGTTTAGTTTTTAAATAATGCATGGCTATGAAAATTGCGCTTAAGGTTCGGTTACTTTTTCCCCAAAGGAAAGAAATTTTGTTATTCTTTTCCTGTGGAATTCGAGTGGAGTACGGTAGTTGAGAACAGTGAGTGTGCTATTCCAGCAGTTTGGGCAGGCAGTCCTCAGGACTTTGAAGTGCAATTTTTTCAATATGGGCACACTTATTGTCCTGAATGGGCTATGCAACAGTCGGTTTGTTTTATGAATACATACCGTTCACCTCAGTCCTGTGGTCGTGAAGATGACGTGCAGATTCGGCATCTTCCTGGCCCTTGTGGCCTCTTTTCTCACTTTCTGGTCCATCTTCCAGGGAGACAGAAAATAATTCCAGCTGGGGAAGCTTGAAATATGTACTAAGCCCCATTTATTCTTCAGTACTGTGCAGAAACCTCCCTGCATTAATGCTAGGCGGAAGTGTGGTCCTCACAGCAAGTGCTTTGTATCTACCCAGCTTTCTTCAATGCATTGCAGTAGGCAAGTTATGTCAGGCTGAAAACATCACTGTCAGTCACTTGACTTTCGTGCACATTTTAAAAAAAATAATGTAAGTTAGTTTATTATCCCAAACCCCCTATCTTGCCCTTCCAATCCCACTGGACTATGCCAGTGACTGCTGATAGACATCTTCTCTACTGGTACTACAATTATTTTCCCTTTAGAGAGGAATTAGTCAAAATAAAGTTGACACTTTTAAAGAAACTATAAAAAAGCTTTTCTGTACCACCATACCACAGATTTGTCAGAAAAGCCATTATTTTTTAAGATTATTTTTTTTCAATTCTATGTAAACTGTGCCTGACCTTTACAAGGCAACACAGCAAGTTTGTTGAGGAGCTCTCTTGTGCCATAAGCAGTAAAGCACCATGTAAGCCAGCATTTGTTACACTAATTCTTTCATTGAGATGAAAGTGAATACCTGTGTAAAACCCACACAAAGCTTTGGGCAGCCTTAACTTACTGTACATGCTAATCCTTTTCCTACCTAAGACACAAATGACCAACCTAATTAAATTGAGCTTTCTTTTTTCATGGTGTGTTGACTGACATTTTAAAATATTACTTACTCATTTAAACAGTCTTATTCTAAAACCTTATTTAACTGTCATGCCTATTTGCATAGCATTATTTTAATATATGATGCTCAGACTAAATTTATGATACTACATTTCTATGAAATTAAAGAGCCCACTGTTTTTATTTTTACCAAAGACATCCATCTAAATATTAAATTTGTAATTTTCTAGATGACACTTAGGTTGGTGTTTTATGAACATTTCATGACCTAATACTTTCTGGGAGATATATACCAGATTGATTTAATTATAAGGAAACATCAGTCACTGCAAAATATCACCTCTCCCTAGTTTCCCTAATTAATCAAGCGCAAAATCATATCTGGAAAGATGGAAGTGTGGGAATCTTATGTGGACAAGCCTACCAGCAACTTTCTTCAAATAGCTCAAAAATTTTAGTCATTAGTTTCACATTGTTTATAACTTTCGTTGCTTTTAAAAATATTTATTTCATATGCATATAATGCTGCAATTTGCCATGATTCAGATAATTAGGGTATTCCTCTTTCCAGGAAAAAAAAAACAAACAACAACAAACCACCACAAGACCCCCTGATTATAGCAGTCACATGTACAGTTCTTTTTTTGAGTGGTACCAGTTAACATTCACATTGTTGACTCTATAATGGAAAAGGAAAATGCATATCTTCAAATGGAAGGTCGGGTTCTGTAAACTAGTATACACCAAGCTATACACATAAAGCCCACTTTTTCAGTGTAACTGATTCTATGGCGTGCTCCTGGTATAGAAGAGGATAACATTTGACTTGGTGTCTATTTGCCGTAATACAAATTTTAACGAGAGTAAGACTGAAGTGAAGGAATATGACTTTAGGTCTCCACACTCAGCCACAGGTGCTATGGTGAGGCCATGTCTACAGCAAGGACTTGTGACTCATTACCATCTGGTAATTCTCACATTGTGTCCTTGGTGTTACTGGTTGAGTTTTCAGTGTATCCTCTATTACAAGCGCCAAAAGTGTTTTGCACAGCTTCTTGTATAGTTTTCAAGTGTTCCTTGTAGCTCAAAACATTTTTTCAGACCTTTTCAGACATGAGGAGTTATATTTGGATCTGATTTTGCACCCTGCAGCTGAGATGAGACTTAGTTTTTGGCACTGACAGAACATCTGGATTTTATTCAGCTCGTGGTGGATGTGGTCCCATTGCTGTCCCTGCCCTCCGTGCTCCAGAGGAGCCGCCTGGGCTCACAGGTTTCGTTAAATTGTTTGCTGCCAGTGAACTGCTCTTTCATCATTTGTTGTATTAGGGATACTGCTCTCATCTCTTGCTTTTTGTCTTAAAACTAACAAAGAAATGGACATTTGCTGAATTTTTTTCTCTGGCACCACGAAAAGCTTGTTGTTAGATAGCTTGTCAGTATAGGCTGTGTGGTACATCACAGTTCTGCATGAAAAAGCACTAGTGTCTTCCAAGTGCCTTCCAGTGACTGACAAATAACAGGTCATAGATAAAGTACTCTTCCTAATAGACAATAGTGTAGTAGTTTGAATTTGATACTTTCATATTTCCTAGGAAGGGAAAGATCCTTAATACAGTCCTTTTCTTTGAGTTCTCTGCTTCCTAACTCCATTTTAATAGTTATTTAAATAGGTGGTTGGTTTTTTAAATGAATATAAACTTTGCAGAGATTTTCAGTAACATAAAATAAAAAGGCAGTTTACTATTGATCTTTCTTTTTTAAATATATCTTTGTGAAACTACATTCCACAGTGAGCTACCTCTCACCACTGCTCGTTTCAGCTCCCATATTTTCTTTGAATTCATTACTTGTATCCTGGCCCAGTGACAAAGAAAGGCAGAAGAACCACTCACTGCGTTGGAGCAAAGCTGACTGAAAGACATAGGGACAAGTAGCACCTCTGCAATTATCTAGCCCTTACTGCTGCTGAGTCATCTTCTCCCCACCGCTGATTACCACTGCTGGGGTAATATAGCAAGCAGGTTACAAAAAAATCAATTTTCCCTTTAAAGCTAAACTGCAAAATAAACTCCACCCAGTGGAGTGTTATGTGATAAAGCGTGGTCTGATTCACAAGCTGGGGAGATACTAAAAATATGATTGAATACTTGAGACTGGATGACGTACGTATTTGTCTGTCCAAAATTGCATGAGTGCTGAGAGGATAAAAATGTTTTTGATATATCTTGACTAACACATGACAAACACTGTGTGTTACAACGCTTCTATTGAATACTGTGCATGGGAAAGTTGCCATCTTAATGAGTGGCCCTTGGTCAAACTAACAAATGTGAGATGATAACCATTTATTGTTGCGTTCCTGCTAATGAATGTCTTAGTACAAAAATAGCTTCATTTCCCTGCATTTGGCCAAGAAAAGTAATACTTACAGGAAATTATACATATTCAATATATGGGCTTCTTTCTATTAAGTAATGAAAAATGTCTCAATTCTGACATCTAAATTACCACTACTGGGCACTGATGTTAATGCTGTTTTGAGAAGACCAGTGCAGAGAAAAAGAGTTGTCGGAACTATTTTTTCCAGGGTTTCCCACAGATTCAGAAAATCCTTCTGATCTTAGTTATAGTAAGCCATCATATTTAATCATAAGACTGAATTTTTTTTTCTAGTGAACTAGTGATTTTTGAGAGTCTGTTGTGTAGCCCAAGTCCAGCTGTGCCAGGATGCTAGAGAGAAATCAGGCATATTCTGGTCCTCTCCCTACCTGATACCCAGACAAATGTACTCGTGTGTACTTGTTTTCCTCATGACCTGATCTGATGGTGACAGCCCCACTGAATATGAAGTGCTGAGACTCATAGTTCAGGACCATATTATAATAGTAAGTCCTGTCTCCTGGTGGTGTTTGCAGTTCATGCCCAGTTTGTGCTAAACTAGATACAAAACCTCTATCTGTCATATCCATTAGCTTGAACAGCTTCCAATAACAAAATGTGTCACAGAAAGGAATATTCTTCCATCACAGCAAAGCAGAATCTATTACTAATTGGCCTGACCAAAGAGGCCAATATTTTCAATATTTTTACTGTAGTTCCACCGGTGCCATTCTTTTAAGGAATCTGTGTCATCTGCTGTTCCTTATTGTTGTCCTGTTGCTTGCAGTGACTTGGTGCAGGGCATCAGCATAAATAAATAGAGTGCTGAGCTGACCCAGAATCCAGAATTATTGGTGGAACCTTCCTAAGAATGATCATGGAGGGGATCTGCAGGTCTGATCCTGACATTGCTCAGCCAGTGTCTTCATTGCTTTTAGTAATATGAATATCAGAAAAAACAAAATAATGCCTACATTTCTATCTTAAAAAATGTGTTTCCTTTGATGATGTGATAGATTCTGCCAAATCCAGCTGCACCCTGAGGAGGCTGCTCCAAATGTTCCTGTGCCCTGTTTAAGATACTGTGGCACTTCCTATAGGAGTAAGAAAGCTCAACATTTGGTGACTCTTGGTGACTGCAAGATTATTGCATAACCGTTTTATTCTTTCTTCTCCGCTTCTTTCTT
This sequence comes from Arenaria interpres, assembly GCA_013399435.1. Taxonomy (NCBI): domain Eukaryota; kingdom Metazoa; phylum Chordata; class Aves; order Charadriiformes; family Scolopacidae; genus Arenaria; species Arenaria interpres. The sequence continues at coordinate 19,098 of VXAK01007831.1, read as the reverse complement.
TGGCTCGAGTCTTGCTTTACACTGAGCCCTTTAAAGGGCAGCCTCCCTCTTGCCCCTGCCTTACATAGTGACACTGCCATTGAGGCTGGCCTCCAAAGTGCTAAACTCCATCTGAAGAGAACAGTTGGGAGGATTCAGAAGACTTGATGCAGACTTATTCAGGCTTTTGGCTACCTCTTTCATTTCTTTTTCCAATATCCCATAAGACAAATTTCACTACATTGGACATCAGTTTTAATTTTTGTATGTTCAGTAAATGAAAACAAATGCATACTTTATCTGTGAAGGAAATTCTGCCATCCATTCCAAAAGACAGGAACAGCAATTCTTTGATGCAAAATAAGCTTTGCAAAGGAAACAGTTTTGCCTCTGTGGTGAAAAAATAACATGGGTTTCGCTTTCATGTTAAAAGGACAAGAAAGTATATTTTAACTTCTAATTCTATTAGAAGCTGTGAGATATCTATGCAAAATTTATAACATTTATTGCAGCATGTGTTTTCAGTGAGAATACACATTATAAAGTGTCTTAAAAGCTGGAAAAAAATTACCAATTATTGGAAAGAGGGAAAATTACTTCATTGTTGAAAGAAACCTGCCCCTTAATGTGCAGCATAAGGTGGGCTTCTCCAGCTTGAGTGACAGCAGTCATAAAGGAAAAGGGAAACAGTTACTAAATTTACTTTCAGATTTGACTTTTACATGAGTCTCTGAATCTAATGTCTCATGAATCCTTTCTGCCAGGGAGGATAGATATGTGCCTCGTAATGTAGATGGTAGATGGTATTCAGTGTATATTATCCTCACAGTGGCTGTGATATCACAGAAGCACAGAGTGACAGACGGTTGAGGTTGGAAGGGACCTCTGGAGGTCATCTGATCCAACTCCACTTGGAGCTGGTTGCCCAGGATCATGTCCTTTTGAATATCTCCAAGGATGGAGACTCCACAGCCTCTGTGGGCAGCCTGTGTCACCCTCACAGTAAAAATGTTTCTTATGTTCAGACATCACCTCCTGTGTTTCAGATTGTGCCCATTGCCCCTGGTTCACTGGACACCACTGAAAAGAGCCTGGTTTTATCTTTTTTACATCCTCCCTTCAGATGTTTATATACGGCACTGAGATCATCCCTAATGTGTATTTCATTATATCACTGAAAGCTTGGAACTAGCAAAAATAACCTGCTCAGAGTAAAACTTGTTTTGTCTAAAATATTCATTGCATTTGAATTGCTTTTGTGTAACAGTGCATGTTCTCTGAATTGTACTCAATGATACTTTGATAAATAGATCCTGTGTATTTCCTAGCTCCTACTTCTCCTGAAATCCTTAGAAATTTGAATGCTTACCAGTGAGTGGCGTGGGATCATGTGTACATGTAGATCAGATGGTGGACATTATCTCTTCTGTTCCCTTATAGGTCTCATACTATTTCTGTTCATGTTTTTTGTTTAGATGGATATATCTTTTG
>VXAK01007831.1:0-17561 GCA_013399435.1 Arenaria interpres | reverse complement strand
GGGAGGGGAAAGGGGAATACCAACAGATATGATGTGAGCCTTATTCAGTTTTAGTTTGGGCTGTTCTTGCACAGGCAGTATGACTGCAAAACAGTGTTATGTTTGCCAGGGAAATGAAAAGTTTGCATATCTTTAGGTTACATCTTTTGGCATATCAGTTATTGGCAGCTGTGCTGTCATTGTCTTAACAATAATGTAAAGACAGCCTTCTTTCCATGCAGCAACTTCACCCCTCACAAAGAAAGGCCCTCTCCCAAGTTTCTTAGCCTTTTATGTTGAAATGAATTTACAATGAATGTTGTCAGCTTTTTAAACATTAGAGCCATAGGTACTCTGTTGACACCTTAAGCTGTTTGTGTAGGTAAATCCTTCTTGCGCTCCCCTTCCCGTATATATCTGTTTGTCTTTTAGATCCCTTTTTCTACTCATTAAGACCATAATGTGCTGTGGATGTCTTGCTGGCATTTCTAACAGTACAAACAAATCTTGGACTGCGACAGTGGGGTTTTTTTAATATGGCAGCTGCCACTGAGATTCAGATATCCCAGTGCATAACTCTCCTAATTTGCTTTCTTTATTAAAGTACAGCCAAACTTCTGTCCTCCCAGTATTATTCCTTAGATAGCTGTGGGTACAAAGAGATCATGCTCGCACTACATTATTTCAACATTTTCCATAATGGTGAATATTAAACAATTCTAAAGGGTCAGTAATTTTTTCCTAATTTTTAAGGTGTTGGAATAGCTGATGCACCAGCTGGCTCAGGAGGAAAAAATAACTATATTTACTTAACATATTATTGTAGCAGAAGTAGCAAATGCCAGACGTTTTTCTTAAATGTGTACCTTCATTTCCATTAAGATGCTGATGTAGTTTCTAAATCATTACCATTAATTAAAATATTTTGATATTAATTACTGGTAATTAAGATGAATAATTAAAAGCAGATTTAAGTAACTGTTTACCTCTAAATTAACTATAAACAGGTCTGTATTCTATCTCATTGTGGAAAAAAGACCTCCAAATCTGTACATTTTTGCCTTGTGTCTGGGGCTGGTGGTTTTTTTTTTCTTGTCTTGGACTGAATTAGGTAAAAGAAAAGGGTTTAGGGTACTTAAATGTGGTATAAGCAAAACCTCAGACTTCTGTAACTGAAAAATGGGCTAATTTTGAGTTACATTGATTAGACTTGTTTGGATAGGGTTGTGATCTAAGGGTATTAAAGTCAAACCTATCCTCAGAGCTTCATTGGTATAAAATGCCTTTAAGATGATGCAGCCACAACCATGGTAGTTATATTGATTTAACTTTCTCGGTAGAGGTATGCAGTGTTCTAATGAAGGTTTCCCCCCTCTTCTCAGGGAAGTTTTCCTATGTATAAATAGGTCCTTAGGGACATGTGGTGTCCCTAAGTAATCCACAGATAAACTGTTAGTATTCACTTAAGTTTTTCTGCTCTAAGCAGCTGGACAAAACAAGGCATCCTCAGTGCCTTTTAGTAATTACCATATGTTTAAAGCTTGCTCCTTCTGTGGTAAAAAAGGCCATTTGAGTTCACTGGTATATCTTGAATATAGAAGAGTTTTATGTTTGTTTTGTGCAAATACTTCTGTGTTAAGAACATTATATTAGCAGTGGGTTGGGGTTTTTTCTGTTTTTAACTTTACAAATATAAATTTAACATTAAACTCTGTAACTTTTCTAGACTTTATTTGGAGAACCTGTTCTTTAGCAAGAGCTCTGAACATGGCTTTATTATTATGTAAGATTTAATGGTTTAACAGGTTTTGTTAAAAACAGAAATAAAATTGGGGGTGCTGTGTAATAAATACGAAACATATTTTGGAAGTGACTTGCAGAAAAATATTCTAGCAGTCTAATGCTTTGAAAACCTCAATTTAACTGAAATAGCGTGCTTTTGTCAAAACAATACATGTAGGCTTTTCAGAATGGGGAAAATACTTTGGGAAGGAGGAGATTTTTAACATTTTTTTAGGCAAAGCAATATATTTCCTAGAGTGGGTACATTGACCCCACAACTCTATAAATTAGAGCAGTTACGAATGAGAACAATCTGTCCTGGTGCAAGCAGTTTTTTTTAACTACACATGTAACTGCAGCCATCATAGGATTGCTGTATTGTTTGAATCATGTTAAAATGTCATAGGTAAAATGTCACAAATTTTGGACACAGACACAGAGCATGAATTCATTAAGTTTTCCAGCCAAGAAGTGGTTGAATATATTGTGCTTGATAAAATATCTGATAGCATTAGATTTTTAAAAAGAAATGTCTCCATGGAAAGATTTTCATTAGAATAAAATTTCAGGCTACATCTCCTAAGACAGTCAGAGAGCAAACTGTACTGAAAGACTGAGATCTCTTTTTTTGCACCAGAAATTATTCAGCCAGAAACACTGAATATTTGAATGTAAGCCTTGTTTGTATATACTGGCATTGAAACTTACTGTTTTGGAAGGAAGATAAAGATGGCACTAACTGCAACAATAAAAACATTTCCTAGCCCATCTTGAAATTCCTGGCACTGATGGTGAGTTTAAGGATTTTAGACCTTATAATGATGGGCTTCCTTAACCTTTAACCAGTACCCTGCATTCAGACTGTGCCTTGCTATTTTTACCACTACTTAAAAGTATAGGTTCCTGAACTCTGGCTCCTAAACTGTGATATCTGTACCAGAAACCTGATAACAAGCATTAACTGTTCTTGTTGCTGCATCTAATCATGGTGATACTTGAGCAAGCTAAGTTTGGGTACCCTTGCCAAGGGCAGTCCATCATAAAAGATGAGCTAAGAGAGTATCAGTGGTATTTTTACTTAGATTTTTTTTTTTATTATTTATTTTGTATTTAGGCTGTATTCATCAGAATCAGTATGATCTGCATGTCCGTATTTCCATAAGCACCACTCGTGCTGTCAAAAAAATCGGCTCCTCTTGGCAGAAGTTACCTTTTTCAGAGTGAGGCACTGCATTTTAGCTGGTGCCTCAGGTTCCCCTAAAGAGCACCCAGAGACGTTTTTGTAGCTTTCTTCTGTCCAGTTCTGCACGTAGCCTGCCAGCTGAAACCACTGCTGTCTCGTCCCTACCCAGGAGTGCTGATGAGAGTAATGTCCATAATTCTGATAAAGAAAAATATACTAACCAAGGGTAGCGTTATTTGTCAATTACCAATATAGATGTCATAGACAGCAGGTCACGTTCTCAGAGTATCAAAACATATTTCCCTGAGGTATGTTGGTCCTCTCTGGGGTCGTGGTTTCAGCTATCTGCTCACATGCTACCACTTGTGTGGCTAAGAGGATGTACAATTTTTCACTGTCCTCATCTGGACAGCACATTCATTCTGGGTGCTAATATTTTCTGTATATTTCGAGTTGCTTAATTTTAAAAATTTAGTTTCAGATGGAAGAAATTAATTCCCCCAAAGTTAGGTTTTTCATTTCAGTCAGGTCTAATTGCTTTCTTCCTTTTGAACTAACAAACTTAGACAAATAGAGAAGAATGTGTTTAGCCCCAGCTTTGCCTGGGGTTTTATCTGGTGCTGAAGAGAGGCAGAATAATCTTGTTTGAATATTCAGTCTCTTCTCGATATGTAAATATATCTGCTTTAGCTCAGATCCAAAGCTTCCAAGTTCCTTCTAAATGTGGTTAGGAATAATTTCATACAATTCTGTAAAAAAAAAAATCACCAAACTGAAAGACTGTCTAGTTACTTGCATGAGTCTTGAGCCTCATGGAACTTTGCACCTACATCAAGTCACCAGATTAAGCCTCTGTCTGAAGTGTGACAGTACTTTTGGTGAGAAGTAAAATGGATTTAAAATAGTGCAGTAAGGTGCTATCAGAAGGAACAGCTTATGCATATCCTGCTTTAGAGGATATAAATCAGTTCAGTCAATTGTCAGATGACAAATTGAGGGTTGTTTTTGTTCTGGGCTAATAGGAAATGGTATTTAAATGCTCTGTGGTTTTGTACAATATTAAAAATCCCTAAAAGGAAAAACAAACAAAAGCCAAAATACCAACCCATGTAAGCAAATGATCTTCCATTGTGCAATGCTTTTATTTTATCTTCTAGAATGTCACAATTTTACTTTCATTTTAAGCAATGTATTTGTTATGTGGTATCATACATGGGTGTTTTGGTATAAGGCAATGTCAGAGAAACAAATCAGTTCCTGATGGTGATGTACAGGGTTATTTATTGAGGATGGATTTTAAAAATAAACTAATGTTGCCTCACTCTCAGGCTTTTGGAACAGTGTCAAGAGACGTTTTTTTCATTTTTCTCTTAATTTGCCTGTGGGTCTCGACCTCCTGATAGTAATTCGTTAATGTGCATTCATAAGTATTCAGTTGATGTTATCATACGTTAGACCTGGTTTCACCCTGGCCCTGTGGTTAACCCAATTAAGAGGGATGCAGGATGAGGCTGTTCAGGTTCTAAGCTGTGATCAGAATTGGGGATCAGCAAGTCACCTCTTTGGTTCTGCTGTCACCTTCTGCCTCAGTGCTGCATTTTTGCTATTGTAAAAAGCTGAAATTTCCTAAAATTCAGGCCCAGTGATGAATCTTGAGATTGCCGACTTTGGCAAAAGCAGTAATTTAAAGAGGAAATTAGACTTCATAGGCTTTATTTACGTCAACTGAAATGAAATAGCTGGAGTAAAGGTTCTTTTAACGTCTAAACTTCTTTTAACTCTACAAATTGTGTAATTTTATTTAAAAGATTTTTAGTGTGCTGGTAAACCTTTCCTTCGGTTTGACTCTTAAATTTCTCTTCTGCTCTTATTTCTTTCTAGCATATTTCAATTTGTAAATTCCATTAAAGGGAATCAACATTGTTTAGCTTTCTTATTTAAAATGTAACTGATACATTTGAATTTTGAGTTCCAGCAGTGAGCAGAATCTTTCTGTACACTTCATGAAAGCCACGTAGTTAGCTACAATCCATTTTTCCTTGTGTTCTCTGATAGAATGAATTAGGGGGCCTGAGTGTTTGTGTCTATCTTAGGTGAACAGGGGGAGTAAAAAGTAAATAGTTTACTTTTTGCCAGTACAGATACTCATTTTGTGCTGGCTGCCTATGTTTCTGCATCAACAGTAACACGTCACAAGAAAATGAAGGTAAAATTGGGTATGGGTTCTGTTATATTCTGATAAAATCATGACTGTTCTTTCCTAATGCTAAATTTGTTGAATGCCAGCTCGTCCATAACTATAATAAAACCAGCTAATGCATAAATGAATTCTGGCAATTTTAAATAAAATTTTAAAACCTGATATGACAGGGAAGAATGCTAAGAGGTAACCAAGTGTGTAAACACTAAATGAAGGATTATCCTTATTTGCGAAAAATCCATTCCAGCGAGAAATTGAATTGGGGGCTTCTCTCAAAAAAGAAGGGCTACTGTAGCTAGTGAGCCAAATCAGCGCCTGATTTTATTCCCTTTACAGTAATAACGTTATGTGAGACCCATAAACAATCTACAAATGAGAATAAATGTAACTGAGTACTCTCTGCTCCCTCCTCTTTAAATATTCTCCTCCAAATAGTGAAGTACTGATTATGCCAAAGTTTTAAAACTGGATGAGATCAAGCATATTAGGAGTGATGCACTTCATTTGTTAGAACATATTGCATAAACAGCCTCACCTCTTGTCTGGTATTTTTACTTTGCTGCAAGGATTTTCTGTACAAAGTGCATATGAATGGTATATGCACAAAACAACTAACACATATAAAACAGTAGATCTTGTATTTATTACTCTTTCAACTCAAGAAAGAAGATTTTACCTCATCAGTGGAAACAGCTGGTCCAGAACCTGGTCTTTGTCAGTATTTTAAGTGACACAGAGGTTAATGATAAAGAAAAGATCATAAATCTCCATGCTACTGACACTGACTTTTAATGGGTCTCAACAACATGTAGTGATCAATTTCAGAAACTAGACCTGTAACGAATATTAGACTGCAATAATCTTGGCACTACTTTACTGTAAAAAGATACATCCCACTTAGAGAACCAATTTGTATTAGACTTACCTGTCCGTATGTACTTTAATTGTATATAAACGTTCTCCAATTATAAAGTGTGCATAAATCCAAAAGCTGCTGGTGAAAGCTAAGACAGTAGATTAACTTCTTGGACAGGCTCTCTTTAATAAGTAGACTCTAAGCTTCCTGTACTGTGAGGAATTTAAACTGTCTCAGTGTACAAAGTGCTCCCTCAAATGCTGTGTCTTATGCAAAAAGAACAAGTGGTGTAGCAACTGCTATAGGACACAAAAAAAAAAGAGAAAGAAAAGGAGAAAAACATATGGATCTGCTCCTTTCTGCTCCTTTTCAAATGCAGATTGTTGAGGCTGGAAGTCTACCACTTAGTCACTGTGTTCTCCATTGGACCATATGGTTGCAAAATCTAGTGGAATGATATAAAAACCCTTGTTCTCCTCCTGAAAATAAAATACCATAGAAGAAAGTGGAGAAGGGAGAGGATTAATTTTATTCATTCCTGCTACACAATTTTTAATGTGGTTTATTTTCAATGTCTTTGATATTTTATGGAATCTATGTATGTCTATCAGTATTTAACTTGTTTACTGTCTTTGCCCTTGAAATATATAGGGTGAAGTCTCTTAAGTACAGTCCCTAAATTTAAGATTAAATTACAAGGATTTTTCTGTCTAGCTCCAGTACTCTTATAGCTGTACTCCATACACAGCTAAAACTCAGCAGAATGAAACACACCTATTAACAAGGTATCTCATAGTTGTGCAAAAAACTGAAAGCACGCAGATGGAAAAAGAAGTTATTTTGTGGTCCATTACAAGCTGTGTCAACCCCAGCTTTTGATGAATTTACTGGGATTCAGTCTCCATATGAAACGAAAAAGGACATGACCATCTGTAGCAGCTCCTTGGCTATCCCTCTGCTCTGACTTTGCAAGCAAGACTCAAGAGAGGAGGGATAATGCAGATATAGATGAGGATTTTTTTGGGAGTGGGGGGGTGTTTAGTGTGCATGTAAAATACCTTTCAAATGGTGATCCTGAGGGAGGGGGTCTCTCGGTCTGCCACCACCAGCACCATGTCTACAATGGAATAAAATTTCAGTTTGAGAGTGTTTGGAGGTAATCATGTCATGATGAACATGGTTGTTTCTTTTTTGTCTTTTGGACAAATATCAATAAGCATATCGGATTTAAAAGAGCACTTTACTGGGCTTCAACTATGGTATTTCACGGTTACAGTCTAGTTTTAGTATAGTGTAAAATCATGTAAACAACAACATCCGTGCAGTGAAACTTGTATTCGCAGGAAGTCCCACTGGCTAAGGCTGTCCTCAGGCACCAAGCTCATTGTGTGATGCTGGGGAACACTGAAACAGAGAGACTTACAACCTGTTTACAGGGATGTTGCATGATAAACAAGAACATTGTTCTCCCTTTACTTCAACAGATTACTTTCTGTCTATTCATGGTTTGAAAATCACAGTGTTACTGTACACAGGCTTTTGTATGTATGCATAAATATACAGTATTTCTTCATGGTTAATAACTATGTACTGTAAAAATATTTGAGTAATACATTCATTCTAGCCTTTAGTAACTGACTTAAGGTGTATATATATGAGTTTGAAAGTTCATAAAGGACAGAAAGCCTTATTCTCCATCACATGCCTATTTTACATTACAGTAAAACTTTTAGATCTGTAATAAGTGAAGCTGAGTGGTTATACTTCATCCTCACCCATAACAGTGAAAAAAAAAAATTAATCCTCTGTGAAAAATTAATCTTCAACTTTTTTACACTCCTATTCATCACCTTTGGAAAGCGGTGAGCGAACCCTTTTTTTTGGTTTTGTGGTATAAAGTTTTCACCATGATTTTGTATCTTTGTAATAGGATTTAGAAAATAATGGTATTGGCTGCAGTATATACTCAGCACTGTAACAAAGCCACAAACTACAGACTACTTCTTCTGTGACTACTGTAGCAGAAAATCTTACGTGGAACAGTTAAAGAGCAGATCCCATTGGTTAAATTAATTAACCTGTTTGCTACACAAGTGTTTTCAGTTCAGGTGCAAGTAACAAGGATTAAGTTGAAAATTTCTCTTGTGAGAACAGTAAATCTGGCATTAACTATGCCAAGAGATTTACAAAAATGGTAATATAGCTTCCTAGATTTAGCTTCCTGTTGCCACCTGTCTGCACTTGGATATGGGAATTTGTTTTAATTTTCTAGCCTATTGTTGCTGGTGAGAAGGTCTCTTGGATTATAGAGCAGAGCAGAACTTGATGGTTGTAGCTGAACTTCCTCACCTCTGCGAGGCATGCCAGCATTGTCTTCAGCTTTGGTGGTGGTGAGTCAGCCATAAAACACTTTCTAAAAATACTGTAAATCCCACATTTAAGGATATTGTGATTGTCATCTATCTTCTTCACCCGATCTGGACCAGGCCTATCACTTTCAGAACATATGGTTTCCCTCAACAGATAAGGTACCGTAATGCCTAAATTACTTCTGTTCCTTCTGTATTACCAGTCCTGCTCTTCACCTTTCAGGAACTTGTATTTCCTCTGTTCATGATTTAGGGGATTAAGGAGATAGTCTCTTTATTTACCTAAGAAGACTCTTTTTTCTTTTTTCTGTGAGATAGCAGTGAAATTGTCAATAAGTAATTTATCTAGTCTTTACATTTGCACAGTATTTTTTTTCTAAAGGAAAAAAAATATTTTATACTCTGTGTGTGTGAATATAATAAGTATATATGCAGAGAGAAAGAATTATAAATTCAAATATTGAAATCCACTGTGGGATAAGGGAGAGAAATGTTAATCAGACTCCATATACTTCTTCACTGCAGACGGCAGTGTACGGTAGATACATCAGAGGGATATATATAATGGGGACCTCAGAAGCAGAAGGTCAGGAACTCAGTACTGACAAGCTGAACGCACTTTTCTCATATGTTTGTAGCCTCTGTTGAGCTCCAACTTGTTCTGTCTAAACTTCTGACCAGTGCGTAATGCAGCCCTTTTAAAGGTCGGGCATTCCTACATCTACAGGCCTATTCATAGGAATAAAGCCTAGCTTTTTATGAAAAACAGAGTAGGATCCTCAGCATCCCGTTACTGCTGGATGAGCAGGCAGTTCTTTTATGTTTATAGTCTCAATTAAAAGTTAATCAATTAATGGAATGCACTTTATTGAATTTAGTTACATTATCTTTAAGAGATGGAGACCAAGGAGACTTACAGACTTATAGGAAGTAGAGTTATTGGATATGGCTCAGTCCTTAACCGTAGAGTATTCGCCCATCCCTTTCAGCAGGAAAGCAAGGTCCTTTCAGCAGGTCCTTGTTTCCTCAGTAGTAACACCTGTTTTCCTCCCTTGTTAGATACTGAGGAATTTACCTCAGAACTGGATTTTCTGTATTTGTTGTCTTAACCTAGTGGCAAGGTGTATAAGCAAATGGGACAAAAGACAATTGGGAATTACACGAAGTAAAGAGATAGCTGTTAATAGGCATAAATAAAAGTGAAATGCCCTCTCTTCTCCTCTCCTTACCCCATTCCTTTCTCACCCCATTGGTGACTTCTCAGGTCTCATTTGTTTGTTCCTAATCTGTAGTCCGTCAGTTGCCTGCATAGAATCATAAAATAGTTTGGGTTGGAAGGGACTTTTAAAGGTCATCCAGTCCAACCATCTTATTTGCATCTTATTTACAGGCAAACTGAACCATCTTTCTTTACTTGAACTCATTTTCCTTTTGCTCTACTGTCAGAATATTAACTGGCTAACCTTGTATGTTCACATGGGAACGTATGATTTATGTACAAGTTGTAATACTGGTCCCTGACAGTGATGGGCATGTGATAACTATTACAGAAGTTAACATTTTACAGAAAAAAATCCAAACTATTTCTGTTTTATCACAAACAAACTGTCAGTCAAGTCAGTAGGCTGTTTTCAGAACATAAGCTTCTGTCAATAAGTAGTTCTTGCACAGACAGATGTTTAAAAATAAGGCTACCTAGTCAGAAAATTTTAGCTATAACTCATTATACAAAAGTGTGCACAGGGGAGCAACAAAAGAGACTTGTTTTCCGGATTGTGCTAAAAATTTCTCTCTCCTACCTTTATTTTGTCTCAGGTGTTAATGTGTAGTTGTAATCAGGGAGGAAAGGAGGAAAACTTCGGTACATTGAGTACTGAAGGAAAGAAATGGAAGCAAACACTTCTCAAGTGAACTTATTGCTTTTTAATTAGTGCCTGTGGGAAGATACTTTGCAATATCAGTGCCATTTATACTAGTACTGTTTTGAAACAGTGATGTGCAAAATTTTTCCCGCAACTCCCACCATCTTCTGTAGCCCCAGAGCAGACTTACATAAATAAGTAATGGAAAAACTAGAAAACAGGTTCAATCATGCCAGTTTAGCTGATGCCTGATTAAGGGAAAAAAAGGGGAAAAAAAAAGGAGGGAGGGTACAGAGGAAAATGAAGAATATGTACTTCATAAATTCACTGTAACAGCTGTTGTATGAAAGGCTGGGATCTGCTATTCCACATAGCACAGGACGAACGCAGAACTTGCAAGAATATATTTCTGTGTGTAATGAGGTAGGCAGCCAGGCGGTTAAATCATTTGCTTTCCCTGGGACACTGCTGGGTTCCTAGCCATTGCATTCAACTGCTCTCAGGTACCAGAGTGTCATTCTCACCACCTTTATTATAATTTTTCCCCTTGTACTCGCCAGTAAATAGGAAGTTTTACAGTGGAGCAGCTGTTAGCAAAATTATTGACCTGAAATAAAGCAGTCAGTATTTTAGAAACCGTTGGTTGAAGTTACTTCAAACTTCTGGGTACAAGAAAACAGGAGCAGTGGCTGGATGGCAACTGTTTGCACAGGAACTGTTTTGGAAAATCTTATTAGGCTTGTAAATAACTCCTGCCAACTTAGTTTTCCTGTTCACCCAGCTGAATTTCCAAGGATAATCTTAACTATTATATTTAAAGCAGAGTAGAGCATTGAGAAAGTAGGATGTCCTCTCTGAATTAAAAGATAAAACAAATAAAAATATACATAAAATAATTGCTAAAAGCTTTAAGATTTTGTATAAAAGTAAAAATTAAGCTTTTTTAAAAATATAGAATCAAGTCACTAGTAAAAAACGTAGTCTGATATCTTATATTGAATCCCGGGATACTGGTGACTTAAGATAAAAAATAATCTGTATAACACCGATTTTACATCAACAAAAGTCAACTTACTAGTTACACAAATATTTTGCGGACTCTTTGGATGAAATAAGGCAACTTGAAAAATGTGGAAAAAACCTGCCTTTTGGGGTAGGCCTCTTAAGGTAACTGTAGCACAACAAGTTGAGTAGATAGTCTTGATTTAAGCCTGTTTAAACTGTGGTGTCACAACTGTTTTCTGAAACTATTTAAGATTCTAACAATGTTTCTTTTATTCTTAACCATGGCAATTAAATTTAGTTCTTGAAAAGCAGGAATCCAAGAGAGTCGGTGCTCTGTTGTCATTGCTGTGACACAGCACTGACTCTGTTTTTTCCATGAGGATTTTCAAATAAAGACACTACACAAAGCCAGTCAAACGCACAGGGCAAAAAAAATCTGCCTGCCTTTGTGCTTCTAATGACAAGTGTGTTTGCTCCATGTCTTCAGGTGTATTTAATGTCAAGTGTGGAATGTAAGAAATAGAATGATCCCCTCAGAGTGTTTGTAATTAAATATTATTTACCCAAAAGGCCATACTCTGATTGTTTCTGTAAATATGTACTTAGAGACGTTTGTTCATATGAAAATCTCTGTGGAACAAATCTGGCAGATTTTATCTGTCTTTTCTAATGGAAATCTTTTCTGTTAGTGCCTGAATAAGTTTTGACTAACCATCACAATATTTGGCCTTTTGAATTATTTTAAATTTCTCAAGTGTGGATTGTATATTTTATAAAATGCACCGTTTGGGGTTTTTTAAAGGTACATATTTAAGTGATTGGATTATTATAAACAAGGGATAGTAAAGGAGCTTAAGGAAGCTTTTAAACCTCCAAATTATACCATACCTTTGATAAATATGTAGTGTTTTTTAAGCCCTCTCTCTGTTTATTCTCAATGAAATATTTCTCTGAAGGTGGAATTAAAAAAAGTGTTTATGACTTATAAGAATCTTTAATTGCTGGAAAGCGTTTAGTTTTTTCCTGTTGAAATGAAAGCAGAGGATTTAATAAAATCTTGGCATTTGGGCTGAGATGCCTAAGTCTCAGGAAAAGAGTGTGTTTTATATCACCTCTGAAAATGTTGGTTTGTAATGGAAATTCTGATGGATCAATAACTATGGCATCATTAATAGCTATGGTATGTTATTGAAGGAGGTAATATGATAGTGTTCATATTAGTTCTATGTTGCCAGAGCTGTTAATGGCTGAACTCCTTTTGCTGCTTTTCTGTGACTGTAAGCTCCTCAAACACTGCTTCAATCTTTTAAGAAAACTGCTTGAGAAAAATGTTCGAGTCCTCTAGAATATATTTTGATTAGTGTCATCAAGTCCTGAGGGTTTCTAAACCATGACAGAATTTGCCACACAACTCATCTTTGTTGAATCCAAGGTGAAGCCCTCATGGACCCTTATGCAAGCCCCTGGTGAGGTGTGGAATCCATGGATTTCTACCTCTCAGATTTCCAGCTCAGATCAGCTACCAGAGCATCTCATCCCTTTAGTTTAAGATCCTGACATTCTTTGTTGTGCAGTGAAATATAACAGATAAAGTAGAGACCACACTCTGACTGATACCAAGTTGTTGAGCCTGTTCCTGTTTCCACTGATGTCTTTGAAACAAACAAACTGCCCCCTTTCCTAAATGTTCACCCAGTGCAAATGGTAGTAATGAAAGTGTCAGACTCAGGTATCCAGATTCTTCCACCTGTACAGGCTCCCTGCAGGAACTTAAGGAAAAACAGAAAACAAATTTAGCCCTAATTTAAAAATTGAGGTGGGAAGAGATCTCTGGAGATCATCTAGAGCTGGTTGCCTAGGGCTGTGTCTGGTTGGGCTCTGAATATCTCCAAGGATGGATATTCCACAGCCTCTCTGTGCATCCTGTTCCAGTCTTTGACCATGCTCAAAGTTAAAAAAAAGAAAAAAATATCCTATGTTTAAATGGAATTTCCTGTGTTTCATGCCCATTGCCTCTTGTCCTTTCACTGGGAACCACTGAGAAGAATCTGGCTCCCTCTTCCTTACTCCCTCTATCAGGTATTTGTGCCGATTGATAAGATTCCCCTGTGCCTTCTCCTCTCCAAGCTGAAGTCCCAGCTTTCCCAGCCTCTCCTTGTATGGTCACATGTTCCATTTCTGTAATCAACTTTGTCACCCCTTCACTGGGTTCACTCCATTGTGTCCATGTTTCTCTTGTACTGGGGAGCCTAGAACTGGACATGGAACTCCAGATGCATCTCACCAGCATGAAGCAGAGAGGAAGGATCACCTCCCTTAACCTGCTGGCAGCACTTCTCCTAATGCAGGCCAGAGTGTTGGCTTTCTTTGCCACAAGGGCACATCACTCATTCATTGTTCACCAGGACCACATTTTCTGCTAAGATGCTTTTTAGCTGGTCAGCCGCCCTGGTGCAATGCAAGGTTGTTGAGAACTTCAAACATAAATACCTGGTGGAAGATCCATAAAACTGGAGAACTCATCTAAGAATAATCACAAAGATATATATGAAGCTTTCAAGGCATCTCACACCTCAGGTATTAGCAGATCATATGAAATCTGAGCAAAAATCATTGCTGGTATTGCCTGAAAGCTGCAGAAATGCACTAGATCTCAAGTAGATGCCCAGTATCACTTTAAACTTTTCTAAAAATTGTTTTAGTTTTACATGTTTTAATTATCCTATTTAACAGATATTCAGGGTCACCAGAGAGCCTGAGCAGAGTAATTCCACTTCTGTATCATTGACACTGAATCTTATACAATAAAGTGAAACAATGAGTGAGGATCTCCTAGTTCACTCCAAGAAATATATCCCATAAAGAATCTTGTCAAGCTCTATTTTTATATTGAAATAAAGTCAGCCATTAGAATACTTTTGCCTGTGATCCCAACTGGATGTCACATATTTTGGATAATTCACTGCTTAACATCTGGCATTGCTTTTCAAAGATATGAATAATTTTCTTTTGTCTCTGTGCAGTCATTAACATTCAAGAACGTGTTCAGTTTTCTGGGGCCTAGGACACAGCTACTCCAGCAGGCAGCATGGCAAATAAATTTATTCTTTCTCAGCATAAGCTTCACAGACCATTCTTCCAGTAAACAAACAGAGGCAGAAAGAATCTTCCATATCAAAGGATTCATTGTGGTGGCATTTCCAACAGGAGGAGCCACTCCTACAGCTCTACTCCAGAACCACTGAACAGATTCTTATTTTATTATTCAGAACTGAATACTCATGAATGAAATAAATTATTGTTCATCTAAAGGTGCCGTGTTCATCTTCTCACTGTACAAGACCTTTTCTTAAGACTATTCTAAGCAGAATGTAACTCAATTTAGACTTCCTCCTGGGAAACTTAAGATTATAAGATGATACCAGATGAGTATTCTCTTAGCAACTTCAGAAAGGTTGTAGAAAACCATCTCTGATTGCAAGCCTCATGTGTTCCAGCCGTTCCTCACAAGCATCTCCCATATCTTGACCACCAAGTTTCTAAGCAGAGGGCAGCATGTCACTGCGCATATAAAGAATTAACCAGCTGAAGAAACTTCTGTGGAGTAACATAAAAGTCTTTTTCTATTTGTCTATTTGTCTATGTGCACCTTGGGATCCAAAGAGGAGAAGAAAGGAACCTTGCTCTCCTCAGAGGCAGTTCAGTGTAAAGTCAGAATATGAATGCGCATACCTGCAAAAATCTGCTTTTAAAATGTTTTGGGGAGTCCTGCATTCTCTTTTAGCCCAATGTGAAATTACACAGACGGTCAGCATGGACCCTTCCAGTGCAACATGTCATTGCATGCACATAGATTTCGTTGCACGCACATAGATGTCCTTTGGCCGATGCTTCCCTTTGTGCATGCGCATTCCCTTTCACTTGTGCACATGTTGTCTGCTCATTTTCTACACAATTAGCTTTGAAAATGTTTAAGTGTGTGCCTATGTTAATAGTTAGAGAGATGCATTTGCTGGTTAGTAAGATTAGTGAGATGTGCGGCTCACCGTGGGTGACACTAATAAGTACAAGCTATGCTGTTTAGTGGAACTCTGTTTCTTATTCACAGAGGGCTGCATGGTGACACCCCTATTGGACTAAATGTGTTTTTTGGAAGTATCACACTGTTTTATGGAGCTGCTTAGGACTGCATCATGTGCTGTGTTCATTTTCTTGGTTATTGTCTGGTTTAAAACCATTAGATTTTTTCCTAGCCAATTTGTGTAGTCAACTGAAGCATGATTTCAGGATTTTATCAGTATTCAACTGCAGAAGCTACCAGCTTTGCTGTCTTTCTTCCATCCCACTTTTGTCAGCCTCGAGCTCTGTTATTTAAGTTGTGTGTAGCTGCTAGTGGTGGTGGATTTTAAGACAGTTTTTTAGGCTACAGAAAAACAGTGGGATGTATAGTTAAAAGTGATAGTCATTAGGAAAATGCTATAGGGGCTGATGGCAGTTTCAAACACGGAATTTGATTAATGAGAAAAAATGAGCAACATTCACTGCAGAAGGTTTTCAGCACATTTTTGCTTCCTATAAAGATAAAAGGAGGCTTTTTAAAACTGGAAAACATTCAAATAACTTTCATCAGTAAATATACCCAAATGCACACTTTGTTGCTTTTGTGTATGGCTGTGCATTTCCTAATTGCCTGTGCCACTTTTGATACTTTTAGTAGGTGTTTGGATCTTTGCCTTTTCCTCCCCCTACTATTAGCATGCAATACGTACAGTTTTTTTCACTATCATTACCCACAAAAAAAAAAAACAGTTTAACATTTGAGCAACCTGGAGGTGGGAAATTACAGATGCAGCGCATCCAGCTCTGGAAGCACAGGGCCCTTTGAACACAGAGGGTCTTTTTTACGTTGACTTTTCTCTGAACACACAGTCACGTTTGAAGTCTCTGATAGGTAGTCGCTAATTAACTAATCTTTGCCTAAGAAACTGTTGTGATTCCACCTTTCATAACAATACTGAGGTCTTGTATACGTGAACACATCATGCAGACCTTGACTTCACTTTTAAAGAATGCTTGAAATATGCAAACTCATGGTATATACTTTATCTTGCCACAAGCCAGCTGGTACACAGCAGAATATTTTCTAGCGCTAGCAATAATTCTGCATCTACTTAACACACACGGTCCTCTACCAAGCCTGCTTAGCTGATCACCTCTTTCTCCATTAAGGAACATGCATGGTCTGTTGCACTCTGTTGGGTTTCATAGACACCTAAAACAATTTATTCTGATGACTTGTTTAACTTAAATAAAAAAATCTTTTAAATTCTTTGTTCCATTGGTTAGATTATTTATACTGGATTTTAAGAGAACATTGGTGGCGTGCAGATATTGAACAGTTTGCTATCCTTCCAGTGGACACTCTGAGAAGTTTCTTAGCAGTCATTTTATTTTGCTTAGTCACCCCATGGCAATTTTATTTATCAGTGTCCTATGAATTACAAAAATCCAGTTGTTTATTGTGAAGGATTCTGTGTGCTTGACAAAATTTTGGAAGCAGATGAACCTTATATTTTTAGGCTCAGCTTTGACTAGCTGGATAGGTAAAAAATAGTTACTATACATATAAATATATATATGTGTAGTTACTATAGGGGAAGTCTTTGTATTGGCTTGGACAAAGTAGCTGTGGTGGAAGATTTTGGGATTCAGGAGACCAGAGACATTCCTTCAGCCTTTTGTCCTGACATTTTTTCCCATTTGGCAGTTCCTTGTGTGCCAGTGATATGTGTTTCATGCAAGGTCTGTGCTCCCAAAAGTTCAGATTGGATCTGGAATCTAAGTTTTAAGTGAGCTAAGGACTCCTTCGTATGGGTGCAAAGCACAGTGCTTCTAAAAAACTGGGAGTGCTTTAAGCTGTCTGTATCAGCAGATGCTGTAGAGGAGGTAGTGGATGAAACAGAGCTGTAGTAGAAGGTAGCACATGGGATCATTTCAGATTAAATGCAACGCAACTTTCTTAAACCAACTCTTCAAGTAAATTGCTTTCTATCTGTTTTTCTCATACTAATTCAAACAAGTCTAGAAAGAAATCACAATATTTTCTCCTAAGCATGGAAGGAAGCAAAAGAAAGATAATCGTTTCTATATCTGTTTTTCAATATTTGCAAAGTGTTTGGTACAACAGAAATGGGGACTGTGAAAGATGAGTAGTTAGGTATCAGTCGATTTATCTTCCAACCAAAACCTTCAGCAAAGACATGATGATTGATTTTTGACAGTACATTCAGCTGTTGGAAAAGCAAAAAATAAAATTCTTTATAGT
>VXAK01007825.1:41313-51587 GCA_013399435.1 Arenaria interpres | reverse complement strand
TGTGTGTCTGAATTCATGTATAGCTGATATTTAAATGCATAGCTGCAAGCACTCTTTTTTTTTTTGGGTTATATGTGCTATATCTATTACCTGCAGATGATAAACAGTATTTAAATGACTGACATCTGTGTTCACGGCAGAGATGTAGAAATTATACACAGACACTTGTGTACATATGTACATGATGGTATAGCTGTCTTCCTTTGCTTTCTGAGGCTGGAGAGAGCCACACAGTTCTTAGCTGAGGTACAGCTTCGTAACCTGTATTATTTTAATTAGTATCAATACCTTACTATATTCTGCACTGATTGGAGGACTGCTGCTGGATTTCAAACAGCTCTCTCTGTGTTTTGTCCTCAGCTTGTGGGCTTTGATTGATAAACTTAAGCATGTAAAATAAACAGCAAATGAGATCAAATATGTCATTCCAATGCGCTCACAGTCACTCAGCTGTGCATCTCTAATGGCTTTGCATGCTGGTAAACTGTCATTTAGTTGCAGCAGTTTACAAGTGACTCAGTCAAAGATGCCTACACCCTGAAGGCTGTCAGTTTCTACATCAGTGGTCTCTAAAACATACATTTCATTCTATAAAATGATTCTTTAGAGAGCAACAGAGGGTCAAGCTTGGCTTTCACAAATAATGGGAGAAAAACCTGCCCAGGGCCAATGCTTTACAGCTGAGATACTGACAAAAATGCAAAGATTATTCCTATTGCTAAGATAATAATCTAAAATGAAAAATTCAGCTCACTGCAGAACTACAAAGGATATAATTTTGCAGTCTCATTCATATGCTTTCTGTTAAAGACAGTGAACTTCACACGCATTTTTGCTAATGCTACTTTGCACTTTATGGAGGGCAGAGGTCCTTAATCCAGGACTAAATGACATTTCCACACATTTTAAAGTCCCTTTACAGGCCTTACAAGTGTGAGAAATGTTTTAAGGAAGCCTTAATATAAATGAGCAGTTGTGTCAGTACATTTCCAGAAAAGCTTGGCTGTCTCTTAGCTGTACTGATTTATAAACAGAAAATAATTTTGCGAGTGCATTGTATTAAATATAGAAAGATAGCTACAGAGAAGAGTATAAACCTTGATTCTGCCTATTCTGCATTTATAAGATAATGTTTTTCTTGCACAGACTGCATCTTCTAGTTATACAAATATTGATCCAGTTCAGAGTGCAGAAAACTTGCACAAAATGTGTGAGGGAGTTTTCCTGAGAGTTACATTTTCTGCTGTACATTATTTCAGTATTTTCTTATCAATTGTAAGTGCTAATGTTTAGCTGAACATACCACACATCCAGACTTGTGACTTGTTTATCCCTCTCTGAAAGTTAAATTACCCAGGAGAAGTAATAGCACTGGGAGCATTTTGTCCAGAGCATCAGGAACTATTTAGGAACTTCACAGAGGTGCAAAGGAAAACGTAAAATAGCAAAGCAAAGGAAAAAGGAGTTGTCAGTGTTGCCTTGCAAAAACAAGGGCCTCTGACTCATAAAGGGTTTTCGGATGAGTATTTATCTACCAGGAAAATTTTGGCTTTCATATCTTCCAGCATATTCTTTTTGGGCCCCTTACCACAAAAAAAGCATTGAGGGGCTGGAGCGGGTCCAGAGAAGGGCAACGGAGCTGGTGAGGGGTCTGGAGAATAAGTCTGATGAGGAGAGGCTGAGGGAACTGGGGGTGTTCAGCCTGGAGAAAAGGAGGCTGAGGGGAGAACTTCTTGCTCTCTACAACTCCCTGAGAGTGTACCCAGGGGGGGTCGGTCTCTTCTCCCAAGTCACAGGCGATGGGACACGAGGAAATAGCCTCTAGTTACGCCAGGGGAGGTTCAGATTGGAGATTAGGAAAATTTTTTACACGGAAAGGGTTATTAAGCCTTGGAATGGGCTGCCCAGGGAGGTGGTTGAGGCACCACCCCTGGAGGTATTTAAAAGAGGGGTTGGCATAGTGCTTAAGGACATAATTTAGTGATTTTTTTAATATTTTTTTTAATCAGAGGTAGGTTGATGGTTAGACTAGATGATCTTAAAGACAACCTAGACATTTCTATGGTTCTATGAAAGTGAACAGGTTTGTGGCCACAAAAACCTTGGAGAAATGATTACTTCAGCAGTAGTACAGTATTAATGGGCCTCTTCGGCTGCAGTAGACCAATAGTTCTTGGCCATAACTCTGATTCTCATCAGGTTCCCATAGCTGTGGTACCCAGGGACAGGTAAGTTGGTGCAATCGGAGCTAGGAGGGAATGCGCTCCCACTGGTATAAACAGAAGTGTGATGTGGGATGTGATCTTTTCCCATTTTCGCACAATGAAAATGTTCTGGCTTCCAGCTTCTGTTGCAAGCCCAACGTGTCAGAGGCCACCACAGGGGTTTGGGGGGAGGCAACAGGTCTCACCTGCTGTCTGCCTTATGCGTGGATAGTTCACAGTGATGCACAAGGTAGCTGGACCCTGAAGTCTGACTGAGAAAGTTATAAACAAACTAAGATATATGACAGTGGAGATGACTCCCTAATCTCCCTGTACTTAACAACCAGCCTGAAACAAAAAATCAAAACCAAAAGATCTGTGCTTGGTCTTCTTGGGCAATATTGGGGAATCACCGTTGCAATCCATCATGTTGCAGAGATGGGTACATTTTTATAATCATTGAAAACAAACAAATAAATGAAAGGGCTCTACTACCTCATCTGCTAGCACATGTGGTCCTGGGAACATATTCCTCAGTCTTTTTGTCTCTATGAAAAGGAAAGAAATTGGGGAGAACGAGGCAAATGTGAAACAGGAGAGAGGGAATCCTCAGGACAACCATCGCTTTGCTCTTAGTGTGTCTCTGAAATGAACAGAAGCTGTCATTTTTTGCTTTCTGCTCCTCTACCCATAACCCACATATGTTATGTCAACTTCTTACTGATCCATTGCATAAGGTGTCACTTTCCAAACCAGCAGCAGCCACATGTTCCTTCTAGCTGGTACAGATAAATCTCGTCCCTCTATACTTAGAGAAGCTAAAAATATTCTCTTCCAGTTTCTTACAATGTAAAATTTACTTAAGGCCAAGACCAATGCAAACAGAAAATAATTTAAAAATTAAAGAAACCTTGTATCAGATTATTTTCCCAAGTGAGTTTTCAGTGTGCATTCTGCCTCGTCATGGGAAGAATGAGCTTTCAATTTTTTCTTGCAGATCATTAAATCAAACAGTCAAAAGCAGAGAATTTTAATCTATATAAGCACACACCAAGTGAGGTATCATGTTAAATGTAGAGTAGAATAAAAATAAGAGTATTTCTTGAAGACAGCTCAATTCAGTCCTACATCTGATGGAGTTTGAAATGTAAAGAAATACATTTTGGGTATATTAACCATTTTGTTTCTAATCAGATCTATAAAACTACTCCAAAGCACATGCATTTTTGAAATAGTGAAATGCAATTCTGTTCTCTTGTCCAGATTTTTCTGTTTGTCGCGAGATCCGCTGTGCACCAGGAACATCGCTTTGCCTAAACTTTAATGCATAGGTTCACAGGTGATCCATTCCTCCAAACCATGTGCTGAGACAGAGTGTGGAACAGGGTTAACTTCAATTAAGTGTCAGCCCCTAGTCAGACTACTGACAGCAACAAGGAAATACAGGTGGCCTGAGATCAGGTCTCCCACATTTTTAAGGATGAGAAACAGTAGAAGCCATAACAGAAACTGGTGGTTTCAACGCCGTCTCCTTGTCCTAAAGGAAGCCCCTAGCAGAGGGCTGGAAAAACAAGATCCTGGGGCTTATCAAAAAGGGGACAAGAGGATAGGTGACTGTCAGGTGAGATGTAGCAGGGCTCTGGCCCCAGGTTACCGAGTTGGGCTGCGAAGGGTGTAGGACCAGGAAAACAAGAAGCAGAGTCCCAGAGCATTCCACTTCCAAAGAAATGCCCGGCAAAACAGGTCCATAAAGGCAACAAGTTGCCTCTTCTCTGCCCACTTGTTCGTTTCTAGAAATTTAATGGCCTGGTTTGGAGGAAAGGGTGTTTCACCCAGCATAGATGGTGATCAGGATGTGGGCTGAGATCCTGATCATCAGCATCCTGGTGATGTTGATGTGGGCATCCCTTTGGATGTGGGCTGAGATCC
The DNA here is from genome assembly GCA_013399435.1 of Arenaria interpres. NCBI lineage: Eukaryota > Metazoa > Chordata > Aves > Charadriiformes > Scolopacidae > Arenaria > Arenaria interpres. Next base: position 47,454 of record VXAK01007825.1, on the reverse strand, counting down.
TCCCAAAACCAGAGCTGCGGTCTTTGGGTAAAGGATCCAGCATCTATGCCAGTATAGTACTAACCAGTCAGATTAAACAGTTATCTGTTTAAAACTATATTATAACTAATACCAAGAGGTATGTGCCTGTTATTTTGGGACAAGCTCTTCTGAACAGTCTTGGGAAAGTAGGCAGGCTGACAGGGAAAAAGACAGGTCATAGGCACCTACAGATAGTGTAGACTTAATTAAGGAGGAATCTATTAATGTCTATTTCTCCAGGTTAGATGTTACTCTCCATCTTTTCTCCACCAACAGAAAAGATATAGTACCTTCTGTGTTTTGGGAATATCATTTGGCTTCACATTAACTTGCTGTGGCTGCCTGATCTTGCCAGGTTTCCTCAGCTTTTTCCCACTTTTCACAAGCATCAGCAAGAGACTTAACTGACAATTTTAGACAATCTCTTTCTGGAAATAATTATTCTCTGTGACTTAAAATACTACTCTCTTTCTTTTAATGTTATTATTGCTGCTTCTTACAAAAAACAGGGGTAAGTTTATGGCTTCACTGAAGTCATTGGCTGAACTTTACTAATTTTGTCCTTTAGATTGTAGCACAGAGTTTGTATAGAGGGAATGGCCATAAGTGGAGATTTGAAGAAAAACACTGAGGTGAGGAAGGGGCAGGTGGAGAGAAAGGTTTGACTCTCCCCAAGCATTCTCCTTTTCATCTGTACCCTTGTTCAAATACATGATAGAAAACTGCTTTGGGTTTGAAGGGCTCTGAGAGGTGCTTAGCAGTATGTGTCCCTCTGCGAGCTCCTCCAACACCACCATGCTCCTCCACTTCTTGATTTTCTCCCCAGAGATGCTTGCTGGTTTGCTTTATTGAGGATGCATGCATGGAGGAACAGAAAGATGTAGTCTGTATTTCAGGCATCCCATGGTAAAAATTTGACATCCACCGTCAGGCACCGTCTGTTTTAGCTTGTGCTTCAAACCATTTCAGGTGCCAGCACCGAACACGGCAAGGAAAACGTAGAGTTTATTTCATCATAAATCCTGTGTACCTGTACACAACATTTCCAAAAGAAAAACACAGAGAGGGAAATTCTCAATTATAATCAAAACAGAGCATAAATATGAGTCAGAGGCAACTGGAAATGCAAAAATTACGTGCTGAGTCACTCCTGTGCTCGGTGTGTTGGGAATACATCATAAAGCTCGGAGCTGAGATACACAGCCTGACACAGTTAATTAAAACAAGGAAGAAGAGACTGCAATCAAACACATTATCTTCATAGTTTAAAGGATGATGGGAAATGTTTACTTGGAATGACATTTACTGCTGTTTCCATAAAGTGGGGAGGGGGGAGCAGCCCTGGACTTTCAGCCATTGCAAAAGCCCGCATAATATAAAGGCCCTATTTTAGTTAACATGTTGTCAGTCTTTAACAACCAGTGGTGTAACAGCTGGTTTTGATGTAATTTCTTTTGAGACCACTAGATCACAATCCATTTATTGCATTCTTCTCCCCAGACTGCTCCCTGGATACAGACAGGGAGTCGAGAGGTCAGAGGTCTAAAGCCAGGAGCTAAAGGATTTGTCATCATTTAACAGGTCACTTGTTGCCATGTGTTATGCAAACTGGACAGTGCCTCACAGCCTCACAGACAGTGAGATATCTTTTATTTTTCTCATCTCCACAAGGGGAATGGAGTCTGACCCCGCTGGAGAAGCCACTTTCTTACCTGGGATCATCAGTTTGTGCCTGGTGGTTGGCGGGGGGAAGGCATGCACAATCACACACAGCAGCAGAACACCCTCAATTAGCACCGTGATTACAGTTGTCCAGACCCGCACTCAGTATTCAGACATAAACCCCCCAAACAGATAAGATGTAAGCAGGGGGGCCAGTTCACTAGTTGTTCTTGGTCCTTATCACGGCACCTCAAATTCCACTCTCAGTTATGAGTATAAATGGAAGAGCAGAATTGTTCTTAATTCCTGCACAATTTCTGTCCTTTTCTGCTGCTACTTGTTACACAGGCAGTGCTTGCATTATTCTATGAGTATGAAAAAAGTTTGGCTTAAATTGTCTGCAATTAGCAGCCAGTGAGATACTGTCTGCAAAGAGCACGTGGACACAGGAGGCATTCAAAAGATGGGTTGACATAGTGCTTAGAGATATGGTTTAGTGATGTGTTATTTTGTTTTTGTCAGAGTTAGGTTGATGGTAGGTCTGGATGATCGTAAAGGTCCCTTTCAACCTAGACAATTCTATGATTCTATGATTTACAAAGGATCTGAGAAAACACAGCTGATCTTCAAAAATATGGGAATTGGATGACTTGTCCCTAAAGGAAAAACAGAAAAACATTTCCTACCATTGCAGCCAAGAATTTGAAGCTCCAGCAGTACGGTCAGTAGTGAAGCTGATTCTTGCAAAGAAACCTTTTTCTTCAAGTAGAATTATGTTCAGCAAATAAGAAAGCAGAAATGTTCATCTTTTTTGGTTCTTTGAAGAAATCGTGTCTTTAGATATCAGAAGAGCTCTACAAGATCCCCTCTAGTCCTAGCAACTGTTATTCTTTATGTGTGCAAGCCAAAAGAGGTTCACCTTTTCCCTTTATAATATGCCCAAAGAACATACCCAGGCAAAATAGGAAACTGGCATTCAGATACCTTCAAAAGACAGAGAGTAAATCAATCAAAGTTTGCTGTTCCTTTTATTCTTTCATAGTGTCAGTATTGCGGACATCGCGAGATAGCAAAGCAAAAGGTCAGGCACTTTCTGCAAGCTCGTTTTCATGTGAGAACTTTAATAAAGCAAGATATTATTGAAACTTTCAGGAAAGGAAATTTGAGAGTTCGCTCTGCAGTGAGACAATTATGTAAGCACTTTTTTTTTGAAGCTGAAATCTCTCCGTATCAGGTCACTTAGTCTTTCTGATTTGGGTGAGCTACCTGCTCAAATTCAGGTGGGCAATTAATTCCAAGATCCTGCCTGGAGCTCTTTCCCAAGAGGACCTGCCTTACGTGTCAGAACATACAGAGATGAGGAGGAGATGCTGCTTGGTGAGAAGTTGCTGTGGTCTCCTGCTCCTCCAGGAGAGGAGGAAGAGCTAATGGGGGTCAAACAGGACCAGCTGCGTGATGTTCGGTCACTGGATCCCAGAGCAGCATATACCTCATGTCTCTGCTTGATTTTAAGGATGAAAAGCTTGGATAAATCCTTTATACTCCTTGGGAGAAGACGTTAATGTGCAGCCTACCTCTGACGGGGACTCCCAGGGAAGATGGGTCTCAAGCAGGATAGGTTGAGTCTTCCAAGCATGAACGGAAGCGCCAACTCTGGCAGCTACTCATGACCCTTGCTCCCAACCCTGGTAACGTGGTTAGCATGACTAACACAATTTTTTGAGGGACTCAGCAATTCTCTGTGACCATGTGGGTAACACATTCATTCCCTTCCTCTCATTATCAGGCCCTGAAGGTCCCGTGCACCAACCAGACAAACCAAGCAGATTTCTTCCTCCCTTCCCTCAAGGTTCCTTATACCAGGCCGTTTACTGCCCTCCTCACCAGCCTTGATGGTCCTGGGCAGCCAGCCAGCCAGCCTGTGGTGGGGGTGGCCTCGGAGCAGGGAGTAGAAGTGTCACAGCACAGAGCACGCACCATGAGATCAGTTTTATTATAAACTCTGTATTACGCTACTTAGAAATTGTACTACCTTGGTTCTGCTTGTAGAAATTCAGAGCCATTTTAATAATAAATTCTTTGCTATTCTAATCATACTAACCTGTTAAGAAAAATGAAGCTTTAATTGTTACTGTGATTTAGTGCTGCCATCATGCCTGGAAGAACCCGTCTGTCCCCTCAGCATCAGATGGCATGTGTGACTTCAGGCATCTTCTCTGTGGCTGGTTCAGAGAGAGGACAAGTCTAGTAGGAACTCACAAACATACAGTGATGAGGGTGTCTCCAAATATCCTGCCATTATGCCGTGCTGGGGAGTATTTGAAGTCAGTAAAAAAAAAAAGAAAAAGAAAAAAAAAATAATCAACACCCAGAACCCAGAACATGGAATCCCTTGGATTTAAGCATTTAGAATTTGTATCACCTTTTTGTTAGAGCTGGAGGCAGCAACAACCGCCTCTATCCTGATGCACTAACGCTGCTGTTTGGAGTGCATTCAGCAGACTCCTGGAGTTTAGAAATACCTTGTCCTGTTGCATGTCACACAAGTCGAACACCTCAGCAAGCGGGGGGCGGTGCGGAGGGCTGCTTTAAAGACATTTATTTGGAGCATTCCTTACCAGCAGCCTTACAAGGGAGTGCTGATGGGCCGAGAGTAATCGCTTGAAGCAGCTTTTCCCTCCCCCTTACACACTCCCCCCCCGCTCAATCAAAGTGGAGGAAGATGCCCTTCGATGTGCTAGTCACTGTTTTTCCACACTGACAACTGCATAAATTTTCAAACCACAACAACTTCCAGAAAAAAAGGATAATAATAAAGTGCATCTTGTTTTGCTGTAGTGGTGACTTTGCATGCTTTCCATATGAAGATATGTCTATTTCCACTAGAAAGACAGCTTTTGAGAGTTTTGCAGAGCTCAGCTACAAAATATTTCCATTGAAATGAAACTTGGTTTAAACCACCCTACCTTTTCTGTATTAAATATTTCATATATAGAATACTGTACGTGTTATAAGCATGCTACTGGAATGTTTTATTTTTGGCATGCTGAATTTTGATTTTATGGATCAAAAGGCTAGTGGCTACTACTTCAGGGATTTTGAGGGGTTTGTCTGTCAACATTATTTCCCCTAAATATGAAATCATATAATGGAAAAAAGCTTAATTAATATATATTTTTACCTGTCAATTTGAAAGCAGATACATTCCCACTAATAATATCTACAAAGTCCTCTCTTTAGTCCTTCCCTCCAAAAATTCCATCATTCATTTAAACATAAAGTCAAACACTGCAACCAGAATTTTCTATTGTAGTTAATGTTATACTATGTATAACCTAATCTACTCTGCAATTTAAAAGCACAATTGCTAGTATACAGGAGATCTTTTCTACTTCTTTTATGCATAAAATTAAGCTGGTCTTAAAAATGTTATTTTGAGGTTCTTTTCTTTAAAGGCAGCAGGGGCAGAAAAAAGACATTTATTCTCTTGTTTACACTTCCTTACATATATTTTTCACACAAAACTCTATTTTCTGAGAAAGTAAAATGCAGGTGAAGAAATGACCTTTTGCTGGCTGGCTGGAGCTCATCCACTGTGCCTTCATCTGCTCTACATCTTGAAAAAAATCTTACTTTTATATAATGCTGTGGAAGTTGGGTACTCTGCTTTACTGGTTCCTTCTTTGATTTTACAGGTGTATTTGCCCCTGCTGCTTTCTAGTTCATCCTAGAAGGTTCCTGAGCAGTAGTTTTCCAAACTCTAGCTCTCACTTTAGTGCTGAAAAGAGACGAGAAAAATTTTCTTTGAAGTTTGGGAGAATTCAGGTGAAAACTTCCCAGAGTCCAAGTATACTTCCAGCACTTCTTTGTTAGAAAGAATGAACATATTTCAGGGAAGGAGAAGGGAAAAGGAAGGGAAAGTGGGAAAAGGAAGGGGAAGGGATTTTTACTTTCTACAGTTGTTCGGCTGTCAGAACATGACTACCTCTGCATACCGAGATGAATATCCAAAAGCAAAACACAGTAAATGAACATAATAGCCCCAAACAATTAAATTCAGAAGCGAATTGTCTGAGTTAGCTCTTTCAGTTCAGATTTGAAGTATACTTCAGAGAGTGTTTTTTTATATATGCTAGTTATTGATAGATATACTACTACTATATATACTATATATTTTTTTTATATACACTATATGAACTTCATACCTATCCATCAAGCTCAGACCACAGATTTCAAAGGGACTGAAACAAACAGCAAGTTCTAAGTTAAGAAATGTCCCTGCAACTTACACTAAAAAGTTGCTGTGGAAACAAGAGAGGGAAAGAAGGAAATCTTCTAACAGATCTGGATTTGTATTTGATCAGTGCTACAATCCCACCCTTGGGAAACTGTTCTTAATGCTGCAACACAATTTTCAAATATGTATAATTTTGATATATCTTATTTGTTATACTTGCT
>VXAK01007825.1:30245-40937 GCA_013399435.1 Arenaria interpres | reverse complement strand
ACGTTTGTTTTATTTTTTCGTTTGTTTGCCAACCGCTGGTTGGGAGTCTGGGTTTTGAAGAAGAGCCGGTGGGTGTTCGAACTGGTCGGTGGTGCCGACCATCGTGTGCTGTCCTCCCAGGGACAATGAGCGCCGGCAGCCGGGCTGAGGCACCTAAAGCAGCCCTCACTGAAGGAAGCCGGTCCTCCCATTACCTCCGTCACTTAAAGTCGATCCAGGCTGCTTATGCACCCACCGGCAGCTTTAATCAATGCCCACCATGTCCGGAGAAAGCAGCCTCCAGGACGGAGCGAGAAACTTGCCCGCTGCCAGCACCTTTTGTCTCTCCCATACGGGCAGGGCACGATTCCCCGGGATTAGTCGACAATTACGTGCTCCGGATTGATCAATTCAGTCAATTTACTCTGCAAAGTAAATTGATCCTCCGGAACAAAGGGGTCTGCCAGCGGGGAGGTACCTGAGAAAGCAGCATGCCTGTGTAAACAGTGCTGTCCCTGCCCCAGTCTGGAGTGGCCCCGGCGCCATATGGTGCCACTATGAACTTATTAACTGGCGGATTAACTCATCCCAGCATTTGGGATCGCCCGTTTCCAGCTGTGAGGATGATTGATGGGCTAACTACTGCCTCAGTCTTGGAAGTTATTTCCTCCATTTAACAGAGTCAAGAAGACAGAAAATTGCCCCCTTTGTAAATGCTAATCTCACCACCCCTTCGAACACCCAACATAGCAATTTATTCCAGGCAAAGTCTTAAAATTGGTATAGTACACATCAAATGCATACTAATTAGCAATTTCTTTTGAAGGCTCCATCACTTATTAAGGGTCTCTTTTTCCATATGTTCATCATGCCCCACTTCACCCTTTAATTACAAAACAGCACTTTCTACTAATTGTGAGAAGGTACATTGTGCCCGGTGTCTGTTAAATACTACACCTTCCAAGGCCTCATTTCGGGTCTGATAGAAAGCAGGCAGATAGACATAACGTTGTAGGGGCACTGTCCTCGTTTTAGGCATATCCATTCTTACTCCCACTGGCAATGCTTCTTAAGGGAGCACCCCATGAAAAGGGCATTTCTTTAGAAACGTCAAACCTCGTGTCCGCACGGCATTGTGCCCGTAATGAGGACAAGGTTTTCTCACTCCTGCTGAACGGGATCTCACTACCAGAAATTCATCTTTTGGTACCTTCTGATGGGAAGATGTCCATAAATCTTTAAACGGGTGTTCTGCAGCAGATCAGAGGATTTGCACTGTCCAATTTGTTCTGAGTTGACTCGGTGATTATTTTGTTTTTACCCTGTATGGCTCTTTACTGGCTGTGTAACGGGTCTTCAGTTCTAAAAGCCTAACATTATGTTACTTGTGGCTACCACCACTCACACCAGAATTGCAGCATGAAGATGTAGAAGAAGCTGGGAATCAAAAATGTCCAAACTAAGTCAGAGGCGTATGAAAAATTTACAACTTTTTCCTCTATAAACATTAAAATGTGCTCCTTGGTTTTCTTTCCCCACGCCAGGCAAACTGCAACCATAACCTCAATAAGTAATTTGTCTTTATGGCATAAATATAACGGGTGGTGGATAAATAAATGGTCAAGTTCTAAATCAGGTTTCACTACTATGGTGTTTATTTTCACATAATCCTTAGAGGCAACTTCAAGAGGTTTAGTTCATTATCTTTTGCAACAAATACAGCATCTAAAGCCCCATTCAAAGTCAATATATCGTTATGAAATGAGGGAAACTATGTCATGCAGATTAGAACAAATGAAAGCTCCAGATGCTTGCTGAAATTTATGTTTTAATGGTGTCTCTATCATTGCTTAAAAGATGAATATGCCTTTTTTGTGTTGAATTAAAAGACGATGATCATTTCAGAGCATATATAAGGATGATAATTTGTTTGAGGGAAAAAACCTCGGGTTCTCTTAGTCACTCCTGTGCAATGAAAGCAGAGCTTGTCTGAAGGCTGGAGAAAATATTCCCTCAAAGCTTTAATATTTTCCCTTGGTTTTGCTGAAACTTAATTTCAAACAAGATTTTCCCACCATTTCTAAGTCAAAAAAATGAAACAACCTTATCTTTTAGAAGGAACATTAAAGGAATCACTATCTCATTTCATTTCATATTGCAGCATTTTAAATAATTACATCAAACATTAAAACTGAGGTTAAAACAGGTGATAACCTATACGAGTGCTGGTTGCCAGCGAGTTCCACTTTTGGGTTTGCTACCAACAGAAATCTGCTGAGCAGACATACGAGCCAAATTTGTGGTTGTTCCAAGAGCCTTAAGTTATTGGTACTTTAGAAATTGTGCTGTGTAAGACCAAGGATGAGTGCAGGAGATCCAGGGGATGACTTTTGACTTCGGGTAGCCTTTACCTCGAGGTACACCATCAGCACCATCAGAGAAACCTGGCACTGAACTCCAGCAGCCACAGCAAGACTGTTGGTGGCGGCCAATTTATTCTCACCTGGGCATCTGTCCCCCAAAAGAACAGAATCAATATATCTTTAATTTAAACAGCCCTTACAAAATGCCAAATTAACAGCAACATTTATCTGTGTATCTATGGTAAGGTGCAGCATTTGTACTGGGCGTGTGTGACCTGTGGACAAGGTGAGACCACGACCAGACATAGAACTGCCCCATCCCAATGACAGTCTCCATCCAGCCTTTGGTCTGTGTCTGAAGCAACAACTATACCAGCCCCGTACCAGCTACACACAGTGGACCTGGACATAGAGGCATCTTCTGGGCAATGGAGGTTTTCGCTCGACACCCACTGCAGAAGGAACTTGGAAAATTATTTTTTTATCTAGTTCAAACATCCCTTTCTGGCATTCTCAGAATAAAGTGTTTTGATTTCAGCCAATTTCTTTTAACAGTCTTGGAAATAATTGTAGAAGGTGATGAAATTATTTCCTATTCCTCTGAACTAAAGTGTTTATTTCTTTTTTAACCAAACCTTGATCTACTTAATCTACTAAGCCTACATTGCACTGAACTTCCATTTTCAGCACTCAGTTCTTTACGAATGTGATGTGATTTGGTGTCTGGAACAATCTTTCAAAGTTTGAAAATTTCTGACCGTGTTAAAAAAAAATCCCAGCCCTACAACAAACAAACAGGAAAAAAACCAAACAACCATAACATCCCCCCCGCCCACACCCTGCCCCAACCTAGAAAAGGAAAGACTGAAAAACAAATAAGAAAAAAGTAAATTAATCGGAGTAGTGACTGAAAAACTGACCAAAAAAAGTCCTTCACTTGAGAAACAGGTACCTAATAAAAGCTTACAAATGATGAGGAGAAATGAGGAGCTCTTTTTATGTGCATGTATATATATATACACACATATGCACACATGTACATATATATGTGTATATGTTTATAAGTCTGTGTATATATCCATGTATATAAATAATGTTATGACTTGACACCTTGAATTTGGGAGGGGAGAATATAGTGCAGTGCTTCAGTACTGAATAGTGACAATGCTGCTTTTTTTTTGAAGTTCAATCATGTTTCAAAGGATTAAAATATTTTTCACTTGTTAAAAGAAATACAAGTATCTCTTGGCTGGCACTTCATACAATATGTCATGTCTGTGCCTGTTGTGTTTTGGGATGGGCCAACATTTCCAACCTCAAAAATCACGATTTAAATTGGGAACTGTCATACCTCTACAGTCATGCAAGTGGTGATGCTATCATGAAGAAATGTAATTAAATTGTCTCGGTCAGGGATAGATTTGGCCAATCACCCAGTGTTCATCTTCTGTGCAAGCAGTTCTTTCTTTAGCTATTAGGTTCATCATCTTTAGGTACCTTACTTTCAGCTGGAGCATCATGCTGATCAAACTACACCTTAATTAGGAATGCAGCATCCTTCTGTTCTCAACTTAGGCATCTCAAAAGCATTCTTGAAATATCAGATCCTCTGTCAACTGAGTTGAACAACATGATCATTATAATATTTTTCTTTCTAACATGAGATCAAAGCTCCAGAAGAGGTGACATATGTCTTGGATACTCAGACTCAAGCATGGAGGTCAATTGAACCCAGAGATGTATTGTGGCTGATTTTATAAGACAAAAGCTGCCTCAAAAAGAAGTGTTCAGTTACATGGCAGTAGTTAACTGCTGTCCTAAGTTCACGTATACTGCATGCTTTGTTAAGGTGTGTGGATTTTTTCCCTTCCTGCACTGCCATTCGTTTTAATACACAAAATGAGCATGGAGCCAAGGGTCAGATCTGCAAAGACATCAGAAGGCAACTGCTAGAGGTGGCAAAAGAATCCCATGAACCCTGCCTCTGAGGATTTTAGGAGAATGAGGGACAACCCTCACGTGGCCATTGGAAGCAAGTGCTGTTTTAAATAGACAAAGCACCAAGCAGAAGAGAACATAATCCAGACAGAGGAACTGGTCACGTTTCCTGTGGTAAAATTCCCAATTGATGGAATGTGAAACTTTTCACTTGAATTAGTGCAAGAGCATTTCAAGGGCAACGGTCCAGAGAAATAAAGCGCTTTTAATTGGGGTAGCAGGAGGGAGAAGGGAGCGCTTCTCCCCATGCTAATTGAAAAAGCAAACTCACTGATTTCACACACTGGTCTGGTCCAGAGCCTTCTATTATGCTTTAGTTTATTTGAACACGGCACATCTGTGGCTCCAGTGCATTGCGCGCAGATGGCATCCCTTTCTGTTAAAGTACTTGACAAGAGCATAGCTTACTTGTCAGTCTGGATCACCTCAGACAACATGAAGAAACTGCTTACATTAGGCTTAATGATAGCTTCATTCATTACGCTCCTTCACCCTTTCCCTTCGTCTGACTTTTGTTAGGGTCCTAAAACTCCTTTCATGTACGGGAATGCCCTGGGCATGGAAAAGCTGCCTCACACAAACAGCACACCATCTTTCCTTCCCCAGGGTGTGCAGCACCCCATGTAAGCTCCTGTGACACACCAGGGGCTGCTGCCTGAAAAATGGGAGAAAAAAGCAGGTGGGCAGGAGGGAATGACAGCAGCCTGAATACATACTGAGTGCTACTCATTACAGGGGGTCCCTGGTGAATATGGCCACTACCAGGGGAGAAAGGGCAGAGAATTAATGACCATTGCCTCAGCAATGACGGAGAAGCAACAAGTGACCTTCCCACACTGGCCTTGATCTTGCCAGCATCACGCATGGTGTCACACACAAAGCAGCCTTGCCCCAGCCCCCACGGTGTGGGTAAAATTAGAATCATAGAATCATAGAATTGCCTCAGTTGGCAGGGACCTTTCAGATCCTCTAGTCCAACCATCAATCTAACACTGACAAGAAAACCTCACTAAACAATATCTCTAAGCACTACGTCTACCTGTCTTCTAAATACCTCCAGAGATGGTGCCTCAGCCACCTCCCTGGGCAGCCCATTCCAAGGCTCAATAACCCTTTCCATGTAAAAATTTTTCCTAATATCTGAACCTCCCTCGACGCAACTTGAGGCCATTTCCTCTTGTCCTATCGCCTGCTCCTTGGGAGAAGAGACTAACTCCCACCTCTCTACATCCTCATTTCAGGTAGTTAAACAGTGGACATCATTATCCACAGGGCATGGTGGTAGGAGTCAAGTCCCTGTATCTGTTTTCTTACTTGTAAGAGTGGGATTGGGTGGGAAAGGAGACTGGGTTCTGGAAACCGTGCCTTGGGTCCTACCAGGGGCTGGAGGAACTTGCACATCTTCCAGCTGAACATCAGTTAAAGGATGGGGTGGTACGCACAGGCCAGACCATGTCACGCCACTGGGCTGAAGGAGCAGGCTGCAAGTGGCTTTTAGCACCAGTGTTCAGAGGGACAATTTTACATTGGGAGAATAACAAACCCTGGACATTTTGGCCTGGACATTTCCACGTGCCTGCTCATTAACCACTTCAACAGGCACCACAAACAAAGGGCATATCATCTCTTTGTCTTCCAAAATCTCCATGATATACTGGGGATTGATGTACAAGAAATGGGAGAATGCTGTTCTCATGCCAGTTTCTTCTTTGCATTTTCCCCCTCTTTCCTCGAGCTTGATCCAGCTGTTGCTACCACCAAGGTTTAGTACAGGGCCATGGTCTTTCAGGTCATCTTCCTGGGTGGCAGCAGGTACCGCAGCAACTTGAACATGCAAACACCTGTTTCCTGCCACCCTGACTTTGACAGTCAAGCAGCAGAGAGTCATTACCTGCACATGGGAAGTCAAAGGGTGTTGCCATATTGCTCATCCTCTGAGACGGCAAAACATGGAAACATGACCTGACTTAAGTTTGTGTGCAAGCTTTGAGTTCCCATCATCAGAGCAGCCTTTCAGAACTGATGTACAAACACTTTGGATTAGAAGAGCATTCAGGATGGTCTGGTATGCAAATTCTGGGTAAGTTTGGCATGGAAAGAGACAATTTAAGCAGGTTTTGTGCCTTCTTTCATTTTGACCCCAACCTAAAATTCTTTACAGACCATTTCGCCTCACAGAATAGCTGGACAATCCCATTCTCCTGAGACCCATCCCTTCTCTCCTCACCGTACCAATAAACGATTGATTAGGTATTTCATTCCCAGCCTATGCCACCAGAAGCAGTGATATTGGTAGTACATGGGAACTTTGAAGTAAAAGATTAGTGGAAGCAAGTATTCATGAAATGTGTCAACAGAATTGTGAACATAAATTGCACTTTACACATAGGAACTGGAAAATACGTTAAAATGACTGCTAAAATGAAGACACCTTTGATGGAAAAAGAGCTTTGATGGAGGAAAGTAAAATTATTTTGGATAGTCAAGACTTAGCAGTCCTGCCTGAGATACCAGGGCAATATGGTCTTCACCACCCCTGTGTCTGAGTGCCAGACCAGCTTGAAGACAGGACTAAGTCAGTTTTCAAAAGTCACAGTGGAAAAGTGGACAAGCTTTCCTTTCCTCTCCTCTCTAAGCTCTAAGTTCATAAGAGGAAGGCACTACTTTAATTTCAATCTGAAATTTCGGGAACAGGCGTACTCTGACTCTGCAGAGAGAACGTGTCTCTGTGATGAAGAGATTGCTGCCTCCCCAGCACAGGGATGTGTGGATAGAGTGGGAGGGCAGGAGGACTGTTTTGGAGCTGGTCCATGTGGACTTCCAAAGGTGAATCCAGGCGGAGGAGAGTATTAATTCGAAAGAAAAGTAATAGAAAAGTAAATAGAAAAATGAGCATAGACTTGCCTCTGAATCCTAATATCTTTATCCTTGGGGATTTTGATTCCATTACAAATATTAGCAAAGATCAAGGGCATTTTATTTTAAGGGCAAGTCTAATTGGAAAGAAGTTAATTCTACAAAAGTGGAAGTCAGCTAAAGAAATTAAAACTGATGTGAGGTCTGCAGTGGATGTGTTGGATCCTTTAGGATTCTTCCCACGCATGAGTCAAACTTCAGTCTTTAAGGGACCTCTTGTATCTTCCAAACCTCAACCCATTCCTCCCTCTTGTCCTCTCAAGTCCTTCCAGCCCTTCATGTATACATTTTGCCTTCGATGTTCATGTGGTTCTTTCCCTCCCCTTGCCAGCATGCTCTTTTGGAGGCACAAAATGCTCTCTGCTACCTATATAGACCACCAAGAAAAGCAGGAGTGTGTTTTCCCCATTAGTTATTTTATCTCCTGCACACAGTGTGGGTACCCACTCTGCCTCTCAGCACTGACAGAAAACAGCTGCATGCACTGAAATAAAAATCAACAACATAAAGGCAACTCTATGATGTTGCCCTTAATAAAATTGTCCATAATAATAAACCCATTTAGGGGTTATTTTGGATATACAGAGATTTTACCATTACATTAACAGTTCCTGTAATTGTGCTAGCAGAAATATGGAACTACAAGATATCACAGAATGATAACTGCTCTATAAAAATTAATAGGAATTGCATCGCAACTAATAAGTTGGAAAAGTAGCTGGTTAGAGAAACACACAAAATCTATAGGTACAGCATAAGCAAAATCAAGGAACCACACCACATTTAAAAACCTGTTGCCTGAGTAAATGCCGACTTCTTGGTTTATAAAAAAAAATAATATTGTGAAATAAAAACACTTTCAAGAAAAAACGTGCATTAAGTTACAAAACCAAAATAGCAAATTATAAATTTAACTTGATCATCAAATTTGAAAGTAAGAGTAAAATGTTTCAAAATCATCTCTATAATGAAAAAAACCACCCTGAGAATAGCAAAGAACTGGAGTCTTGTTCAGAGGCCTCAATTACAATGATTTTATCAAATTTGAAGCAACCTGGCGGCTTGTGAACATGTCAGAGTTCTTCATTTATAAATCCACTCCTATGCTTCCATATTGCAGAAAAAAGAAAGAAGACACTATTGGAAAATGGAACTACTAAAACATCTCCATGTTAAACTAAAATGCTGATAATGCTAGTACATTAATTTCTAGCAGATTTAATGGTACAGAAGTTCATGGTCAAAATACTTTTTTAACTGATGAAGAAGTCATTAGTTTTGATCTTTGGAAATGTTTATGATATGGACTAAGTAAGGGGGGGACACACAACACAGCTCTGAAATTTCACTTCATAGGTATAACATTTATTTTGACCCAAGAAAATATTTCCAAGACATAAACACATACTTGTGGTTATGCCAGTGGGAACACAACAGCCAGATTTCTTAACAACCTGCGTGGCTTTAATCATCAAAATCACAATCAATAACAATCTTTATAGCCTTGAGATTTACATTCGTTCGGGTATCGTATTGTAAAACTGAACTGAAGACATGCATTAAACACACAGATCTATTACCCATTAAATCCTACTGCCAGCACTGCCAATCCTACTTCCACAGCATGGCCATTCTCCACCACTAGGACGCTCAGGGTCAGACCCTGCTCCTTGGCCCCTCCACCCACTGCAGGTGGATATTACTGACCCTGCTACATAACCCTGCAGAGGTTTAGAGACCAAAGGACAGAAATAAAGCAGGAAGAGGAGGAGAAACCCCAGGCAGAAAAGAGAAGGTAGAAATAGTTGCTGCTTTGGACAAGCAAACATCTCTGGGAACCAAAATTTTGTTGTGATGAGTCTACCCACTGCTGGGTTAAACTCAGTGGAACAAGGACTGATTTTCAGAAAAAATGAACACGATGGAAAGTACTCAGTTCTTGCCGGGAATAGAACATTTTAATTGCCTGCTGGCATGTGTTAAAGCTCTAGCAGCTCCACTTCATTCCTCGGGCACATCCCAGGGTTTGAGGTATTGTAGGCAGCTCTAAAACATGCAATGCTGCAGTTCTGAGTGTACACACTGGGGAGAGAAATATTAGGAGCAAATGTGTCCCCAGGGAAGGCCATCCTTCTAGATAGCAGGGGAGGCCACAAAGCAGCATGAGTTTGCTCTTACAGGTGTCTCTTAGAGGAAAAGAAAATTACAGGTAGTGCTTTCTATTTTAAAAGTATCTGTTGTGCAGTTTTTCATGTCACGTAACATGTGAGATAACATCTCCAAGGAGGACGGGGAACGAACGGGCTGCCATTTCAAAGGAAGAATTAACACTCAATCAAATAGGTAGGATTTTGGTCCCACTAAAATAATTAGGCTAGACTCCACTTTTTATGACCACCTAGGCATGAACCAGCCCTGTAGAAAACATTTCCAAAGGAAACTGAAGAAAAGGTACTGGTCAGAGAGTTTACCTGGGGAATTTTGCCAGCTCATAGGGAGTAACTTACTCATATGCAAAATACCACAGGATACTTTAAATGTCTGTGAGGGTGGAGGATCTTAATATTACTTTTCAGATGAATGCACTTTCATCCCCCTGGAAACCTCTACACTCTACTTACATCTGATTCAGCTGCAGTTTGTGCTTGCTCTTGGTACACTGATTTTTTTTGGTGTAAAGAGGCTCCCTAAGACATTTCTCTGCTGGATGCAACCAAGTTTATGGCCTTTGACAGGACCACAGTTGACAGTGTTACATCTGGAAACCATACTATTAAAAACATATTTTTCATTACAATTTAGGAGTATAATTCAAACTAGGGAGCAGATTATTAACGAATAATTATTACTTAAACTGCCAAAGGTTATGTTTTTCCACCGTATATCTCAGGAGACCCAAGCCAACAAGCAGAGTGCAATGGTAGTTTTAATAAGGAGTTTATCCTATAGATATAGGGCATGAAGGTAGAAGGAAGACAGGGAATTAAAAAAGCAGCAAAGCAAGGATTGGGGCTAGTAGGGTCCAAGTGGAATCAAGGCTTTGACATCATAATGTGAAAGACAACTGAGATAAGTCTTAGTTATGACCTTCAGAGCTAGACATTCCTGTTCATGGTGCTCTGGCAATACATCTTCAAAAAACATTTCTCATCAGGATTGTTTTCATATTGAAGGAGGCACTGAAAAGGAGCCATCTGTGTTTGTGCACCCCTGTGTTCACACAAACCTGTCTCTAGCATGTTCTTCTATACAATCTGGACCACTCCACGCAGAAGAAACCTTGATGTAGGTATGAAAAAAATGCTGACCTGGACCATAGTTGGCAATGACTATAAGGGGGGAAAAACGCGTGAGTTAGAAATTATCAAAACTAAGTTATCATGTTGGCATCTTCTGGAACTAAAGACCCAAGTCTTACGGGCAGAGTAGCATTGAA
>VXAK01007824.1:17343-28283 GCA_013399435.1 Arenaria interpres | reverse complement strand
CTGTTCCTCATTCTCCCAGTCCCCGCCTCTGCCTTATGTGATTTGGGCAGTGTGGCTAGAGCTGTTACCGGTGAAGTCCAAGGCAAAGAAGTCGTTGAGTACCTCATCCTTCTCCTGGGTGACCAGGTCTCCTGTTTCCTTCTGGAAGGGGTTTACATTTACCCTAGTCTTCCTTTTGTCACCAACATACCTATAGAAACTTTTTCTTGTTGCTCTTGATGTCCCTGGCCAGATTTAACTCTATCAGGGCTTTAGCTTTCCTGACCTGATCCCTGGCTACTCAGACAATTTCTCTGTATTCCTCCCAGGCTTCCTCTCCTTGCTTCCACCGTCTCTAGCCTTCCTTTTTGAGTTTGTGTTTCTCCAGGCAAAATTACAATTGATAGTGTAATTTTAAATTTCAATTTTCAAAGCGTTTAATGAGAGAGATTCTGTGGCATTCTAACATAAAGCTGTATGTTGTATGTTTCAGAGCATCTACCTTTGCAATTTGTGAGTTATGGGTGATGGAAACTTACCTATCCTTTTTATTAGATACATTTTAGTAAAACAGTATTTTGGGGGAACACTTCAAAGCAGAAAATTCACATGCATATGGAAATTTGTAGTGGAAAAGCATTAGAGAATTGAGAAGTTGAAGACATTAAACCCTTAGATATTTTTGTTGTCATTACAAATGGTTTTCAATAATCTTCACAAATATTTTCAAGAAAATATGATGTAGAATTTAGAATTCTGAAAATCATTAGTTGTGTCTTTAGTATCATGAGAAATTACATGATAAATATCTACTTATATATTAATCTTTCTCTTTCAATTCTATAGCATCTGAAAAAGATTCCTGCTGTGTAAATTAAACATTTTCCTTAGCCTTCCTAAATAATTATCTTCTCTGCTTCTTTTTCATGTATCTAAGCAATAGATTATTTAGAACCAAGTCATGCGATTATTAGCTTGGATGTAGGAATTCCCCTGGCTTCTCCAGCACAGGCATGCTTATCCCCCAAAATCCTGTTCAGTAATCCACTGAAGTGACATAGAAACATCTGTATGCTGATGTCCTTTTTAACTATTATTTAACTCAAAGCTAGACATTTATCATCTAAAGACTTCAAGAATGAAAAATAGATAGATTGCACCAGAGTTCTTCTTCAGACCTCTAAAAAGGAAAATGACTTACCATCTTGTTCAACTTCCTACTGGGAAAAAGAAATCACAAAAATTGTGGGAAAAAAAAGGAAGAATGAATAGATAAGTGTAAGAACAAAGATTTTTCCTGAGATGGGATGCTATAAAGGAAAAATATTTCACTTTTTTTTGGACAGCTTAGCTAGCATTCCCCTTAAGATCCCACTTACTGGACTCCCGTTTTAGAAGTCTGACAGAAAGAAGAAGAACTAAAGAAGACCAGGCTTAGAAGTTCCAGAGAAACATCATGAATACAAAACCAGTGAGATGAAGTGTGTTAAGGACTTTCCTGAGCCTGGGAGGAAAAATAATAATTTGGATTGGAAGAAACCTCTGGGGGTCATGTAGTCCAATGGAAAAAAGAAATTACTTAGTAGCATGTTATAATGATCTGAAGCTGAATAAAATGTGATTTCAATAATAAAGTGTTAAAAATGCCCCAAAATAAGGAACATCATGATTGGTCTAACAGTAGCATCCATGATCAAAGCAGAAGTATCATAGGATCTATCACTCCCTTTGAAGTAACTAGCAGATTAAATCTTGCCAAGTAGGATATACAAATGGATTTAAATTAACAATTGCCACAAGGAACATGAACAAAATACAAAGTTTCACCCCCAAAACATGCTCAGTTTCTAGAATTGTGCTAATATGTGTTTAGAATAATTGGGTTGCTGCTGCCTGAAGAAAAGGAAAAGAAAGATAGCTGGTGGGAGGAAGATGTGTGTGGAAAAACATATTCCAAGAAAAGCCCTAGGCCAAGAGGGCTGCACCTGCCACAGGCACAACCGTCCTCCTGCTGCCTCTGACTGCAAAGTGATGACTTTCAGTACAACACCTACCACCCCAGGTTGAGGGAGACCAATGCAGTCAGCCAGGGGCCCCCAGAGTCATGAGCAGGGGCTTGTAAACACCAGACAAGAGTGGTTGGTGTTAGTGTCACCTCTTGTGTAACACTTGCAAAGGTATCATTAATGAAAGTTTTCTTTATTAGTTTGGAATATAGTTATTAATACTTTTTTATTACTAAGTAATGATAATTGTTTTTTGAGTTGGATGTTAAATATTTGACTTTATATAAAAGTGTTATGGATGCTTTTGTCCATAACAGAACATAGTACTTAAACTGTAACAGTATTCTTATAATGGACTTCTGTACGTTGAAAAAAATAACATAAACAAATGTTAAGTACTTTATGTAGAGCATGATAGTCTTCTGTCTTTATTGTATTCTAAAAGTTCTGCTTAAGGACAGGATGAAAAAAGAGAAAAAGAAAGACAGACAGACTAATCTAACTGAACAGCTGCTTTTTTATTTGGGTAAAACGGAGGTAGAAGAAAAGAAGCATGCAAAAAGTATTAAAGGTTTTGGATAAGACCGCCTGGCAAGCTTGCATTTCTGCTTATTAACTTACCCTCCCATGAGCAAGATCCACAACCTTCTTAGGCTATGAAGGTTGCAGATACTTTTTAACAGAACTGGTTATTGACAGCAAATCTTTATAGCCTCTTTGCCTTATTTAACAAAATGGAATAGAGAAACAATGAAAGTGTTCAGATGGAGAATTAATTATAATGAAAAGGGAAAGAAAAAGTTTTGTAGAATTTTAAAAGCTTGAAATTGCATGTGACTTTGGTTGGTCAAACAAAACAAAAATAAATTACTTGGGAAAAAAGGCTTTCTAAATGTTCTAGACACCCTTTTTTCCCCCGCATCTTAAACATAACATGAAAATTTAGATGGTCTGAGCAAAAGTCCCCTATTTGACTTTACGATGTACAGTGCTCGTATTGAAGCCAGAAAATTAAACATGGAGAAATCTTTAAAATATGGATGTAATGATTTTGACCACAAGAAATGCAAACACTTGCCACTCACTCCCTCAGCAGTAGTTACATCATTCCTTCAAATCTTTTTATGAACATAAGAGAAGGACAAAACATATTTATGCATTTTAACCTACCCAAATAACTCCTCAACTTGGAAGCATTCTTTCTATGATCTCAATAAAGCTATGCTAAAATATATCTGCTAAAGCTGTAACCCAATACAACCAATATTGCCGGTTGTCCCCATTATGCCCACAAATTTTTAAACAAATTTCTTTCACAAGGTTTCAAAAGACTTATTTTTTTTTTTCTTTCCCAACATTCTCATTTCCACATCTAAAAATAGTCCAGATCTCCTGGGGAAAACCAGAATAGGCAGAATAAAGCAAAAATATTTTGAACATGTTTTTCAAAATACTGTGACATATGGATAATTAGCTAGCAAATGAGTAATAGGAAAGCTAGAAAGATGACATTAGCTAGCATCATTCATCCAAAATGTGCTTCTAAATAATTGTTCTTCTTTGTAATTGCTTCTCTATGCCAGCTAAGCACCATAAAGCAAATCAATCAGGCTGGACATCTGATTAAAGAGACAATAAAAACACAATGGCAAAATTAGAACAAATCCTAATGGATCAAAAGGAAAACTTTTTTTTTTTTTTTTTTAAAAAGAAGCATATTATATTTTAATCATTGTTGATCCAGCATTTAATTCAACTCAATTATGTTGACAAGCTTGCATACTTGCAAACTGTGTCCCTGTATTTGATTAATTTCTGTCATATTTGCATTTTGGAGTAATATAAAGACTACTTTTTAGAAGAAATGATGTAACTGGTCAAACTAAGCAGCTTTTGATATTACATTTTGGCACCATATAATGAAACATAAAAATGCTATTTTTAGATCAGCTTCTCCTTTAGAAAAAAAATAAATTCATCTTCACCATGTTTTTTAGATTCTAATTCTCCTCCTGCCACACATCTGTAAAACTAACAAAACCAAAAAACTGTGAAGAAAAGTTTTTCTCAGGTCCATGTTCAACATAACCTTTAATGCCTTGCCTAAATTCTTGCCATTGTTATTTGGCCAAAAAATTAAGTTAATTGGATTTAAGCAAATGTTTTATTTCTTGGGTCAATCAGCACCTTTAATCAGTATTTAGATTTCATTTCTAAAGCCCTGGTTCTGAAGAAAATCCAAGGTCACCTGTATATAATTAATATACTTCTGTGGATTCTCAGCTCAGTGTTACAATTGAATTGAGGGACTTGACAGCCTCCTGGGATCTTAGAAGAGGATTTTATAGGGTCCTATGAGAGAATCATTTAATTCTATCAACAGGGACTAGAAATGACTGTCTCTTCTGTGACTGAAACCATGAAAAATTATTCTTATTCAGAAACCTTGAATGCATTTGATCAAGCTATATCAGAAGACACATGATCATCACAAAGAGATCCCTCTTCCAATGGTTTCTAGTGACTTTGAAACCTAATTATTTTCAAAATATGTTTTTGCCTAATCACATTAACCTTTAAAAGCATTGGTTGCCTCTGAGTTACAGGAGTTAACATTGGTTACCTCCTGTGTTACAGGAACTCTCATTCATAGAGGTGCTCAGCTAAGAGAAACCATCTCATTTTCAAGGTTTCTCATCAAGGAACTTTAGTGCCCCATGTGGGAGGGATTAGTATTGAGCAAGGGTGGCTATCACTCAAATGTGTTGACAGGAATCACCACTGTTACTGGGGTAATGGGAACACCCTGAGAAGAATTTAGAAGTTCTTTGCTCTGCTTCAGCTCCACGATGAGAAAGACCACCCGGAAACAGTCCCACCAACCTATCGCCACTATCCCATGTATATACCACCTTTTTCTAGGTAGCAGCAGCCACTAAAGCCTGTTTTTCCAGTATTCTGATACTAACCAAATAGGTCCATGATACTATTACAATATCCTGGAATCTGGCTGAAGGCATCAACCTATTTTCTGTGTGTGTAGGACTCTGGCCTGGACATCCCCTAAAAAGTTTTTCCGTTGGCATTCCAGTGCTTCCCACTTCTTATTGGTTTATTAATTGATCATTTAATTGAAGTGAACAAAAGATTCAGGACATTTGGCTAAAACTGAATAAAGAAATAACAGGAGTTGTCATTCAAATGACTTTTTTCTCAGCTCTACCAAAAAACCTAAGGTTTACATTTTTGATGCAAGGCAAAGACGTGTATATTATTATATTTGCTTTTATTTAAATAAAAGCATTTGCACGATAGTAAAAGTGACAGAATCTCAAATACCACAATAATTTCAGAGAAATACTGGATTGAGGTGACTCATTGAGGATGGAAGTGTTTCAATTTCAAGATCATACCAAAAAGAAGAAAAAAAAGAAGTGTTTAGATTTTTAGAAATCATAGTAAAACGCAAAGCATTAAGAAGTAGCTCTTTAAACAAAGAAAACTTAATTCTACTGGAGTGAGGTGTATTAAGTAAAAAGGGTTGATCACAAGTATCCTTGGATGCATGATGTTACAAGGTAAACCTTTCTACTGTCTTTTTTTTTCCAGTTCAGCATTTTTAATAGTTTAGAGTGAAGTAACTTCAATCTGTTGTGTTCCTTCTACCACATCTGTTTTTTGGGTTTGGTTCTCCTTCATACTGCAGATAAACTTCTGGTCTTTGTTCTTCTCTGGACTTTCCGTTTTTTCTGTCCTTAGCCCCTATCTACAACAGCTGCAATGATAATGAACCTCCTAGCTGAATTTTATCAGTACTCATCTGCCTCCCTAGAACATAAATGTAGGAGAAAGGTGAACAAGTGGCTTATTTCACACCTATCTGGTTTTGGTTTGGGTTTTTTTGTTTGTTTGGGTTTTTTTTATAGATAATAATAATATTTAGTACAAATACAGTGAATTGAAAACAACATAAACAACTCTACTTCCATCAGTATTAGAGGTAACTTTGGGACAAAATTAATGTATGCGAAAGTATTAGAGAAGTTACTTTCAGCTGCTAAGCTGTTCATAGTTACTCCAACCAGTTAAGACATAGAGGGTTGTCCAGACTTAGAAACTGTTGCTTACATATTCCTGTAAAGAATAACTGGAAGAGAAAGAAACTTAAAAGTAATAGAGGTGACTGAATTCTTCTTTAAAATATTTTTTTTAATAATAGCAGAAAGACAATAATAGTGGGAAAAAGCTTGAATTAAATAAAGGATTTTCATTTGAATTACAAACTGTATCAGACATTAATACAAACAGGATTATAAAGGGTGATTTACATGAGAAAACTGAAAGGACACAGTGAAAAAAGGATTTGCATTATATCCACTTAGTTGTTACAGAATGTTTGAACTCATTTGGAAAGAAAATGCTTGCTACAGTAGAGATGTGGTGGTAACTTTAAAAACCCGCAATGAGTCAAAAATTCAATAGCATATTAACAGCAAAAAATAATAGCAATACAAAGTAGAATATGAGCAACAAAAGAACTGAGAAAACGTATATTTATCCACAGATATGAGTGTGTGATTGACGCCTGTGATTTAAGATATCAAGGATATCTTCTTTTTTTCCTGCACTTGGGTCACAACTCTATGCAACACTACAGGCTTGGGGAAAAGTGGCTGGAAAGCTGCCCAGCAGAAAAAGACCTGGAGGTGTTGGTTGACTGCTGGCTGAATATGAGCCAGCAGGGTGCCCAGGTGGCCAATAAGGCCAACAGCATCCTAGCCTGTATCAGGAACAATGTGGTAAGTAGGACTAGGGAAGTGATTGTCCCCCTGTACTCACAACCAGTGAGGCCCCACCTCGAAGACTGTGTTCAGTTTTGGGCCTCTCACTACAGGAAAGACATTGACGTGCCAGAGCATGTCCAGAGAAGGGCAAAGAAACTGGTGGGGGGTCTGGAGAACAAGTCTTATGAGGAGCAGCTGAGGGAGCTGGGTTTGTTTAGCCTGGAGAAAAAGAGGCTGAGGGTAGATCTTAGTGCTCTCTACAACTACCTGAAAGGAGGTTATAGAGAAGTGGGGGGGTTGATCTCTTCTCCCAAGTAACAAGCAATAAGACAAAAGGAAATGGCCTCAAGTTGCACCAGGGGAAGTTTAGATTAGACATTAGGAGTAATTTATACACTGAAATGGTTATCAAGCATTGGATCATGCTGCCCAGGGAAGTGGTAGAATACCTGGAGCTATTTAAAAGATGAGTAGACATAGTGCTTAAGGACATGGTTTAGTGATGGGGTTTTGTCAGAGTTATGTTGATGGTTGCAGCTGATGATCTGAAAGGTCCCTTCCAAACTAGAAAATTCTATGATTCCATGATTCTTTTCAAATATACTTTTTGATGGGAGACAAAGAAGAGAATATTTCAGTATTTCATGTATCTTCAGCAAGGAAACTTCAGCAGTTATTCATATCCTCTAGAGAAAAATAAATATTTAGTGTGCAATAATATATATACATTAAAAACATTTTTGGAAGCAAGTTTTCAGAATTCATATGTTCAGCTAGCAAATAGAATATTTTGGAGCAGCCATGTCACACAAATTACCGGGAAGAGCCTTTTGTGACACTGTGTAGAATAATTATACTGACATGATTAAATTTCTAATTCCTGAATTAATTCCTGTCCACAAAGTGGACAGGTTTGAATCTATGTTGGAAGTAACTGTAGCAACAGTAAACAGAACAAATTGAGTAACAGATAAGCTAATATGACCTCTACTGAAGGAAAGTACATATAAAATCACTACACCAATACTGACGCTTCCAGTGCCTCTGTGACAAAACTTCTTTTACATCAATAGCTCAGCCCAGGTTTCCAAAGAAAAATGGAGGCATTTACGTCTAGGCTACCGTTCTGTTCTAACTGATATTGCAGGCAAGGCTTTCATTGCTTTAATGAGACCAAGATCAGTTTTCTGCTTTGTATCATGCAATTCTTCACATGGATTATTTTTTTTTTCTTTAATAAATATTAGAGTTGTTAATATTGTTGTATGTATACTGTACCATGAATTTTAGTAATTAAATAATTTTTTCAATAGAACTTTTTTTTTTCAGAATAAATTATACCTTAGGTTATAGGTTTAAAGGCTTAAAAATGAGTGCACACATTTAAAACGTGTTCTGAAGAATGACAAGATTTTGTTAGTTTTCCAAAAGCAAAAAGTATTTGCTATGTGAGGTAATCTTTTAGAGACTCTTCATGGGAATATTTTCCTGAAAAACTCTGGAAGATATTTTTGGAGTAGAAATCTTTAATTTACACATTTACAACTGGATATCCAGTCAAATTATTTTTTCGTGCTCTCTACTGAAACTGTCTTCCTCTGTGGAAGATTCACTCGCAGAAGTAATTCAGTTGGCCTAGTTAGACACATACATCACAACAGGAAGCGTCTTGCTTTGGGGAAGTGCCAGTCCTCTTTCCATTGACTAAGGATGGACTTAAATGACTGCTTCTGAATAACCATTTAATTTCTAAATGCCTGGAATGAGATAAAACGAACCCATCCTTAAGGGCACAATGAAAACTAATAATTGTTTTACTAGTCACTTCAGTGACTTACATACACTACATTAAGTTTACTTAAGGAAAACTTTAAAACAATATAAAAATATATTAAAAAATCCAAAAGCCTTCTATATGAACGATGAAAATGAAATGGAATGAAATGAAATGAATGAAAGCAGTAAAAAATCAGGTCTTCAGTCAGCATGAGTGATCATAATCAACCTACTCAGTGCTATCATACCACAGTGTATTATTTGAGGATCCAACTGAAAGTCTTTAATTCCACATAAAGCAGGTGGGATAGGAATCACTGCAGCAGCAAAGATTTTTTTGCAAAGGCCCTTATGTCAGCTCTGGACATAAAGCAATAACTAAGTATCCTGTTACTGCCCTCAAAGAAGTGAGCTGGTGACAGTGAGGAAACGGGGAGCCAGGTGGCCTGACAGTAACATGCAGTCAAGTCCCTCCTCAGCAGGCAGGTACACAACCTTTAAACTAGTTAGAGTTACAAACAATTATTGTCTTGCAACTCCTGCATCACAGAACCATTTTGAAATAGGCAGTTAAGTCTTTCATTGTCAAAAAGCAAACAAACAAACAAACAAACAAACACAGTAAATTCTTGAGCTCTGGAAGGAGTACTGATATAGCAAACAACAGAAAACGTCCTTAGAGTGGCTCTAGACAAAAGAGGCATAAAAGTCCCCACAAATAGAAACCAAGTCACAATTATTTATGGCAAAGCTATAGAGTACTCGGAACACACAAAAATTCTGAACAAGCCTTTTCTTTTGTTTATTTGTTATGAAGTCAGGATTGGAAAGTATCAGGATTTTTTCTTATACCACACTAGCTAATTTCCACTTATATAAAATGCAAGAATAAACCCACTGACAAAAATGCAAAGATCCATTGCTTATCGTTTATAAGACATTAGAGTTTAAATAGGCCTATAGTTTAGTGTGCTATTAACCATCTGCTTGGTTATGCAATATTTGAAAATAACTCTAAATAATACAGCTATAGTTTTTTCCACAAGGTAACTTTTTTTCTTCCAGTTAAATTAGAATAATCTCCTTCCATTTTCTTCCTAGAGAAGACAAGTGTGCACCCCAAACATTGTAAAAATGAGAAATACAGCCCATGAGGAATTTCAGTACTCTGAAAGACCAGTGTATGTTTTTTCTGTGCCAAAGGCAATTTTTTGGAAAGTTTTTTTTTTTCAGCTAGAAAATATTTACAGTTCCAGGTTTAGTTATTATCTGTAATTTCATTTATGTGAATGTATTTAATTTATAAATGTATAAATACATAATTGTTACATTCTGGCCTGTAATATGTACCCTTTCAAAAACTATTTACATTTAAGTTGTAAATTCACATGCATTATTTCACTGAAAATTTGGATGCAACAGTGATGGATAAATTTGAAAAGGTGAAGTCTCATAATTTAATTCTTAACTGATCTCAAAACCTGTTTTGAAACAAAATAATGACAACACTAGCGGGATTGTATATTTTTGAGGCCAGAAATTCTGTCAAAATTTATTTTCTTCTGATATATTTCCTTTCTGTAGGTAATATGATCCCTATATTATTTAATTTCCAAAGTATTTGGAATTTCTGTCCATTTTTGTCAAAATTTCAGGTTGGATCACTTTTTGGTTATCCGAATCACTTTATTCATCTTTAATAATTAAGGAATGATATGAATAATCAACCAGTCATCTTCAAAAAAGGAAGAACAGATTGCTCACTGTTCTTTGGCATTGGGAACACTGCATGTCGTGCAATGCCTTGCTAACATCTGTTTAAAATTATGAGCATGGGTGTATAATGAATTGAACCACACTTGAATCAGCCCCTTTCACTGAGTGAATGAAGACTTTGGAGAGTGTCTGGAGTGAGCTATAGTTTTGTTTTATGACCTATGCTTTGTCACGTCATTGCTACTTGCGGTGTAGAAGGGAATCTAAACTAGGAAACTGAATGCATCCTAAAACTTTCTCCTTTGAAGTATTAAGCATCTGATTATTTTTATAAAAGCAAAAATATACGTATTAAAACACTTATTTTTTTATATTTAATGAAATAAGAATTGTGGTTCTATTTTCTTTTTTTTTTTTTTATGCCACTCACTTTTTAATAATAACGATAGAGGGCAATTTAAAAATATAATAAAGGCTAGATGGAAGAGGTTTGGTGTCTTCTGTTTATTATTTTGTCTGTTTTTTTCTTTATTTATTCCCCAAGATTCATCTTTCCTTTGAACTATGTCTTCTTCATACAGGTAATCCCTGTAGAGTAGATGCTGGTTTTATAAAGTAGAGTAATACATTATACTTTAAAACTTAATTCTGCAAGCATATCATCATGAAAAGAATGCTC
>VXAK01007824.1:0-17305 GCA_013399435.1 Arenaria interpres | reverse complement strand
TCCCTAAAGGACCTCCTGGCAATATTGAGCACTTAACAAAAAGGATGATTCTGTTATGATAAATTTATTCTAAATGGTATATGAATTTCTGACTTGATACTTTTAATTATTTTTTAACCAAGGACGGATATGTAAAACTGTTTGTCTTAATTTCATGCTGAAGACTTTTATTCTTTTTTTCATATATAAAACTGTAGGAACAAAATTAATGTGGAAATATTATTTTCAAATTAGATGCCAAACTCAAATTATTATAACCACACTGTAGAACTTTAATGTGTGTGATTTAATTGCAAACTTTAATTTCTATAATATGGATTTTATTTTGGTTTTCATAGAATGTTTCCAAATTGTCTCTGACAGTGTCGTCTGGTCTTTATTATAGTTACTTGTTTGTTACTCCTTTCAGAAACACTACCTCTAACTTTTTCCTTGAATAAAAAAGAAATGAACTGTATAGTAACATATAGTCTTATACAATACATATGTGTTTTCTCTTTATCTGTCTATTGATGTTTATTGATGCTAGCTTGTGAGAGTGGAATTGAGAGACTGATGGGTTGCTTGACTGATTATTGTTACACAGGATTAACCCTTTACTTGTGTTGCTTTTCCATGGTCATGTTGGTTTTCATTTCTTACATATGCTGTTGTTGATTAAATCAAAATAAGATCTAAGTCAAAACAAATTGTCCATGTAAATCATCATCAATATGCAATATGCTTATTGATGCCCTGCTGTTCTCTATTTCAATTATTTATTTTAAATGAGGTTAAAGACCTGTATCCTGCTTACTTTTAATGTCAAATTTAACTGAATTACTTTATCTGAATACAGAACAATCCATTATGAGACCCAGAGACAGAGATGAAGTCCTAGAAATTTTTGATTTCAGCAGACTTCAGAAGAAACTTCAGGCTGATTTTCCTAAAGCATGAATATCTGTCTTTGTTAAAGGTTTATTTACGTCCTTATTTAAAGAACGAAAGAGGACACAAGAAAAGAACACGTATCTTTTCAATGTTAATACTTTAACTACTCTGTTTTATCAATTGTACCTCTGAAATAGGATCTAGAAGCTCAAATCTAATTGTGCAGACCACTTGTACATAATGGGGTTCAGGCAGATCTGAACTTGAAATAGTAAGCAAAGCACATACCCATTTTCTCGTCTTTGTTCTTTAAATTTTGGAAAAGTCATGTTTTCTTTCTCTAGACTTTTCTAATGTTATGTTTTATTGATTTGGTAGATTAATTAAGGTGTTGTTTCTGTTGTGTTCTGGTTGTTATTACTGGATTCTCCAAGGTAATTGTCTATTGTGTGATTGAAATTGTACCACCATGACACCAAGATCCTCAAGAATAAAACCACCAAAGTAATTACTGCCACTATAACAGCAGAGAAGGACAAAGTAGACGACTTAAGTTTTGGAGACTGTACTAAGTTGGCAGGTATTCCACATAGGTTATACTCTTCTCACTTTGCCCCCAATTTAATACATACTCAAGATATTTAGCAGTTATTATAATTTCTGAGTTATAGCTATAACATCAGTTAGAAGAGGATTTCAGTTTTCCTTATAATTCAGTTGCCCATGTAGATTTTCATCTGCTTTTAACTCTAATTTCCATCCTGTCTCAAAGCAAGTTGTTCACCTTATACTAGTGACCAGCTGAACAACTTAATCATAAATAAATCATGATAGCTATTCAGTGTCTATGAAGTAGAAAAGCAGATATTAGCATTTTCTATTGAGAAAAGGATTTTGACAGTGTGGTCAATGGAAAAGAGGAAAAATAATATTTTAATCATGATGTTTACTTTGTTTCCATTTTCTTCTGTTTTAATTATTCTGTTACTGTTTAATTATAAGTATAATATGAATACTTTTATTACATGTGCATAAACTATATATAATCTTTTAATTTAAAGATGTAAGTTGGGCATTCTAGAAATAAATTTTTCTTAAAAGTGTAAATTATTTTATGCAAGATTTTGATTTTTTTTCTGAACATGCATCTGCAAGTTTATTTTGTTTTAATGTTGGAAAAGATGGACTTTTCTCATAAAAAATAAATATTTTCTGACTATGCATAAACCAGCCATATTCTGTTGTCTGTACATTAGTACACCATTTCTTAAACTGGTTCAGAATATTTTAAGAACTGAAACAACTCTGAACTTAAAGCTGGACTAATAGGAAGTGCATAGCTGAGGAGGAAAAGAACAGGATGAAGTACCTCCAATCTCTTACTTCTTAAAAAATGAACCAATGGGATCCAAATCTGTTCAAAATCAAAGGTTTTACAGTCTTTGAATAGGAACTGAGGTGTCTTAACAAATAGGAACTAAATGCCAGCATTATGACAGAGCTTTTGGAGTCGTGTGATTACACTTCAAGGTTAGTTTTGGGGAAAATATTTCTACCTCTTAAAGTTGCATTAAGAAACTTAAAACCACATCTTGGGCTGCATCAAAAGAAGTATGGCCAGCAGGTCACAGAAGGTGATTCTACCCATCTACTCTGAGCTCATGAGACGCCACTTGGTGTACTGTGTCCAGCTTTGGAGTCCTCAACACAGGAAGGACATGGACCTGTTGGAACTGGTCCAGCAGAGGGCCACGACGATGATCAGAGGGATGGAGCACCTCCCCTATGAAGGGAGCCTACAGGAGAGCCAGGGAGGGACTCTTTTTCAGGAAGTGTAGTGACAGGACAAGGGGTAATGGTTTTAAATTGGAAGAGGGGAGATTTAGATTAGATATTAGGAAGAAATTCTTTGCAGTGAGGGTGGTGAAGCACTGGAGCAGGTTTCCCAGGGAAGTTGTGAATGCCCCAGTCCTGGAAGTGTTTAAGGCCAGGCTGGATGGGGCTTTGAGCAACCTGGTCTTAGTGGGAGGTGTGCCTGACCATGGCAGGGATTTTGGAACTAGGTGATATTTAAGGACCCTTCCAACCCAAACCATTCTATGATTCTATGATTCTATGATTCTATGATCCTATGATTCTATGAAAACCTTGAGTAAATAAAACCATGGGTATGAAATTCTCCTGTGTGCTTGAACCAATGGTTTATGTATGGATGAATTTCCCTCACCTTCCAAAGGCAAGGGAAGGTTTTAACTCAAAGACACACAGTTGTAGAAGGTTCTGTAGACCTTCCAAAACAAGACCTTATCTTTTGAAATGACTGTTCCACCCATTTGTGGATACAAATTCCAGCTGTTTTGTTGATGGATGATGAAAAGAGTCAGATTGTTCGTGACAGAGGATGGACTGGCAATGTTTAAGTTATAATTTTGCTTCTACTGGTAATGATGCTAGTTTAGTTAAAGTTATTGATAATCACAGTGTATCCAGTCCTCTGACAGGATTTTTTGACAGCATTCCAGATAAAAATCCACATATGTAAAATGTTTTTATTCACACTTACATTAAATATTTGAGATCTACAGATGTTATGAACCTCTTATCTGTGAACATTTTCTGAATTGTTTTTGGCCTGAACCCCAATCTGAAAGGTCTCCTCTCTCCCAGCCCCACCAAGCCATTTGATGTGGAAATGATGTTAGAACTTATTCCCATACATTTTAAATGGTATTATATCTATTAAAATGAATTCTGTACATTTAAGCATTATTTAAGCATTAAGGTTTTAAACAGATGGAGTCAAGTAATTTGAGGAGACAAGCAAGCCCTCAGGCCTGGTCTTCTTCATCTTCAAAAAGGAGCAAGACTTCAAATAATGTCTGGAAAAGGATGGGGAATACATAATCTACCGTATTACAGCACAAATAAATTACTAGCTTAATTGAAAAGTGACTTTTTTCCCCCCTCGTTTATTCCCAACTCAGCTGTGCTGTTTTCAGAAGGAAGCTGTCATACAGCAATGAAGCTGTTGTGCATACAGATGGCTGTGTCTCCTTGTAGGCACAGACAGCTGTACCCATCCTTGGCAATCATATCAGCACTTTCTAGTAATTATCTTTTCAATGCACTCTGATTGTCCTCAATTCTTCCCACTAGAAAACCATGGAGGTTTTTTTTTCCTTTGCTCTGTAGAATTCATATTATTTTCAGAGTTCAATTGCACATACATGCCACACAAATACATTCGGAAATTGTGAATGTGCACAGTCACAGCACAAGGTTACTATTGAACACAGGATATTTGCAAAAGCTATATAGTTGGCAATTTTTGACTAGCA
This sequence comes from Arenaria interpres, assembly GCA_013399435.1. Lineage (NCBI taxonomy): Eukaryota > Metazoa > Chordata > Aves > Charadriiformes > Scolopacidae > Arenaria > Arenaria interpres. The sequence goes on along the minus strand of VXAK01007824.1, from coordinate 13,094 downwards.
AACACTAACATTCTGAAACTTGTAATATTTTGTTTATTTTTCCTAATCATGACAGTCCAAATCTTTGCATATTAAAAATAAAGAAAAATAATAAAAAAAAAAGAGATAATAATACGAAATGTGCCAATTCAAACACTAACATTTAAAAAAAGCAATTACTTTAGTCTGAAAACGAAATGAAAGCTTCCACCAGAATCTAAATATTCTCTTACAGGACCACATATACGGACTGGTTACTAGGTTTTTTAAATAGTTTTTAGAAACTGGGTCCATCGTTGACTGTCTTTCCTCATTCATAGCACCTTTGGGAAAAAAAAAAAACACTATATAGTGCTATCTGCCTGATCCTCTGGAGGATCACAAATGCAACCGTTCTGCTATTTCACAGTCCTCACCTACACCAATACTGAACAAACCTGTCCCAAATTCTGAGTCTGTTGAGTTTAAACTCCTGCGTTAGATTCAGATATCTGCTTGCTCCACTTTCAGAGACTTAGTGACTGCTGTAGCTTCATAAAACAGCTGTGACTTTCATATGAGTAGCTGTAGGATAAATACCTATCTTCATACATTGTACAGTGTAAGGTATCCTGTATAAATTCAGTTACTCCTTTTTAGTTAATGTTTTCTTATCATTAGGAAAAGAGGAATTCAGTTGTTCCTCCTGCCCCCAGTGATTTAAGAAATCTTATTTTTTAACATAAAGCAGCTACAGTACTGGTTGCAACCTACCTGCAGGTCTGAACAACTTGATGCCTCCAAGAGCCAAAAGGGATTTTCTCATCTTTTTGTCTGTCTCATCAGGATAAAACTGGGAGGATTCAACTTTTCGGCTGTCTGTCTATCAGTGTAATGATACTTTTAACCTCCCGGCTTACAGTGAACTGACAGAGCCTCTGAAAATTCTGATACTGTTAACTTCTTTATTGGAAGAACTGAAAATTTAATTTTCTTATGGAAAAGGAAAAAGTTGGTGTGACCTGCATTTAGAGGTAGTTCCATTTATCACTGTCAGATTTTGGGGGTTTTGGTGTTGTTTTGGGTTTTGAGGGTTTTTGTGTGTGTGTGTGTTTGGGTGTTTTGGGTTTTTTTGGTTTTGCATTTTTTCCCCACAGCAATAACTTCCTAAAATCACAGGTAAGAAAAAGCACTGTATTCAGTGAAGCAATATACTTTTTTCCAACTGAACCTTTGACTTGTCTCTATATAAATCTAATAATTTTACAGAAGCTGGGGTGATGTATCCTTCCCGTCCTTATTTTTATTTAAATTCCTGATAAATGTAAGAATTATTTTTAAAAAGTACATAGCCAATCTTATTATAGAAAAATGCATACATATATGTCTGTATCTAGATATGTAGATTAGATAATAAAATTATATAATAAAAGGGAAAGCAAAGTTCCTCAAAAAATATGTTTGTCACCAATGTACTTCACAGCTACAATAGGTTTAGTATCTCAATTGATTGAAAAGTAGCCACTCAAAAAAATTAAAAACATATGTTAAGACAAATACATAACAAGTAGTATATATCCTACTGATAATATTCACTTTAATGGTCTTTAATGATGTTTTAAATACATGGACCTCATCTAATTATCATGTGCCTGAAAACTGTAGCATATTAGCTAAAACAGTTAGTCAACATTCAGATGATATTCCTTGTTGTTGTAAACCCTGGTGTATTTAAACAATGAGAAGAGCTTAACTTTAGATGCAAAACTTCATGCTGTTTTGATAAGTGGTGTCAGGAACAATTCTATATCCGAAGAATTAATAGAAATTATTAATGGAATTAATCTCATATAGCTATGGGAAAACATTCTGTGTTACAAATTTTATCTTCCTTATGCTTAAATTAACTCCTTTCTTCTTTACATTTGGATTGATATGTCATAATGAAGCAATACAGATTGCTGTGTTTATACTATGCTTCTAATATCCAGAAAATGTGGCTACCAAGGCCCAATATTGAGATTTCAGGATTTGGCAAGAAGACGTGATATTTCAACAAGTCTATTAAGTATCACATAAATGATATTGTAAATTAAGCCTAGTTGAGTACTATGTTGAGTACTATGATAAAGTAAGCCTATTCTCTGAAAAAATGTGCTCATGGAGTTCAAGATCTGTTGTCTCCTGATGGCACAATAAGTGAAAAGATTATCTTTTTTATCTTTTTTTTTTTTTAATCAATTAGAAGATTCTTGATGACTGGAATCTTGAAGAGGAATATATATAGTTCCATTTAAGGCTATCATTAAGAATTTTGGTAGCCTTAATTAACAATTTTGTTAATGAAGTTTGAGCAAGACAGTAATATTCCCCAACCCGCAATGGATTTATTGCTTATAATACTCATAGAAGCACTTGTATTTAAATTGAACTTATCACCTTACTTCTGAATAATTTTTAAATGTAATAGTGTAAAGAGAACCATGCAGAAAGTTCTCCTGTAGCAGAATTTAGCAACTTTATGACTTGTTGAAAAGCTGTCTGCAGGGGACATCTCTCTGGGTCCATTTTTTGTTTCACTTCATGAAATTAGACTCAGGTGGTGTATCTCTTGGCTCACTTCTAGATACATCATTACAATAGCTGCCACTAGTCTTACTTTCAAACATACAAAATATGTCCCAGTGCCCTCATGACGGTATGGGTTACAGTACTGATCATTTGGACACCCAATTTTTACATATATTACCATATGGACTATTCACAAGCATGAAGTTTGGCATTCTCATACAATTCAGAAGTAACACGCATCTAAAAAGTAGGATATTTGCATACCGCCAAAGTTTGCTAAATGTTGCAAAACAAAAGGACTGTTAACTTCACATCTTACTTACAGTTGGTCAGCTGCTTAAGTCTGTCTTGAAAGTGGTTCTCTTCTGTGCTGTCTGGCCATTAGTGCTGTTAAAACACATGATTCAAGTAAGTGAATGCCAGACTCAGAGGTAGGACTAGACACTGGGCTGGGCATCTGGGTACCCCAGATGATCTTGGGCCCTAGATAAGTGAGTCTGAGGTGAGGCCATCAGGGTAGTGAAGACAAGCAGTGCCTTCCCATCCCCAACAGTAGCGACCTGGGAAAGAGAATCTTATTCTCTCCTGAGTCTCAACATCTCCCTCTCATTATAGCCCATCCTATAGAAAAAAAAGCATGCCTTAGATCAGTGAGATGGCAGTTATTTTGCAATAATTTTGTGTCAGATTCTTCTCAGTCATGTAATTAATAAATACTGAAATAGCATATACATATATGTCTGGGCAGCTGACGTGTGTTTTGTCTGACTACAGAAAATACAGGGTTATTTGTCCAGATGTTTCTCAAAACAGCTAGGTTACCACAGTCACCTTAGTTGAAAGTCAGGTAAATTCCATTAAAATGGAGCTTATATAGCAGATACGTAAGTTTCAGTGGGTTAAATTTAAAATTACTAAAATGATTCCTTAATAAAAGGTCTCTGTAGTCCTGCATTACTTTTATTCAAATTAAAATTCAGGAAATTCTCATGGAACATTGACATTTAGGAAAAAAAATACTGAAAACATTAACCTAGACTTAAGACTAGATTGCATATGAAAATTCTACTATTCCTGTCACAAGAATGTAATTTTTTTCCCTGAACTGCATGTAAATTTTAGTAACAACAGCTTCTCGGATTCTTAAATCTGTCATTTCCTTTTTGGTCTTATTTGTTTGACAGAAACCTATATTTAATTCCAACTTGGAGCATCACATATCCATTGTTTTTTACTTTTTTGAATATGTGATAAAGAATGATTATGTAGAAGACAGTGTCAGAAGAGCGGAAGAAAAAATATGAAAGTCTAAACAAGAAAATGCATAATTAGTACCAAGAATGTTTCGGGTTTCCTTCAGATGATCAGATCTTATTTACTTTTTCCTCCTCCTGCAGGCACAATGACAGCAAGACTGGGGTTTAAACAAGATCACAGAGGGAGGCATTAATAGGTTTCATTTAGGTATATCCCTCACTGAGAATGAGAGCTTGTTCCTAGAATGATGTTTCTATGTTTAATTCCAAAAGTGGAAAAGAATAATGATTTTAAAAATATGAAAGATTTTAACTTCTGGACTTCTGGACATTTTAACTTCCTTAACGTATACCTTAACAAATATTTCTGTACACTCTTTACAAAAGTGAATAACAACAACTCTGTATATGGACATACATATCTTCCTTTTTTGCATCTAACAAGGTGTGTTTGTTATAAGAAATTCTTCTTTCAGTTTGCACTTACGGCAAGGAAACCAAAAAAAGGTGTTCTAGGCATGACATTCAAAGCAGCAGTGTTCACAAGCACATTAAAAGCCTAAAAGCAGAGATAGGTTCTTTTTTGTTACAAGGTAGAGCTGATTGCTCCCAAGAAATATATACCATACCCTCAGATTGTTTGCCAGACATTTTCTGGCATGTTTTAGAGACAATTTATATATCAGTGGTTATAAACACTTCACTCTCTATCGACTCAATATTTTACTTCCTCACACAATCCATTCTTTATAGTTAAACTGTACATATTTCCTCAAAAATGGCTACTAAGTGTGTTCCCTGGAAATCGATATGCTCAAAAATTTAAGCAGAAAGTAAAAAAAAAAAAAAAGAAAAAGCAAACAATATGCAGTGACGGAGTGGGGACAAGTTTCCAAAAATCTATGGAATAGCTTTTCAGAACTCTATTATCAGATAGGGTATCGCATTAAGTATCTTTCAAAAACATGTTATTACTTGATCTGTAGAAGTTGGCTTCAAAATATATTCAGATTCTGTAGAGGAAATGAGGTGGTATTGATGATAATGAACATTTATGGTTTTCTGGTTCGCTTGGCCAGGTTTACTTCTTAATGCAAATGAGAATGTAGGTCTTACTTCATCATAATCTTATTTATTAACACAGCTACTGATGACTTTGACTTCAGCAGGCATGATGATTATCCATTTGCTCATGAACTGGTGGATTTCAAGTACTATATGCATAAAGGAGAAAAAGTGCACAGTAGCTTATTCCTGCCATAATGAGTTTTTTTCTTCCTGTGGGGTCATTTGTGTGGTATTCAAATGTTACGTTCTGGATGCCGGAATATGTAGGGAAGCTTTTGTGTGGAAACAAAAACAATATGGTAGGAAAATGTCAGAAAATATGTCCCAGATAAACCTAAAGAGATTCAGCAGATCATAGTAATGAGGAATGTCCCCAAAACTGGTGATCTGTTGAACTGTGTTTGTAAATTACAAGACTCACTTCTCCAGGAATGTTTTTAGATTTATTATTGCTAACCTAGAATCTGCAGATGGCCTTGTGGCAGGAAAATTGATCCCAAGGCCACTGTACTGGAAGTAAAGCTATAAGGCATTTTAAAGATGCCTTTACCAGATTTCTGGGAATTTTAATTTTTTTTTCAGATGAGGCTTTTGAAATATAGTTTTCCATTTAATAAAACCAGTTATTCATTTTAAGCTGGAAAATACTGGAGGAAAACAACCAAATAGCTTAGAAAGCAGAAATACAGAGATAAAATTAACAAGATCAAGATAAATGACAGGAAAGTGTTTGTGCAGAAAAAAAGCAAGTAGTTGTATAAATGACTCAGAAGAACTACTTGAAATTTAGACATTTTTAGGGAAAAAATGGTAAAGGTAGAAACAGGCAAAAAGACACTAGATGACACAAAAGAACAGATTAACTCGAATGTATTTTGCCCCTCATTTTTATTATGTGTTCTTACTGAAAAAGAAAAGGGTTAATAGCTTACTCATGTAACACATGTCACTCAATGTGATGAACAAACCAGAACAAAAAGGCAAAGCAAGGCAAAAATGAAGATATGTAAAAGATAATTAATGATGTAAAGTTGATTTAAATCCATTGCTTGAGTAACCACCATCAATAAAAAAGAAGTTTAGAAAAAAACCCACATGTAAATAAGCATGTGCTTTTGCTGCCACTTTTCAAGACTAAAATTAAGTTCTAAACACTACAAAATCAAGGAGATATCCAGGAAGAAGCCTGATGTAAGAGTGTAAATGATTTTAACTTATTTTTAGCAATGTTGAAACAACCCTTTATACACTATCCTGTCCTTAGACTTTGTACTGAATAATTTAACATCCTAGAAAGTCACTATTTCTTTGAAACCTCATAGTAATTGGTATTTTTTATGGCAATGTGCTATTTTGTTATTGTCTATATTATAGCAGGAAAATCCAGAAGTTCAAAGTCCAGGCATCTATTTTGAACTTGATAACAAAAGGCAATGCTTGCTTAGTAAGAGCTTCTGTTTTTATGTCCTGATCTTTCAGATGGATCCAAAACAGCAGAACTTTGAATCATTTCTTAATACAATTGCAAATATTTCCAGCGATAGATGTCAGATTATCATGCTAGATCCAGAAAAGGGACTAAGTTAAAAATTTGGCTTGTCAACACAAACAAAATAATAGGCAGATTAATATGAAAACTAGGAATGTGTAGGGCTTTTCTATATTTCTCTCGATATGCTTAAATCTTCTGGTAGTCTTACTAGCTATATCCACAGCTACATAACATGATGGTCCTTCCCCAACTTCATATGAACTGAATGTGAGTATCTGCAATATTAAATATTTCTTTTTTTTTTTTTTTTCCTTATTCTGACTGTATATTGCTACATGTTAATGTAAATGAAGAAGAAAAAAGTTACATGGAGTATGGGAAGCCATTTCATCAGTTTCTGTAAAGGGCACACCAGAAACATTGACAGTGTTCTCTTGTCTGCGAAAGAGAAGCTAGCGTGTTCTGTCATACCATTTTGTAATAACACTGGTGTCATTAGAAATGACAATAAGAGGTTCACACATATCAGGCATTCCAATTCAGGAGTGACTTGAAGTCAGAGAACTCATTAAGGACAATTCTTCACTTGAAATTAATCTTTACAATGTTAAAGCTAGTCATTTTTCTATTTTCAGAATAAGCATTGGAATACTCAATACTGAAATTATGGACGCTGAAAAATCTAGAAAACTTCAGTGGTAACCACTCTGGTTGCTATATTGCTTTCATCTCTCTCTCTCTCTCTCTCTTTTACAATTAGGGGGATGCTTGTGCACTTATGGACTCCATCCAGGTTTGAAGACAGGAGGTGTCTGAGGTGCTTCCAGTTTCCTCTGGGATATCATAGATATCATAATAAGCAACAGTTATTCATAATTTTCACATTCAAATAACTTTCATCTTTGATGCAGAATTTAAACTAAAGTATCCTAATAAAAGCAAACAATAAGTTCATAAATCAATGTATTTTATTATGTTCTCAAAAAGTACTCAGTATTGCACATCTGAAATACAAAAACTCTTGTGGCTCCTTGTTTGGTTGGTTGGTTCGTTGTGTTTTTTCCCCTCCGAAAGCACATTTTTATATTCTATTTTCCACTTGTGTTTTAGACAAGAAAACATAATAAAAGAATGGATATCTCAACAGCAAATGTCTTCCACATCTAGGAAATTTCTCACAAAGGTTGATCACTGTTTGTAAGAGAGGCTAAAGCAACATGGAGACAAACCAGAGCTTCATAAAAGAATCTGAAAATCTCTAAATAGAGATTATTCAAAGACCAGGGACTGTCTCTGGAAGAATAAACTGAGAAAGACTTCAACACATAGGGGGGATTTAACTTCCTGTGACGCATTCACAGAAGCAGTATTTCAGAAATGTATAGCAGAAATAGAAAGACACTTTTTGGTCTCCCTGACCCGTTAGCCCAAAGCTAAAGATGGAGTTAAAAAAAAATAATTGTCTATCAAATATATGTTAAAAATACTGCTTAAAATTTGGAGGCTTTTCATAGAATGGAAAGCAACAGCTCAGTTCAGATAGGCAGCACAAACAAAATTAGAAATGGGGATTAATGAGAATGAGTTTAATAAGAAAGTTTCTTTACCGCAAAACAAATTCTGCATGAAGTCAAGATCTGTGTATTTGACCTTTAGCTATCATTTTGAGAACCAAAGAATTTTAAGTTTCTTTCTGACCTTTGCATAAATTATTTCAACCATCAAAAACATGTAAAATTGTATATTTAAAATTTACTTTTAGGGAAGCTCTAGTGCCATATGAAAGAGCTGCAATAATGATCACTTTGTACACTTACAAGTTCTGGTATTAAAGGATAGTTTAATCGCATATATTTATCATAATATTTTACATAGGATATAGTATGTTTGTCAAATACAAACTGAGAATAAATAGATAAAGCCATCATGATTCAAGGTCACTTCTACATTTTATTTATATATTTATAAATAATTCAATGAACATGATAGTGACTGCCATTAAGATACAGTGCCTATAAGGAAGAAAATTTATGTTTTCAGGGCAAATTAGAAATATGACTTTGCAGGATTCAGTAAGTAAAGCAATAATTTCCAAAAAGCTAACTGTAGTTTGAGAAGAAAAAAAAAAAAAGAAAAGAAAAATTCAACATCCTAGTTACCACTGATGAGATGATAAACCCATGATTACATGAAACTAGAGCTGATGATACAAGGAAATTCAAGCATTGCTTCAAGCACAAAAAATATGTTTCTATTTCTAAGAAAACAAAAAGATGCTTCAGAGTAATTCAGAAGTACAGTCACTCAAATAAATCATTTGTTTGTGGTAACAAATATAAATAACATTTTTTCAAGATTCATTCATAAATAAAATGGTACATCCTGCCTGGATCAAAGCTACAAAATTTTTGTTGTTCTTAAGTGATCAATAAATGTGAGCTCATAGTTACAGCCTTGGCCTTAAGTCATACAAATAGCAAAATACTGACAGGAATTTATTTTCATTACTAAAAAGAAAACAGCTACTGAATTATGTACCAAATATCAGTAAGACCTTATTAGTCATACTTAATATTTAAGGGCATTACAATCAAATTATTTGACCTTTGACAACTAAATTCACCTTACAAATGATAGAATCATAGAATTTTTTAGGTTGGAAAAGACCTTTAAGATCATCAGGCTTGGGGAAGGGTGGCTGGAAGCTGCCTAGCGAAAAAGGACCTGGGCGTGTTGGTTGACAGCTGCCTGAATATGAGCCAGCAGTGTGGCCAGGTGGCCAAGAAGGTCAACCGCAATCTGGCTTGTATCTGAAATAGTGTGGCCAGCACTAGACTAGGCAAAAGTTTGTCCCCTCCTACTTGGCGCTGGCGACACTGCACCTTGAATATTGTGTTTGGTTTTGGGACCCTCACTACAAGAAAGATACTGAGGTGCTGGAGCGCGTCCAAATGAAACTGGTGAAGGGGAATGAAGCTGGTGAAGGGGAATGAAGCTGGTGAAGGGTCTAGAGTCTTATGAGGAGCAGCTGAGGGAGTTGGGACTGTTTAGCTTGCAGAAAAGGAGGCTCAGGGGAGACCTTATCACTGTCTACAACTACCTGAAAGGAGGCTGTAGTGAGGCATATGTCAGTCTCTTCTCCCAAGTATTAAGCGATGGTACAAGAGGAAATGGCCTCATGTTACACCAGGGCAGGTTTAAATTGGATATTAGGAAAAAATTCTTCACTGAAAGGGTTGTCAAGCATTGGAACAGGCTGCTCAGGGAAGTGGTGGAATCACCATTCATGGAGGTATTTGAAAGATGTGTAGATTTGGTGCTTAGGAACATGGTTTAGTGGTGGACTTCTTAAAGGTCTTTTCCAACCTAAACAATTCTGTGATTCTGTCAAGTCCAACTGTTAACCAAGCACTGCCAAAGCCACCACTAAACCATGTCCCTAAGCCCCACATCTACAAATCTTTTAAATGCCTCCAGGGATGGTGACTCAGCCACTTCCCTGAACAGTGATAATATTACTGTTGATTTTGACAGAATTCATATTTTTCAAACCATGATGTAACACATAATAAAATAAAGTTATGTTTTGGATTTGAAGACTCTTCTAAAAAGTTTTCAATCATTTGTTTTTCATCTGCCACAAACATTTCAGAAATATAGATGTCTATCTGAAATATCATCATAAAGAATATACTTTTGAAGCTGTGGCAATGCAGAGGCTTTTCTCTGTAAGAAGCTGATGTCTATTATCTTTAGTTTAAACGATTTAAACAACTACTTCTGGTATTAATTTTCTTTATTAAGTAATAGTAATTAATTTTTAAGTTAATATCATAAAAAATTATAGTGTCACTGAGAAATTTTAAGATATTTAATAGTTCTATGTATTTACCAATGTCTTAACACACGTGACAATGATGCATTCTTCAAATTAGAAACTATGTCCTGTATGTTGAAACTTGGTACCTAGCTCTTATTAAAGATTCTGTTGGAACGATAGTGGTGAGAAACTACATAAAACAACGGCAAAACAAAAATAAAAGTAGGAAGGATTTCAATAAAGACACACTCTCTCAAAAAATAGGCTTCATATTTTGATTTTGCTTAAGATTACTGTCTTGCCACAGGAGGTCCAGATGACACAGAGGAGGAATATTCTAGGTTCCCAAATTCATATGATCCCCTAGGACCCAAGTTTCTCCCAGCCCTAGTTGGTCCCCTAATCTGTCCATTAGTGAGGCTGAGTGTGTATTGTACATGGTACATGTACTACATATACACACATACATGCCTATATACACATATATACATGGCCAGACGCCCACATCACAGACACACACTCACATGAACACAGACAATACCAATGGGCTCATCCTGCTCCCCTCTCTGACTGAGCAGGATGGAGGTCCACTACTAAGAATATATATCTATACATATGTTCAAGGTGGATCACTCCAGCAGCTGGGCTGACACTCAGTCTGCCCAGTAGCTGGCCCTGGATCCCAGTCTCCCCACTTGCTGGTACCTGGCCATATGATTCCCCAAGGCTGAAGCCCCTTGCTGGTGCAAGATCTCTCACTCACACATAGACACATATACAGAGCTAGACAGGATTCCCTGCTTCCAATAACCAGGCCCCCCATGCTCTCACCCTTAGAGGCTGACACGTGCTCTCACTGTCAGAGCTGGCCCTTAGAAATCTCCATTCTGCCCGAGCTCCCATGCTTTTTCACCAATTAGTCCATCTTGATCTCCCTCCACTAGTGATCACAGACTCACTCGCAGACCTGCACTCACTCCATTTGCTGGCAGCACAAATCCCTCTTCACACACATGCACAGAGAGTAAAGAGCTCCTTACCAGAAAATAGAATAAGGAGATGTGACTGACTGCACCAATCAGGCACAAGCATGCTGGCCAGCCTCTGCTTACATGGAAATGGACCCCTGAATTCCCGTATCCCTCTGTTTCCCATACTTGCTCCTCCCCAAATCACCTAATTCTCTCCCTTTTCCCACCCTTGGTGTCACCTTTGAACATCTTCTAATAATTACGTGCACTGCCAAAATGTTTTTTCCCTGTGTCCTATAATGTGTCTCATACCCCTAGGTAGTGACCTCCCTTAGTCCAAAAGCTGCTCTGGAAGACTGCTTTCCATGATACATCCTGATGGGTTTCATATGTTGTCAACAGGGCTGATGTCTCTGCTGGGACAGACCTTGTACAGGCTCAGACAAGACATTCATTCCTTGGGAGTCTGCAATTTGAAGTCCTGCCTGCCATTGTGTCCCTGTGCTCCTCTGTGTTTGTGGAGAGAAGCCTTTGAAGGGGTGGTGGCTCTCCTGTGGTTAGCCTCAGAACAGCAAGGATGGGTTACTTCTCCTGCCATTGTTTCTCTGTGCCGTTTTTTGTGTTTGCAGATGAGCTTCTTATTGATTAACCTAACAAAAACTTGGTATTAGAACTATGCTAAAATATTTCATTCAAATGTTCCCTATGGTTTGCTGACAATATATGTTTTAGGACCTGCAGAGGATGATATACAATCTTGATATTGCATTTGAGATGTTTATCAGTCAATCTTTTGCATAACTAAAGGATTCTAATGAGCAACCTTGGACTCTTCCTAATGTAAAAATGTTGCTGACATGTCAAAAGGAAGGAAAGGGGTAAAACTACAAAAATTCTTCAGAAAAATCAAGGTCTTCCAACTGTGCTACTGCAACAGTTGCAAATGCATAAACAAGGCTTATGTATACAGGTACCACTAAGTAGTATAGTGTGATGGAGCAGAATAACATTCTTTATTTAAAATAAATGGAAAAATACATTAAAATGTCAAAGATGAAAATTATAAATGCATCTTGTGAACAGACAACTGCAGACTTCCCCTTACATGCATGCTGGCTATACTTCAAACACCTAAGCTGCCACAAATGCAATTTTGTGAGATGTCTATGCATACAAACACACTGTAAGACTACATCTTGTCTAGCATGTATAAAGTGCTAGGGACTGTTTTCTGGTAAGCTGGTGTAGCTTTTCTTGCATCTTCTACACTTGAATTTTGCCTCAGAAAATATCATATCAGTACCAGTGTTCAGGTTGTTGCCCTGGCTCTTCCAATTTATTAGTAGAACAGTTTTCTCCTGTACGGTACTGTTTGAAGGACTTTGAAACCAATATATTAAAGTGTATATCTGTACAGTCAAATATATTTTCTTCTTAGTTCACATCTGGGACCTCATCCCTGGCTATCCACATTGTATAAGCATTTATTTGTTCTGAGGCTCTCTTTTGAAATGCTTTTTCAGAACGATGAAGATGGTTGACTGCTAGCTCTCAGTGTATTTCTGAGAAGGCAAAGAATGAGAACCAGGTGCCCAAACAACTTTTGTATCAGACAGGAGGGCACAGATCTAGTGATAGTCACCAAGTGTGTATTGAGGGGTGTTGGAGCTTTTATGACTATATATCTGGGGATAGAATAATTAGTTTTAGCATACTGTTGCTTTGTTTTAAACAGTTCAGATCAAGTCTTGACTATTGTTTAACAAACACTGATGTGTGCTTTGATACAATTCAGTACTGAATACTATTCCCAGTTGCAATACGGGACACAGGCAGAGCACATGAAGAAAGTTAAATAAAACCAATTTAATAACTCACATACATGCTAATTACACAGCAGCCATATATTAACAGGAAAGAAGTGGGTAGAATGGAACAGAGAATCACAGAATCATAGA
>VXAK01007821.1:17041-30517 GCA_013399435.1 Arenaria interpres | reverse complement strand
TGATCCACTTGTTCTTCCTAGTCAGATGGCCTGTAGCAGAAATTGACTAGAATGTCACCCTTATCTGTCTTCTCCTTATTCCTGACCGATTTAGGATCAGTAAAGATGCTTTGTGTTTACATCACAGAAACTCTCATTTGTTTCGTGGCATTGTGTACTCTCTGTATAAGGAGTCTTATTTATCACTAGNATAAGACTTGTTCTCTAGACCCCTCACCAGCTTCATTGCCCTTCTCTGGACTCGCTCCAGCACCTCAATGTCTTTCTTCTAGTGAGGGATCCAAAACTGGACACAGTACTCGAGGTGGGGCCTCACCAGTGCCAAGTACAGTGGGATGATCACTTCCCTTGTCCTTCTGGCTTCACTGTTTCTAATACAAACTAGGATGCTATTGGTCTTCTTGGCCACCTGGGCAAACTGGTGGCTCATATTCAGCCGGCTGTCAACTAACACCCTCAGGTCCTTTTCTGCCAGTCAACTTTCCAACCACTCTTCCCCAAGCTTGTAATGCTGCATGGGGTTGTTGTGACCCAAGTGCATTTACCCCCAACAAAACTTGAAAAAATGAGCAATGTCCTTCTCCTTTCCTTACCGCTCATTTTTCCTCCCATATTTTTGGTGGGATTCTTTTGCTCTGTGGAGGGAAACTTAACAGTAGTGTGCGGAGTTTTTTTAAGCATTTTTTACCCTATTCATTTTGTATTTATAAATTCAGATTTTCTCAACAGAGGATGGGCAGATTCCTGATTATTTAAGGATGTGATATGCATTGTTATTCTTTAAACAAGTGTAGAATTTTTAAAATTTTATACAGGAAATACAGATACAGCCAGAAAGGCTTTTGGGGATTCCTCCATAATGGTGCCTTGTAAGTACTTCCTTGCTTACATGCAAACAATAGAGGTGACCCTGCTTGAGTTCTCTTTTTTTTTTTATTTATTTTGTGGTCCCTTCCTGTCACATTAGTCCAGGCCCCTTGCTTATCTACCCTGTCTGACACTCCCTCACAGGGTTGCTGGTAACTCTCTCCCTCCTCCATCATTCCTAGTTTAAAGCCCTCCTTACCAGATCAGCCATCCTGCTAGCAAAGACACCTTTTCCCTGCTTAGTGAGGTGGATCCCACCTCTCCAAAGCAGACGCTGATCTGCAAAATCGGTCCCATGTTCATAGAAACCAAAATCCTGTTGCCAACACCAGTTCTAGAACCAATTGTTGACATGCATTATCAGTGCCCTCCTCCTCATACCCTTTCCCCTCACCAGCAGGATTGAGGGGAACACCACCTGGGCCCTCATGCCTTTAACCACCACCTCCAGAGCTCTGTAGTCACTTTTGATACTCTCCAGGTTGTCTTTGGCAGTATCATTGGTGCCCACATGGAAGAACAGCGGGTAGTAGTCAGAGGGCCAGACAAGCTTGGGCAGTCCCTCCACAACATCCCAGATCCAGGCCCCCAGCCAGCAGCAAACCTCTCTTGTTCATAGGTTAGGTAGGCAGATGGATGCCTCTGTCCCCTGCAGCAGGGAGTCACCCACTATCACTCACTGATTCTTCCTGGTGGTCTTGCATGGTTTAGGGTGAGGTGGCTCAGATCCTTTGCTTGAAAGCACATCTGGCTTCTCACCTTTGAGGGCAGTGAACCTATTTTGTAGCTGTAAGCCCTTAGGTGGGGCAGGAGCCTTCCTCTTGGTGCCACAAGTCCCCAGCTTCCATTCTTCCCCTTCTCCAGAGGTTGCACTTACCTTAGTAATGATAGTTATGATATCATAGGAATAAGTGAAACATGGTGGGACAACTCACATGACTGGATGGCTATAGGCTATTTCGTAAAGACAGTCAAGGAAGAAGAAGAGGAGTCGCACTCTATGTTAAGGAGAACCTTGAATGTATAGAAGTCAACTACAGTAATTGTGGAAGCCCTATTGAATCCCTCTGGGTCAAGATCACAGGGGTTGTCTCCAAGGAGGATCTTAATGTAGGCATCTCCTACTGACTTCCAAACCAAGACAAAAAGGCCAATGAAGCATTATGTGGGTCACTTAAGCAAGCTTCGGGTCAACAGAACCTGGTTCTTTTGCGCGATTTCAACTACCCAGGCATTTGTTGGAAGAACAATACAGCAGCTCACATGTCATTCATCAAGTTCCTGAAATGTGCAGAGGACTGTTTCTTCATACAAATGTTAGATGCACCAACCAGGAACAAAGCACTGCTGGACTTGCTACTCACAAACCAAGAAAACCTGCTTTGTAATTCGATTAGTGATAGCCTTGGTTGCAGTCATCACAATATTGTGGAGTTTGGTGTCCTGCTGAGCATGCTGAAGGTTAGTATGAAGACAGAGGTTTTAGATTTTAGAAGAGCAAACTTCAGCTCGCTCAGAGCTCAGTTGGGAGGGATTCCATGGGAAGCCTCCATGAAGAAAAAAGGAGCTAGAGAGTGCTGGGAGTTTTTCCAAGAACACTCTCCTGGAAGCACAAAACCAGTTCATCCCCTTTAAAGGTAAGGGAAGTAGGCGAAGCAAGAGACCCCCTGGGCTTAACTGCAAACTTCTGAGTCTGCTCAAAACCAAAAGAGAAGCGTACCAGAGATGGAAAAGCGGACCAATACCTTTTGAGAACTACAAGGGCATTGCCAGGGCATGCAGAGATGGGAATAATCTCCCCAGGGTGGATTCCCCAACATTGGACACTTTTAAGATTCAGCTGGATAGGGTGCTGGGCCATCTTGTCTAGACTGTGCTTTTGCCAAGAAAGGTTGGACCAGATGATCCCTGAGGTCCCTTCCAACCTGGTATTCTATGATTACTACCAGAGGCAAACACAGTCTGTGTCTCTACTGCAGTTGGGGTCTGGGGCTCTTCAAGCTGTTTTGTTTATCTCCCTTTCATCTTCTCTGATGCTGCGCAGCCTGCTCACTTCTTCCCGTAACTCCTCCACTTGGTAACACAGCTCTTCTAAGACAGCACACCTCCTTCAGGACAGAGAGTCATCTCTCCTGGTCTCAGAGAGAGGCTGCAGGCACTCTCTGCAACCTGGAAATCACAGGGCTGCATCCACTATCTGAAGGTTTGCCTGCATCAAAGCCTCTGCCATAGTAGGGGCAGCTGCTCCAAAACCTGCCAGGGAAAATGCCCTGTGGTATATCATCACCATAAGTGAAAACACTTAGGCTGATCTGAATTAAAAGGGGAACCCCTTCTTTGCAACTTTTTTTGTTTAAGTTGCTGCACTGGGCATGGCTTTTATACAGGCCTCTGCCTGGCACTTGCTAAGAAGGTGCTTGACCCTCCCTAATCAGGGTTTCGCTGCAACAAAGGCTCCAGGCATCCTGGGTCAAGGGCAGATGACCAAGCTTGTTAGAGGCCACGAGAGCTTCCTCAGGTCCACACCCTTTTAGCTCCCCTTACCTTGTCCTTACCTGACAGCAGCAGGAAACCTCAGGTTTCTTAGAAGTTTCATAGGAGTTCCCTGATGATCCTGTACCCTATCCCCAGAAGATCCCAAAGATCAGTGCCATGACCCATCTTAGCACCAGTCACTCAGGAGTCTATGGTAAAAGCTCCTCTGCTGCTGGCACCCCCCACACCTGTATCACAACCCCTTCCCCTGCCTGTACCGGCACCAGCTGCTTCAGCCCTGACAAGCACTGTCACTACTCAGGCTGCTCTGACAATGAGCACTGCTGCTACTCAAACTCCAGCAGAACCAGCACAAGTTGCACTGGTGACTAGGAAGCAGAAAAGGAGGGCAGCTCGTTCCCCTGTCTCTCAAGACAGAGACCAGCCCAAGTCAGACTCAATGGGAGAGGTCTCCTCTGACAAAGATACAGGAGAGGGTCCTTCTCAGGCAGTGTCAACACGGGAGGAGGATTCAGATGGAGAGATAATTGTGAAATCATTCTCTATGAAGGATTTGCAAAATATGAGGAAGGACTTTAGTTGTCACAAAGGGGAGACAGTTATCTCCTGGTTGCTCTGATGCTGGGACAATGGGGCTGATTCCATACACTTAAGATGGTAGAGAAGCTAGGCAGTTGGGAAACGTGACCAAAGATGGAAGTATTGATAAAGCAATTGGGAGAAAGACAAACACTCTCAATCTCTGGAGGTGACTATTATCAGCTGTAAAGGGCAGGTATCCCTTTAAGGATGATACTGAATGTGGTCCAAGCAAATGGACTAGCATGGAGAAAGGTATTAAGTACCTGAGGGAACTGGCTGTATGAGAGGTGATTTATGGTGACTGGTGAGTGAATGTGGGCCCTGATGAAATGCTGTGCAAACTGTCTTTGTTGCGGAAGTTTGTGCAGAGTGCACCATCAGTATATTTCCATACATTGTCAACAATGGTTTGGGGAGGATCCGATGCTGATACACCAACTGTAAATGCAGTGGCCAATAGGAAGACTCTCTTCTCCCCTCACTGTTGCAGCCATGGAAAAAAAAGACTGAGAAAATAAAGGTAACAACCAGGACAATAACAGCAAAATGAGAAAATAGCTAAGAAAAATGATAAACTGTTTTAAAAAATGTCCAGGATGGAGAAAGAATCCCACCCTTAATCTGAATGGACCCATGTTGCAGTCATGAAGAAAAAACACCCTCCTACAAAACCAATTCAAGAGAAACAGGACCTGCTCCGAAATTTCCTGTGACTTTGCCTCTGCAACTATGGAGAGGATGTAAGTAAGTGGAAAGAAACACCTATCCTGGTCCCACAGGCACAAGTGCTTGAATTGCAAGGTAAAGCAGACAGAAGAAAATATTCATACAGGAGGATGACTGCTCCAGCCCATGGTAAGTAGTTAAGCAGTTCTCTGGTCTGGATAGGAACTCATCTGCTAATTGTAGATGCTGTCCTCAACACTAGGGTTGCCCTGCCTCCAGCCAGGAGGAGGAGAGGGATGACTGAGTCTAGTGGACTGTGTGAATTTGATGGCCTGGCACATTAGAACCATGAAAGTATAAAGCCCTAGTAGACACTGGTGCATAGTGCACCCTATTGCAATCAAATCCCAAAGGGGCAGAATCCATCACTATTTCTAGAGTGACAGGGGGATCTCAAGAACTGACTGTATTGGAGGCTGAAGTGAGACTAACTGGGAATAAATGGGAGAAACACCCCACTGTGACTGGACCAGATGCTCTGTGCATCCTTGACGTACCCTTTCTTAAGGTAGTCTATTTCAAAGGCCCGAAGGGGTGTTGGTGGGCTTTTGGTATAGCAGCTGTAGAGACTGAGGACATTACACAGCTGTCTACCTTACCTGGCCTTTCAGGTGACCCTTCTGTTGTGGGAGTGCTGAGGGTTAAGGAACAGCAGGTGCCAATTGCTACTGCCGTGGTGCATCAATAACAGTATCACACCAACCGAGACTCCCCGATTCCTATCCATAACAAGATTTGTTGGCTAGAGACCCAAGGGGTTATCAGCAAGACTTGCTCACCCTTTAACAGCCCTATATGGACAGTGTGAAAGTCTGATGGAGACTGGAGACAAACAGTGGACTGTCATGGCCTGAATGGGTATAATCAGAACACCAACATGAAACTGCATTTCAAGCTTACCAAAGAATGAAAAGCAAGAGAGAGTCAAGGACCAACTGTAGTTAAGCAATTACTTTTCATCCAAACATTTTATTTTGGTGATCCCAGATCTAGAAGCTCCCAAAGAAAAATGCAGAGATTGCTGCACAAACTGCTACATCTGTTTTCTGCTTCTGTTAGCTGTGTCTCCCCTTCCTACTTCTTTTCCCTGACTGCTGAGAGTGATGTCATATGGTATGGAACATCCCTTTGGTCAGTTTGGGGTCAGCTTTCCCCTCCCAACTTCTTGTGCACCCTCAGCTTACTCGCTGGTGGGGCAATGTGAGAAAACAGAAAAGACCCTGATGCTGTGCAAGCAATGTTCAGTAATAGCTAAAACATTGTTGTGTTATCAACACTGTTTCCATCACAAATCCAAAACATAGCACCATTCAAGCTACTGTGAAGAAAATTATCTCTATCCCAGCCAAAACAAGAACAATCTTCACCCCTTATTCCATACTACTTGCGCCATGCTCATGACCCACACTATCCAATACATCCTCATTAACCATCCCTCCATTCCCACTCTCAGACGTCATTTCCTTAGTCTATGGGCCACCCATATAAAATGTCCCTTGAGTTCATTTAGTCCAATGATTTGGACTCTATCTGTTTTGGTGGTTGCTCAGGACAGGAGAGGCAGTGTGTTGTGTGGAGTTATTGGCCCACCTCAGTTTGGATTAGTTCATGAAGGACTGTATCCCGTGGGAGGGTCCCTGTGGTGGAGCAGGGGAACAGTATGAGGAGGAAGGAGCAGCAGAGATGAACTGTTATGAACTGACTGCAACCCCTATTTCCCATTCCACTGTGCCACTCACAGGGTGGGGAGGAGGTAGAAGAGTTGGGAATGAAGGAGCGAAGTTGACCCTGGGAAGAATGGATGGAGTGGGGGGAAGGTGGTTTTAGTTCTATTTTTAATTGGCAATAAATTAAATTAATCTTCCCCAAGTTGAGTGTATTTTGCCCATTGACGGTAATTGGTGAGCAAACTCCCTGTCCTTATGTTGACCCACAAGTTTCATCATCTTATTTTCTCCCCCTGTCCTGCTGAGGAGGGGGAGTGAGAGAGCAAGCAGCTTGGTGGGCACCTGGGGAAAACTAATTTAATTTATTGCTAATTAAAATAATAGAGCAGGATGGTAAGAAACAAAGATGAAACCTAAAACACCTTCCCCCCCACCCCTTGTTCCCAGCCTCAACTGTACTCTTCCATTCCCAAAGCCTCTACCTCCCTCCTGCCCCAAGTGGTACAGTGGAGATGGGGAATGGAGAGTTGCGGCCAGTACATAACAGTTCCTCTCTGCCACTCCTACCTCATCACACTTTTCTCCTGCTCCAGCGTGGGTCCTCTCTACGGGCTACAGTTCCTGTCAGGAGAACCTGCTCCTGCATGGGCTCTTCACAGACCACAGTTCCTTCAGGAAATATCCACTTGCTCCAGAAATGTGCAGCTCAAGCTTGTGATCAATGTACACAGGATCCCAAACATATTTGAATGAGCAGACAACTGGCTGAATGACTGGGCCCAGAGCATGGTAATCAGTAGCACAAAGTCCAGTTGGAGGCCAGTAACTAGCGGCGTACCCCAGGGGTCAATACCAAGCCTGATCCTGTTCAACACCTTCATTGAAAACCTGGATGATGTGACAGAGTGTACCTTGACAGGCTAGAGAAATGGGCTGACAGGAACCTGATGAAGTTCAATAAGGGGAAGTGCCAAGTCCTGCACCTGGGGAGGAACAACCCCATGCACCAATATATGCTGGTGGCCACCCATCTGGAAAGCAGCTTTGCAGAACAGGACCTGGGGGTCCTGGTGGACACCAGGTTGAATGTGAACCAGCAATGTGCCCTTGCCACAAAGACGACAAATGGTATCCTAGGCAGCATCAGGCAAAGTATTGCCGGCAGGTTGAGGGAGGTGATCCTTTCCCTCTACTCAGCGCTGGTGAGGCCACACCTGGAGCACGGTGTCCTGTTCTGGGGTCCCCAGTACAAGAGATATAGAGCTACCGGAGAGAGTCCAGTAAAGGGCCATGAAAATGATTAAGGTACTAAAGCATCTCTCCTGTGAGGAAAGGCTGAGGGAGCTGGGACTGTTTAGCCTGGAGAAGAGAAGGCTCAGGGGGAATCAATGTATATAAATACATGAAGGGGGGGTGTCGTGATTTAACCGTAGCCAGCAGCAACTAGGACCATACAACTGCTCGCTCGCTTACTCCCCCTTCTCCCCCAGAAGGGTTGGGAGAAGAGGGAGAGAAGGAAGGGAAAGCGGAAAAAAAAAGAAACCCTCGTGGGTTGAGATAAAGACAGTTTAACAGAACAATAACAGAAAAGGAAAATAACAATAATAATAACAATGGTAAAAGAATATACAAGACACAAGTCGCTCTCACCGCCCAGTGAATCGGTCGCCCAGCCCGTCCCGAGCAGTGATCACACATTCCCACCCCCCGGCCAACCCTCATTTATATACTGAGCATGATGTCTATGGTACAGAATATTCCATTACCCATTCTATTTTTCTTTCTATACTCCTTCTCAGCTTCTATGGGAAGCTGAAAAAAAGTCCTTGACTGGTATAAACATCACCTAGTAACAACTAAACCAATATGCATTATTGACATTCCTTTCACACCAAATCTGAAAACACAGCAACCACTAGAAAGAAAATTAACTCTATCCCAGCTGAAACCAGGACAGAGGGTGCAAAGAGGACGGATCCAGGCTCTTTTTAGTGGTGCCCAGTGACAGGACCTGAGGGTATGGGCACAAATTGAAACACAGGAGGTTCTATCTAAACAGAAGGGAACACTTTTTCACTGTGAGGGTGACTGAGCACTGGAACAGGTTGCCCAGGGAGGCTGTGGAGTCTCCCTCCTTGGAGATATTCAGAAGCCAACCTCAACTGTTCTATGATTCTAAAAATAGGAAATTTATTGAATTTTAAGCTTTGTTCAATTTTAAGCTAGAATAATGATTACATTAAGACAGATTGCACAGAATAATCTATCCAAGTAGTTCCAAATACAGAGGCTTCTAACTAATGACAGGCAGCTTGGAGAATGGGAACTAGGCCTCCATGACTAATGCACAGAATCATGTGCTAAGCAACACACTTCTCAGAGTGTGGAAAGATCCATTCTGCGATTCTGTGATCTTACCAAGGAGCCTGCCAGGCAAGTAAGAATGAGGCATTTCAAAAGAACAAAACAAACCAGAAAATTGGACAGTGAGATGATTACAATCCTCACAAAAGAGAAGTCTAGGGTAAACCCAAATATATTTATGGTTGGGGTTTTTTTTTCTGTGTGTAAACTGAGAGTGTTAATATCACCATGTGTACACTGGACATTATCTACAGACATTACATCATGATGTCATGAAATGCACACACCGAGGCTGAAATCCTGACCTTACTCCTATTGATGGTCAGTTTATTTTTGTATTTGAACACAAAGAAGCCTCTATAACTCAGAGCCTGTAGAAGTTTCTCAGGTGTGCTAGTTACACAGCTGCTTCTTTTTGTTATATCAGGGGGTTATATTTCTCCATCTGTGGTGGTTGCATAATGTATTTGTTGTTGTGAAACCGTTAGCTATTAATGCTTCCTTTCCATGGAAGAATTTAGCATTTATTTAGAACAGTTGGTCCAGAGATGTAATTTCTGGATACAGACTAATTTCACTCGGTAAGTGTTCTGTTAAGAGAAAATGTTATCCCCTGGAAGGCTGACACATAGGACATACTTTTTACATTTTTCTTTGATTTTTAATCAGAAATGCTGTTACACAAGCAAAATTATCCCAGAGCTGTTATCCTGTTACAGATATAATTGCTGTAATTATATTGAGTTTCCCTAATAGTACATGGAATTTACACAGCACAAGCTGTGAATATTACTCTTGAAACATTGGAAGAGTTTCTTAATGAACACCACCGAGGTGTTATGTCAGAATATCCTTTCTTGTTTTAAAAAAGAGACATATTATGTTTGGTTATTTTCTTTTCCATTTATTTGTTGGCAGCTGCACACAAATGGTTCAAATACAGTATGTAAAATGACTTTGGCACCTTCCATAAATTAGTTGTAATTTTCCAAAGAGACAGTTCTAGCATATCGGTTGGCTTGCTTACAGAAATTAGCATTTCTCTACCCATTAGTGCTATTACTTTTTGCAGAGATAGTAACGATATTAAGCTTCTCTACTTGATGAGCATATACATGTCTAATTCTCTGAGATGGGTTATATGTTAATTTGCAAATATTTCTGTACCATCTGTCTTTGTTGAGAAGCTGTCTTTAATAATACTGTATTCAATACAAGCTACAGAGAGGAGTGATTATATTTAATAGGCAATAGCATTCATTTAAAGTTAGGGAAGGACAATTAATCAAATCGAATAACAGAGATTCTACGTGCAAGGTGCCATTCTACCTTCACACCCTTTATGTACATTCAGTTTAGTTTATATTGGAAGCATTTCCAACCCCTTGAATAACATCCTGGGTTGGTAGGGCAAAAATCATGGCTTAAAGCCACCATACCCCATGATCCCAATTATGTACAAGTTTGGTGACTCAACACCGATTCCTACCTTGCATTGTCTGTAAGAAGGTATACAGTCCTACATTTTCCTAAAAGAACAGTATTCTATATCCATGTGTCAAATCTTGTTCCCCTTGGAATTTGAGATGGTATTGCCACTGGCTTCAGTGATGCCATGATTTGCCTGCTTGATATGTAAACTTGGCTGATCACCACTATCCCAGGTCAGGAAAGCATTTAAATGGGTTGAACTTACTCTGATTTTGTATAAAGATACTTCCATGAATCTGGAGGTAAGGCCTTTCGTTTTCCAAACTCATACACACGCACAGGTATGGAGCTTCAGTGGAATAATCATGACCTTCAGATAAGCAAGTGTTAAGCGAGTGCAGGATCAGGGCACAAAGCACTGACCTTTTGATCAGAAGTATCTTTCAAAACCAGTTTGATTGAATATCTGCTCTGCCCTCTGTTATATTTTTAATTATTTTATATAGATATTGTAAGTAAATAAATGTAAGTCTTCCCTGCAAACTACACTATGAACCTAGTGAAACGTGCGCTCTATATTGCAGTAGCGCTATTGCATTCACTTTCAGAGGAAAATATACAATGAACCTTTCTGAATGGCATGGCAGTGTTTGTGCATGATATAACACAGGCACAATGACTAGTGAGAACTTAGCACAACCTTCTGGGAGGCACATTTCCCCAAAGGCAGGTCAGTTGGTTTCCTGGGAGCAGCAAAGCAGGATTTATTCCTGTATAAATTGCCTTAGACTAGAACCGCCATACTTGAAACTGTTTACTCTGGTATGAGTTCAGCTGAGGCCCCTTTTCTTTGCACCCTTCTGTGTAACTGCTGCGTTTGTTGACTGACTTTGTTAGCTGTGCTTTGGCGAGTCTTGGAGGGAGCAGGGAGAACAGGAAAGAGGACTGGAAGACTTATTACATACTCGCTCCCTCAACCTACTCTATAGAAATAGGAATAGCTAACTTCAATAGTCAAGAGTACTCCTACCAAAACGTAAGATTTTTGGAGGGATTTTTTTTATCACAAAGGATCAATTATTTGGCAGTAGCATTTCTGTACCATGTCATTCTTGTACAATCTCAGAATTTGTAGTGCTAACGGTATAGCAGTCTTTATTTCTAAAAATGAACTTACATTATGAGAAAACTCAAGCACTTTTGTTGATTTATCACAAAAACAGAGTATCAAATTTTCTATTTGAAAATATCTACATGTCACAAAAAGACATTGTACTGGATCTGGCTGGGAACTTTCTTCATAGCAGCCTGTATGGTGCTGTCTTTTAGATCTGTGGCCAAAACGGTGTCGATAACACACCAATATTTGGCTATTGCTGAACGGTGTTTGCACAGCATGGAGGCTTTTTCTCTTTTTCCCCACTCTGGCTCCCCCTCAGGGAATAGGCTAGGCGTGGGCGAGTATTTGGGAGGACACGGTTAAGACAGTTGACCCAAATTGACCAAAGGGATATTCCATGCCACGTAAAGTCATGCTTAGCCATAAAAAAAAAAATAAATAAATAAAAAAAATAAATGAGGGCTTGGTCTTTCCAAAGTAGCCATTGCTTGGAGCCTGCCTGGGTGTCAGTCTGCTGGTGGGAGGTAGTGAGCAATTGCTTCTCCATCACTTCCAGGTTTATTTCCTCCCTTTCCTTCACTTAATAAACTGTCTTTTTCTTAACCCACATGCTTTTCCTCGCTTTTTCTCTTCTAATTTGTCCCCCATTCTGCTGTAAGGGGAGTGAGCAAGCAGCTGGGGGGTGTTTAGTTGCTGGCCAGGGTCAACCCACTGCAGACATATAGAAAGCTTTAAGGAAATAAATCTGAAGTTTGGTAGGACTTTTTCCTCCTAAAAATGCTATTAATTCATTTATTTCCAGATTTTAAGACTCTCAAAAATTACTGCTTGACTTTAACACAAGCCCAATACATATCTTCACATATAGAATTCAAGCAGCCCTTCCACAACTTAAAAAACATAATGATACTAGACAGTGCTACATGTCAAAAAAGAGAGACTTATAAAGCACCGTAAGCCAAGAATAAATCACAGTGTAGGATCTGCAGTGTGACTTAGAAGTCACTTTCAGCAACAGCAGTGCTACCACACACAGACGCACACCCACACGCACGTTGACAAGATAGAGGCATGACACAATTTATCTGTTTTCTTCTCTATAGGTGTCTGAAACCACTCTTCTCGACACAAAACTGGAAGAGCAGAAAAGGTAACAAGGAGGAAAAAAAAGGACAGGTAAAGAGGTAGCAGCAGCCTGCAAATAGAGGAGGGAGTGTCTTACCCTGGCTGGCCAATGGGGATAACCTTTCATCTTAGCAAAGATCAAGTCTCCAGGTTTGAAATCTTGGCTCATGTTTTCACAGCGATGTGACGCCTGTTGCTACGAGACGAATAAAGTTGTGGGAGGGATCTGCACCTCTCTTTCCCGCCACCGAGGTGCTTCCAGCCGCTCAAGATCACACTGCCAGAGATTAAAAACACCAGGGGATAGGAAGAGGATGCCAACAGAGCGCTCCACCAAGGGCAGCCCCCACCCCATGTCATTACACTCCCTGCCCACCTTCCGGCTAGAAGAGGAATACTGAAACCAAGCTGCCAAATACATCTACGTCTACGGTCACGTGCACAGACCCCCTCCAAGCGCAGACACCACCCAACCTCATCTCTCTGACCCCCAGAGACCCCTCTCCGCCCACGCACAACACCCCCCAACCTCATCTCAGCCTGCTTAAATTCACACACATGACTTCCCCTCTCTGCTCGTGCTCTCACTCCCCTGCGCAATCAACACCACACACATGCACACGATACATGCTTTGTATAATATACATACATAAATACGACAGAGATATATATACACACCCTTCCACTAAAGCTTCCCCGAGACCAACGGTGCTCCCGCCGTACCATCTGTCCCCACCCCACCCAAATGCGCACGCGCCAGAACGGGAAGAGGGGCGGAGAAACAAAATTTTGCTTGCCCTTCCCCCATAGCTTCAACCGTTGCGGTCTAGTTTCTACCATATTCATGTCCAGTCCCACAGTCCCTTCAGTCTGCGGTAGAAAATACCACTATGCTCCCTCTCTCCCTCTAGAAAGCTTGTTGATACTAACTGGAGCGAAAAAAACCCCAAACAAACAAAAATCAGAAAAAATATAAATAAAAATAAGCAAGCCCTGCTGAAAGGAGCTTAATCCCTCCTTAATGGGCGTGTAGAGGGCTAAAGGGGAAAAGAATGAAGTGATATTGTCTTCCTGTGTTAGAGAAGGGAAAGAGACCCT
>VXAK01007821.1:0-15578 GCA_013399435.1 Arenaria interpres | reverse complement strand
TTCAGGCAAGGCGGAGGGAAGAGACGATCAGCAGCATGTACTAAGTAGTGCAATGTTCGTCTAGTAACTTCTCCATTCCAGACAGTGGTTGTGATGTACTGACCTTAGCAAGTTTGACCTGCTTGCGCAGCCAGTTACCTGGGAGGGAGCTGCCCCCAGACAGAAGCCCGCAGGCAGCTCCTGGCGACAATTGTGCGACAACAGAGAGAAAAGTCTGCTGAGAAGCACTGATCCTGAACTGCTGGGGGTGGGGGAAAGGTTTGTTCCGTCTGAGGCGGCTTCATCTTGGCTTCAGGAGTCTATGTCATTTCCTCCCTTAGGTACGCAAAGCTGTGTTCCCTGTTTGCCACCTCCGAAAGGCAATGGTTATTGCTAGTGATAGTTCAGGTTGGCAATTCACCTTTGCTTTGCAAGTACACTTTTGGGGCTATGAGGAAAAAATAAGTAAGAGGTGGTTCCGGAGCCGTTTGTAAAAGACGTCCTCCTCAAAGCAGGGTATAATCAGAACACCAACATGAAACTGCATTTCAAGCTTTCCAAAGAATGAAAAGCAAGAGAGAGTCAAGGACCAACTAACTGTAGTTAAGCAATTACTTTTCATCCAAACATTTTATTTTGGTGACGGCTCGCATGCAGTATAGAATACCATTTTTTTTCAGAACCGCGTGTGACTAATTCTGCTAGTATTACATTCATTAGCTGCAGTCTGGTAATTACAGAGTTTCATGACTTAAGTCTTCAACCCTTTTCATCAACTTTTTACTTGTGCGTGCTTCAGGATGTGCTTATGATATTTTTGTACCTTAGATCTCCAAGCGTGTGGCTAGAAAGTTACTCAAAAGATTGCACATAGTTTGTCCAGAAATGTGGAATGCCTATGTTTGTTCCACTGTCTCTCAAAAGTAAGATGTACTTGCTCAGGAATCACAGAGCATGACATGGTTACAGATCATTTGAAATACTGTCCTTTATAATCAGTGAGAGAGAAAACTGAAATATGTGTACTTTAAATACATGAAGATAGACTTGAGATGTGATATTCAATCCTGATTCTGGAATTTCTCAAATCTTGTTGGTGCTTAGCTCCTGTGATGTTCTCATAATGATATTTAGCTAAAACTAATGGCATGATCAAGTTTAGGCTTATTTTTGTGGAGGCAGAAAAAAACTCCTATCCCTAGTGCAAATACCAAGTTCCTCAAGGAAGCGTGAGAACTTATCAAAAAATGAAACATTGGTAACACATTTGATGGGGACAAAACCCCCCCATGTATTTTCCTCACCTCCTACACAAAAATGCCTGACCATTTGGAACCCTACGGTGGGGTTTAGTGGGCTTCCAGTACCTAAAGGGGGCCTACAGGAAAGATGGGGGGGGTGTCTCTTTATCAGGGAGTGTAGCAATAGGATTGAGGGGTAATGTTTCTAAACTGAAAGAGGGGAGATTTAGATTAGATATTAGCAAGAAATTCTTTACCCTGGAACAGGTTGACCAGGGAAGTTGTGGATGCCCCCTCCCTTGAAGCGTTCAAGTGTTATTAATATTTCATTAAAGTAGTTTTAGTTTTCTTTTCAACCCATAAGTCTCTCTCCCTTCTCTGGGAAGGGAGAGATTAAAAGAGAACATCTTTTGATCATTTCGCGGCCAGCCCAGCCTAAACCATGACACCAATGAAGCAATGAAGATGTTGTACTTCTATAGTAGCTACACTTTCAGGACAGTTATCAGAAATGAGAGCTTTGTGTTTTTTCTTTCTTCTTATCTGCTACATGCGTGTTTCAGATCTTCTAAGATAACGTATGCTTCAACAGGACAGTCCTTTTTTCACTGCTTGAAGCCACAGATTGGAACAAGTCTATCTAAAATACCTGCCAAAGAATGCTCAGGTGAGGACCTTATGTCAATTTCCTTTTGGTGATGAGATCTGGAATCTAGGAACTTCTTTTGAACTGAACCGTAAGAAAGTTCAAGAAATTGTAATCTTTTAATAAATATGTGGTAAGTAAAAAAAAAAAAAAAAAGATTCAGTAGAAGTAATACAGTATATATAATTCATGATGAAGAACCTATAAAAAATGGTTAAAACACTAATCTTAAAATGAACCCTGTGGAAGAACAAATTAAGTACAAATCTTTCTTTATATAGGGAAAGGGTTTTTTTAACTTAGCTATTTCTTTGGTTTTCCTTTTAATCTCATCACAAACTTACACTGTTCATATAAAGATCTTAGACATAGTTGAAAGATTATTTTACAGCATGGCTTTAACTGTAATCCAAATACAAATCCTTTATTTGTATTCTCAATATGTAGGAGGAAAAAAAAGGGAGAAATCATATATAACATAAATGGCAACATGAATAAATCTCTAGGTCATTTGCCATTTCATTGGCAAATGTATCTAGGGGCTCCGATGATGTTCGTGTAAAACAATGACAGGCACCAGTGTCAGGATTTAGCTTACTGCTTAAGAAGCAAGATACTTGTTAACTATGTAAAATAACATCCCTATTAAATCAGAAGGCAAAAAAAGACATAAATACTATTCTGACAGACAACACACCATAGATCAGAGTTAGGGATACTGTGGAAAATCCAGGCTATAATGGTCTAGAAAGAGAACGAAAGAGAAAGGGAGCGTAAACACGTCAGGTTAGGCTTACTGCGGTGCTACTAAGAAAGTTTGGTGAAGGTGGTTTTTTGGTAAGATCAGGTTGGCTCCCTTTTCCCAGGCAGTTGGTGGGGACCTCAGGGTGCCCCCTAGCTGTCCTCAGCAATCGGAGAGAATGACACCATCTTCTCCTGCTGGTTTGTGCTTACTATGGCAACCCACTCATGGTCACATCAAACTTCTGGCAGCCAAGCATCACCTTGACTGGGAGGGGAGGAGACAGCACAGGATTGACAGCTACCAAGGATGGCGCAGGAAGTCCTGACTGTAGTGGGTAGCTGGAGGAAGGTGGAAGGAAAAGGTGGGCATATACTGATGGCAATGGGCCATCTGTACATATTGGCTTCCTCTGGTAGTGTGGCCTTTTTGGGAAGGCGGAAGTAGTGCAGGGAGAAGGTAGGTTGTGAATATTCTGCTCTTTTCCTTCATTATGTCTGGTGGTGGGGAGCTGGGTGATTGATTGTGTTTGGGGAGCAGAAGACTTGAGTGGGATTGCTGGCTCCAGGGTGGCTACCTGTTGGGAGGGACAGACTATCTGTGCAGTCAAGGTTGAGAGCAGCAGGTGGGGTGGGTCAGGGCCTCGAGTCCAGTCAGGAACTGCTGGTGCCTTGTAGCACAGGTCTCTGGGTTGTACTGAGGAGAGTGGACCATTTGGGACCCTGTGGTGCTGTGGTTTGGATTTGTGATCAAAACAGTGTTGATAACACACCAGTGTTTTGGCTATTGCTGAACAGTGCTTGCACAGTGTCAAGGCCTTCTCTGTATCTCACTATGCCCTCCCCAGAGAATAGGCTGGAGAAAAAGTTAGGAGGGGACACAGCTGGGACAACTGACCCAAACGTACCAAAGGGATAGTCATGTTCTATGACTATGTTCTCAGCAATAAACGCTCGGGGAAAGAAGGAGGAAGGGAAGACATTCATCGTTAGGGTGTTTGTCTTCCCAAGTAACCATTGCACGTGCTGAGGAGAAATTAAGTTCTGAGCTTATTCTGAAACAGGCCACATCACTGCAATACAAAATCTGAACATGCTGTTTTGCTAAGCATTTCAAGTAGGGCATGAGGCTATCCGCAGACCCACATGGAGACACATTTGGAAGGACTTGTGTTCCAGTAATCTTTGCCTAGTTTACTTCAGTCTTTTGTCTCCTCTCATCCCTTCCCTATCTCCATATATTTGCCTAATCATTGCCTTTATACTGTAGCCTATATGGATGAGCCAAAGAAGTGGGGATGGTTTTGTATGCAAATCATTTCCTTCTGTCCACAATTTTGGAGCACTCTTCCTTGAAGTGTGGCATGCTCATGCCTTCAGGCACATGGATGTATCTAGTTCGCCCCCCATTGTTGGTTCTTAAGAAGGGCAAATAGCCACATAGCGCTCATTGTTTGGGACTAGCCCCCTGTACTGACTAGACCCTCCAGGAAGACAAATTAAGAGACAGGAAAAATTTTCTTGGCATTCAGACTCAGCTTTCTTGGCCATATGCAGGTGTCTGTTTTGCTATTTGTTTGTGATTTCCCTTTCTTTCTCTCCGTAGAAAGAGGCTTCTTTTTGCCTGTTTTCTCCCTCCTGATTTCAGACAGCCGTCAGAAACCTTACACTTTGACAGATAACCCATCCCATATTCCAATCACTTGCATAGTTCTTAAATACATGTGACTATTGTTCTAGTACATAGTGAAATAGCCATAGATATATACATAAACCATACATCCACAATTGCACCCATAAAACTATAGCCCATATCACCTCCTGCAGGAATTAGTCAATGCCATTTCTGGTATGGCAGAATGGCATAATGGAATATAGCATATGAGTAAATGGCAGGAGAAGCCATTTACTCATATGCTATTGGGAAAACCAAATTATTTTTTTGCAAATGGCAATACAAACCAGACCGGAACATTTTGACCATATGATTACAGCATAAAGATAATAACCATATTCTGAGCAGCAGGGAGGTGTGTGTGCATTCTATGTATTTGTGCGTGGCTAGAAAAAAAGTTTGAAAGTCCTGAATTTATTTGAATAGACTGAAAAATGCAGCCTATCCAATTAAATTACAATAATGTATGTTTAAACATATATTCCAGGACATTCAAAACCAAGTTGTTCCATGAACAAGAGACTAATGAAGTCCAATTTCCTATGAGTATGTGTTCCTGATCTCTTAATCTCTTTTCCGTGCAGAATTCCCAGTTACCTCCCATGTTCCTTGGGGCACTCCAAGCTGACAAAAGTATGAACGTGCTGTGGCTAGTCTGGAGCTATGTGGGTGCTCTTTGGTCAACAAGGGCATGCATGCAGCTGTCAAGCAGAGTATCTCATGCCTGAGTTCTCTGGCCTTTTCCTCAGTTGAGACACATTCACATCTCTGTCCTCTGCCCAGCTGTTGATTCTTCTCCAAACTTGTATAACTTTGCATGTTTGAATTAGGAATAACTGCAAAGGTGGAAGCTAAGTTCAAATGCATTATTTTTTTTTGGAGTGTGAGGAGGAGAGAGACAGACTGACAGCACAGGCTCAAGCCAGAAAAGTAGGTTATAAAAAAAGCACCTCTAAAACTCTGTGAGTGTAACACTTAACCCTTTCTTGAGAATCTTGTAAACAGCTGGTTGTTAGATTCCCATCTGTGAACTGGTGAAAGAAAAGGATATACGTGTGTTGAAAATGTGCACTGATACTGATGAGATGAGGAAGTAAGTTGTGAGCTCTTTGAATTGAGTTCATGTTCTGCACAGCTTGCTTCATTCATATTGGGGAAGGGAAAGGAAAGAAAATTGTTCAAGTTAGGCAAAATCACCAACCAGAATTTCAGAAATAAAAGTGCAAGTTTTGTAACAAGGCTGTTTGGGTTCTATTACTCTGCTAAATAAGAAGAGATAGGGGAGAAAAGGTGTTAAGATGTAATCCATTAAGGTGTTAAGATGTTACCCATTACACATGCAGTAGATACTTCAGACAGAACAGAACAAAATCCACCTTTTGATTCGCTACTCTAGGCAGTATAATAAAATAGAGGGGGAAATGTCTGAAGTCCCTGATAAGCAATATATCAACTAAGCACTGTCAGGCTTCGTAGAACACTCTATGGCACAATTTATCTAATTAATTGTACCCATGTGAACTTCATGCTCCTAAATCTGAAATTGCAATCACATTCTCAAGTTGATTTAAGAATATGCTTTGGCCAAGACCAAAGTGAAGCCTATTTTGGTTAATAGAATATTTATTACATACACCTTTTCTTTGTTTCTCTGATGTCCCAGTTAGACTGCCTCATACTGAAGCAATGGCATACAATTAGGTTTCAGATAATGAGAATCCTCATTGTTTTTTCATCTACCTCTTTGTTGGTGTTCTTATTTTTTACATGACTCTCTTCATATTCTCTCTTCTCTTCCTCTCCCCTTTATCCCCTGCTGTGGTGGGTTGACCTTGGCTGGCCACCAGGTGCCCACCAAGCCGCTCTATCACTCCCCCTCCTCAGCTGGACAGGGGGAGAAAAATACGACAAAAGGCTTGTGGGTTGAGATAAGGACAGGGAGATCACTCAGCAATTACCGTCACAGGCAAAACAGACTTGACTTGGGAAAACTAATTTAATTTGTTACCAAGAAAATCAGAGTAGGATAATGAGAAACAGGAACAAATCTAAAAAGACCTTCCCCCTACCCCTCCCTTCTTCCCGGGCTCAACTTCACTCCCAAATTCTCTACCTCCTCCACCCGAGTGGCGCAAGGGGACGGGGAATGGGGGTTGCGGTCGGTTCATCACACATTGCCTCTGCGGCTCCTTCCTCCTCACGCTCTTACCCTGCTCCATTGCGGGGTCCCACCCATGGGAGACAGTCCTTCACAAACTCCTCCAACGTGGGTCCTTCCCACAGGCTGCAGTTCTTCACTAACTGCTCCAGCATGGGTCCTTCGGGAACAGACTGCTCCAGCGTGGGGTTCCTCGTGGGGTCACAGATCCTCCCAGAAGACCTGCTTCAGCGTGGGCTTCTCTCCACGAGGCCATAGGTCCTGCCAGGAGCCTGATCCCTCCATGGGGCCACAGCTTCCTTCAGGGAACTTGCTTCAGCGTGGGGTCCTCCATGGGCTGCAGGTGGATATCTGCTCCACTGTTAACCTCCATGGGCTGCAGGGGAACAACCTGCTTCACCATGGTCTTCACCACAGGCTGCATGGGAATCTCTGCTCCAGTGACTGGAGCACCTCCTCCCCCTCCTTCTTCCCTGACCTTGGTGTCTGCAGGGCTGTTTCTCTCGCATATTCTCTCTCCTAACTGCTGCTGTGCAGCAATTTTTACTCCCTCTTAAATATGTTATCACAGAGGCGCTACCACTGTGGAGCTGGAGGCCATTGTACAGCAGGAAAACTATGATATAGTTGCCATCACAGAAACGTGGTGGGAAGACTCACACAACTGGAGTGCTGCGTTTGATGGCTGCCAACTTTTCAGAAGGGATAGGCAAGGAAGGAGAGGTGGTGGGGTGGCCCTCTATGTTAGAGACAGATTTGAATGCCTAGAACTTAACAATGTGAATGAGTGTTGAGTGTTTATGGGTAAGAATCAAGGGGAAGGCCAATAAGGCAGACATCATGGTGGGAGTTTGCTATAGACCCCCCAACCAGGATGTAGAGGCTGATGAAATATTGTATAAGCAGCTGGCAGAGGTCTCGCGATCGCTCGCCCTTGTTCTCGTGGGGAACTTCAACTTCCCAGATGTCTGCTGGAAATATGCCACAGCAGAGAGGGAACAGTCCCGGAGGTTCCTGGAGTGTGTGGAAGACAACTTCCTAACACAGCTGGTGAGCGAGCCAACCAGGGAAAGCACCCTGCTGGACCTGCTGCTTGTTAACAGAGAAGGTCTGGTGGGGGATGTAAAGGTTGGAGGTCGTCTTGGGCAGAGTGATCACAAAATGATAGAGTTTTCAATTCTTGGAGAAGCAAGGCGGGGAGCCAGCAGAACTGCCACCTTGAACTTCCGAAGGGCAGACTTTGGCCTGTTTAGGAGCATGGCTGAGAGCCATGCTTGGGAGGCAGTCCTGAAGGGCAAAGGTGCTCAGGAAGGCTGGTCATACTTCAAGGAGGAACTCTCAAAAGCACAGGAGAAGGCCATCCCCAGGTCCCGAAAAACGAGCCGACGGGGAAGAAGACCAGCCTGGCTAAATAGAGGGCTTTGGCTGGACCTCAGGAACAAAAGGAAAGCTTATGGTCTTTGGAAAAGGGGGTTGGCAACCTATGAGGAATACCATGATGTAGTGAAGCTATGCAGGGGGAAAATTAGAAGGGCCAAAGCTCAAGCAGAACTCAACTTGGCCACTACAGTTAAAGATAACAAGAAGAGGTTCTTTCAGTATATCAATAGAAAAAGGAAGACTAGGGGAAATGTAGGACCACTGATGAATGAGGTGGGTGCCCTAGCGGCGGAAGACACAGAGAAGGCGGAGTTACTGAATGCCTTCTTTGCTTGGTAGATCATTATATTTTTTTCTCTCCTCATTTTGAATTTTTACTTTTTGCTTTTCCTCTTAGCAGCTCTTGAGTACAGTCAAATTATATACATGAATGTTATTCAGCCATGTCCCTCTTCAGCCATCTAAGTGTATTATGACTTATGTCCAGTTGCTGAAGACAATTTCTTGATGCAGGTGATCAACAAGCCAACTAGGGGAGGTGCTCTGCTTAACCTGCTACTCTCAAACAAACAAGAACTGGTCAAGGATGTAGAGGTTGAGAGCAGACTTGGCAACAGTGACCATGAGATGGTGGAGTTCAGGATCCTGAGAGGAGGGAGCAAAAAGAATAATAGAATTACAACCCTGGACCTCAGGAAAGCAGATTTATGTGTGTTCAGGATCTGCTTGAGAGGATCCTTTGAGACACCGCCTTGGAGGACAAAGGGGCCCAAGACATCTTCATGATCTTCAAGGACAATCTCCTCAAAGCACAAGAACAGTCTATTCCCATGTGCAGGAAATTCAGCAAGTGTGTACAGCAATGGCATCCGGCCATTCCAGACAGGCAAGCCACACGGCTGTGTTGGGCCAGGTCATTGCTGCTGTTCCTGTGCTGCTGTACTGGACAGGCTGGAACTCCAGTGTGAACTTGAGTTGAAGGGACTGTGACCTGTGGATAAGTCCACGTGGGAGCAGATGCACTCCGAAGTATCTGTGGCTGTGGATACGTCCACGCTGCAGCAGGTACACCTTGAAGCATCAGTGGCTGCAGATAAGATCATGCCGGAACGCCTAGAAGCATCTGTGGCCATGGATAAGTCCACGACACAGCAGGTACACCCCTAAGGAGGGACTGTGGCCCATGGATAATGCCACGCTGGAGCAGGTACACCCCTGAAGGGAATGTGGCCCCTAGATAGGGCCATGCCAGAGCAGGTACACCTCGAAGCAACTGTGGCTAAGTCCAGGCTGCAGCAGGTATATCCCTGAAGAGACTGGTTCATGAATAAGTCCACGCCAGAGAAGGTAAACCCCCTGAGGGACTGTGGTCCATGGATAAGCCCACGCCGGAGCAGGGTCAAGGGGAGGAGTTCGTTCCAATGTTAAACCCTATGGCCTGGTCCAAAGGGACCAGGGGGGGAGATTGTAATGGAAATACCTTTAAACTGTTGTAACCCATGATTTGAGTTGCATGTTGTAGGAAGTACTATAGCAGGCACCACCCGGACCAATGGAGGATGAGCCTCACAAGAAGCAGTGCAAGTGCAGCGGTGACCTGACCTGAGTTGGCTTTGGTGCCCAGTAACTCCATGGGTCCACACGACACACCACCTCTCCTGTCCTGAGTGACCACCATAACAGATATAACCCAACTTATGGACTAAATGAACTCAATGGACATTTTATGGACATTTTACAGGGGCGACCCATAGAGTAAGGGAATGATATCTGTGTGTATATCAGGGAAGGAGGGTGGTGGTTAATGAGGATGTACTGGATAGTGTGGGACCTGAGCATGATGTAAATGATATGGAATAAGGGGTGGAAGAACGTACTGGTTTTGGCTGGGATGGAGTTAATTTTCTTCATAGTAGCTTCTATGGGGCTATGTTTTGGATTTGTGATTAAAACAGTGTTGATAACACACCAACGTTTTAGTTATTGCTGAATAGTGCTTACACAGTGTCAAGGCCTTCGTTTCTTACACTGCCCTGCCAGTGAGTAGGCTGGGGGTGGGCAAGAAGTTGGGAGGGGACACGGCCGGGACGGCTGACCCCAGCTGACCAAAGGGATATTCCATACCATATGATGTCATGTTCAGCAATAAAAGCTGTGGGGAAGAAGGAGGCCGGGGGAATGTTTGGAGGTATGGTGTTTGTCTTTCCAAGTAACCGTTATGCGTGATGAAGCCCTGCTTTCCTGGCAATGGCTGAACACCTGCCCGCCGATGGGAAGCAGTGAATGAATTCCTTGTTTTGCTTTGCTTGCGTGCACAGCTTTTGCTTTACCTATTCAACTGTCACTTTTACCCTTCTGATTGTCTTCCCCATCCCACTGTGGGGGAAGTGAGCAAGCAGCTGTGTCGTGCTTAGCTGCCTACTGGGGTTAAATCACGACCCAGGCCATTCTCTGTAAAGTTGTGATTGACACGTTTAAAACCAAGCCACTAGATGTGCTGTTTATACAGAAGCAGTATTTAAAATGTGGGTTGTCAGTCAAAGCGCTGATTACATTCTAGCGCTAACATAAATGGTGGTAGGTGCACTGAAC
The DNA here is from genome assembly GCA_013399435.1 of Arenaria interpres. Lineage (NCBI taxonomy): Eukaryota > Metazoa > Chordata > Aves > Charadriiformes > Scolopacidae > Arenaria > Arenaria interpres. Next base: position 5,166 of record VXAK01007821.1, on the reverse strand, counting down.
AACCTACTGGAGTAAAATTTTGTTTCTGAATTTCAAACATCATTGACTTTTTATTTCCAGCCTGTACTTAGCCATAATAACCGGGTTTATCCCATGCATTGTCCAAAACGTAAGACTACATTGACGGCTGCTAGGGGTTCTTCGATATTGACATCAATATTAAGGTTATCTTTTGAAATAGACTGTCTACCTTTCTTTTCCCCTTGTGTACAGTTGGTGCAAACCTCAGTGTATCTCTGGCAGCATTTTTTCATGTCGTCAGAAGTCTCTAAAGGTCTGGGCTGTGGACCTCCAGTTCTTTTCACTTTCCAAGGGGGATGAGAACCTCCTCAGTGGATTCCACTGAATATTCTCCATGGACTAGACAGCTCTGTGCTGAAGATGTGGGAAGTGGTCCCAGGGAATCTGAGCTCAAACCTGCTTTCTGGTCTGCCTGTTTTTCTTCAGCTATGTAGATGGGTGGGAGGGGAAGTTGCCCAGGTGTCTGATTATTCCCCTCTCCTATCACTTAAAGTGTGTGTACTACTTGAGATGGTTCAAATGGGCTAGGGGAGGAGCTTTCCTTTTCCTGCTTTCTTCCCTACCAGCAGATCTGCTTGTGCTTTATGTTAAGTGAAGTTGCAAGGCTGAATATTTTTTCTGTTGGTGAGATGTTCTGACGTTACACTGATGTGTTAGATGTGCCTATAGTAAACTGAGTAATTCCTAGCTCCTTTACTGGGTAGGGAGAGTGAACGCACCTCCTTTCTGTAGAACAGGAGGAACACACAAAGGCTCCAGAGAAAGGTTCTGTGCCATATGAACTCACAGCCCAGTAGGGATGGGCTGAGAAGCTAGGTGGCTGCTGGGAAGTGGTGTCCTGCACTCCCACTTTTAAACTCTCTTGCTTCCATCCCCGGCCCTGGCAAGCTTCAATTCCACTACTGTCAAAAGGGGAATGACAGATGGTAGTTTTAGCACTCATTGTTAGGGGAATCTTCCCCTAGTTGGAACTGTTGCCTTTGGGGGTTTTAGACTCATAGATCCCTAGGTCAGAAAAGACCATGGGAGATTTCTAGTCCAACCTCCTGCTCAAAGCAAAGACAGCTATGAGATCCGACTACGTTGCTCAGGACTTAGTCCAGTCAGGTCCTGAAAACCTCCAAGAATGGAGTTGCCACAGCCTCTCTGGACCTCTTTGACAAAGCTTGACTGTCCTTATGGTGAAAAAGCTTTTTCTTGTACCCAGGCTTAACCCCTCTTGTTTCAATTTATGCCCATTGTCTCTCATCCTCCCACCATGCTCTACTGTGGATGCTCTACTAGCATTAGAAGAGACCTTACTGAAAAGTAAAATTACTGAAAAAGAAATTAATCCTGTGTTGCTCAAACCAGGACAACTTCTGAAAATTGACTTGATTTGCCTTTTCCTTTGACAGTTTCTGTGACTTGTCATGGGGGACTGCATATAGCAGCTTTCCACTTTTCTAGTGGCTTCCCAAAAAACAACAGGACCCATTCGTAAACAGAGCATATTGCTGCCTGTTATCTGGTAATTTATTATACAGAGGGGCCTCTTCGGCATGGCTCACCTACTCACACGATGCTCCAAAATTTCTGCCTTCTGGCCAGTCCATGGTCTCATTCAGGATTCCGGGGTGGTCGAGGTTCCTCACTTGGGCCTGTTGCATAAATCAGTGCTACCCACTTACTCCACATATCGTCTGTTCCATGATGGGTACAGGGGATCCAGTGCAGCACAGGCAATTGCCGTGCCAAGAGGAGCTGTGCTCCTGTACCAACAACTTCTGAAGCAGCCCCCTCATATGCTGCTAATATCTCTTTTTCAATTGGGGTGTAGTGGGACTCAGATCCTTGATAACCCCGGCTCCAAAACCCTAGAGGTCAACCTCAGGTCTCTCCGTGTGCTTTCCGCCAGAGGCTCCGGGTGAGGCCATGCTCCCTGGGTGTGGTGTAGAGCATATTTCACACATCTGGTCCTGTATGGACTGGCCAAAGGGCTATTGCACAAGTCATCTCCTGTTTGATCTGTACAAAGGTTTGTTGCTGCTCAGGACCTTGCTCAAAATAGTTCTTTCCAGTCACTCAATAGAGAGGGCTCACAAGATGACTGTAACCTGGAATATGCACTCTACCAGAAACCCCAAAAGCCTAAGAAAGCTTGACTTTCCTTTTTTGATAATTGATGGGGACACGGTTATCATCTTATTGACCACATACATTGGGATATGATGAGGCCCATCTTGCCATTGCATTCCCAAAATCTGCATCTCTCGTGAAGATCCTTTGATCTTGCTTTGTGTTATGGCGAAATTAGCTTTCAGAAGGACCTGGATTATTCTTTTCCCCTTCTCAAACACTTCCTCTGCTGTGTTGCCCCACACGATGATGGCATCGTTGTATTGCAGGTGTTCAGGGGCGGCACCCTGTTCCCGTGCAGTCTGGATCAGTCCATATCAAATGGTAGGACTGTGTTTCCAGGTGTATGGGACACCCCTCTGAGTGAAAGCAAACTGTGGCCTGCACCCTGCTGCCAGAGGGACTGAGAAAAACACATTGGCAATATTAGTTGTGGTGTACCACTTGGCTGCCTTCAAGTCCAGTCATATTGGAATTCAAGCACGTCCAGTATGGCAGCACTCAATGGTGGCCACTGTCAGCCTCCATCCTCCATCAGACTTTTGCACTGGCCATATGGGACTATTAAAGGGTGAGTGAGTCTCCTTGGCTCTCCAGTCGACGAATCAGCCCCTGGATGGGAGCCAGGGAGCCTCGGTTGGTGCGATATTGGCGCCGCTGCACCATCATGGTAGCAATCGACACCTGTTGTTCTTCAACCTTGTAAGCAAGCCTACAACGAAGGGATCTTACGAGAGGCCAGGCAAGGAAGACAGCTGTTTAATCTTCTCTGCATCCACGGTGGCAACACCAAAGGCCCACCGGTACCCTTTTGGATTCTTAAAGTACCCTTTTTTGAGATAGTCAATGCCAAGGATTCACAGGGCCTCCAAGCCAGTCACATGAGGATGCTTCTGCCACTTGTTCCCTGTCAGCCTCACCCCAGCCTCCAACACAGACAACTTTTGGGGGTCCCCCCATCAGTTCAGAAATCCCAATGTTTTCTGCCCCCTTGTACCCTGGTAGACTGCACACTGGTGTACACCAAAGCCTTATATTTCCATTGGTCTGATTTGCCAGTCCATCGACTCCATACAGTCCAGTAAACCCTGATTGTCCCTTTCTGATGCCTGGCCGGAGACAGGTCCGCCATATTCCTGATCAGAGCATTCGTTACCTGACTCTTGTAATTTCAAACCAGAAGTCTTTTCATCATGGTTCCAGGAATGGGGTTCAAACCCACATGGACATATGTCCATTGGATCACCATCAGAAGGAGAAGAGGAATCCTCAGCCCTTCTGCTGCATCTGGGGAATTGCTCGACAGCAACCGGAGCAGTTATCTTCCTAGATGGATCCTTTTTAACCATTGCTTTTTCCCACAATTCATGTACATGGGCTTCCAGGTCCAAAGTAGGTGCACCAACCCACTTCCTCATGTCCTCCCCATGGTTGCGCAGATAGAACCACAGGGTGGAAAGTGGCATGCGCCAACGGTTCCCTTTCCTTTGAGCAGGGAAAGGCTGACTTCCGTACGGCACTTGATAACTGAGACCCTGGCCTGTAGGGGCAAGGAAGAAGAGATATTCTCCACGTTCTCTTCAAGTCGCTGGAATTGGCAGGACCAATCCACAGCTGAGATGCAGGCTGTAGGGTCGAGGGGGAAGGGGAAGAGAGATTCTCTTCAAATCAGCAGATCTGGCAGGCCAGTCTATACACAGTTGCTGCCTTGATGTCTGCCTGGTCCATTATTGCCAGGGTGTTGGCATACATCATAACTTCATTTCATACAAACGTCCGCCACATAGACTGCATGCACTGGACTTCATCCGGATCTTTGGAGGCCTGGTTGTTGTCCAGGTTGCTGTAGATCACCTCCACCACTGCTAATTCCCTCAGATGCTGGACACCGTCCTCTGCAGTAGTCCACATGCCTCGGTAGTTTACAAGTTCTTCCTTGGGGGATACCTTGCCTTCACGCTTGATAGGAGCCACCTCCAGAGGCTGTGGATGGCTGCCCCTCTTCCGATCTCTTTGTCAATTCCATGTTCCCTAGAGAGGGACCCCCAGCTTCTGGGCTTCCTTGCCCTCCAGTTCCAGACGGCTGGCCCCAGTATCCCAGCATGAGAGTAACCAGGTATCAATTCGTTCACCTGGCTGACATAATCCAAGCAAGTGCAGGGTCAGATCAGGAGGTCAGTTCAAAGCTCAGGGGCCAGATCAACAGGATCCATGGCCAGGGACTGAGTAGCTTCTGCCTCATTTATGATTTCTGTCTCTTCCCTCTCCTGTTTTTGTGGCTGTCCTGCTACAGAATAGGCTGCCTCTTCTGATTTTTCCTCCTGCTCCCTCTCTGGAGAAGCTTCTTCCTTTCTTGCTAACTGGGTTGACCTCCACTTCCATTTGGGGTGGTAAAATTATTAATATTTAGGATTTGAGAGGTCTGGCTAAGAAGTTTATCCTAACTAAAAGAATATTCCTTTTGACTAAAAGCTAACAGTCTGTGATTGTTTCCAACTTCCCATTTCTGAGCTAAGATAATACTGGGTGTGCCACTCCTATAGGCTCCACGAAGAGCCACGTCTCCATATTGCCACATTATTTACTGTTTTATTCCTTCTTAGAACTGTGGCAGTTAGTAATCCCCCTCCCAGGGATGGATACCTGGCTTTGTTAACATTGAAATGATTGTTTTTCCTCACCTCTTTCTTCTTTTCTGAAATAGTGTATAGGTTGAGTCTCTGCAATCACTTGGCAGAGAACAGGGGAGCAGAGGGGGACATAGTGTCCAAATGTTCTCTCACTGTGATCATAGTTAATAAAGCTTCTGTCTGACCTGTCCTAAATTGTAGTTGCGTTATTGCACACTTGGAGTTTCCAGATTCTCTGACAATTATGGTGCCGTGACTCAAATGGTTTGTTTTGTGCTACAGCTTGGAGGAACCGCAGACTGTCTCCTCTGAACCCCAAGTGCCACAATGAAAAAAGGTAAGGGACCTTTTTTTAAAAAAATCCCTATTGGTGTTGAGCTTCTCTTCCACGAGCACT
>VXAK01007820.1:0-13749 GCA_013399435.1 Arenaria interpres | reverse complement strand
CCTAATCAAGTTACAGATAATTAAAAAAACTAATTTAGAGTTGAATTTGTCAAGTACAAGTTTACAATAGTTTTACATGAATGCTCAATATGTTGTTTGCCATTCACATTGTTTTCATCACACAGATTTCATAACATCACAAAAGAATAAATATGCTTGGTAATATACTTTAGAAATAGTAAGGGGGATTATGACTTTAACTTGTTTCTCTTGTCTGAAGTGAAAAGTGGAATATGAAAAAACGTTTTGTTTAAGCAGCATGAAGCAGCAGCACAGGTCATCAGCACAAATTAGTGACTGTGTTTTTTTAGTTTCAGTTTACTTCAAAAATCACATTGTGCAATGAAATACTTTAATTTGAAGTGTATATCTTCTGTGGAACTAGAGTTCAGGTATCTCTCAGTTTCTGCTATAAGGCATGCTCTGAATTTATTCTGTATCTCCCCAGATGAACCAGGGTCTGCAGTACTGTTTCAGGTGGTCTTTTCCGTTTTTTCCCCAAATTAAATATTTTACCTCAGAAGCAACAAAACATTTTTTTTTCATACAGAAATAATCCAAGTGTATGTGCTTATTTCAAAGTGTTTGCCACTTCCTTTTTTTTTTTTTTCCCCCCTGGCCAGAATTATTCTAAAAATTTGATCTCCATTTCAGAAAAGCAGTGCCATTTAGCAAATGCGGTGATCAGAGAAAAGGATGTGACCTGCATCTGCCCTGAATTGAGTAAGATAAGAATTTGGGCAAGAGCCCACAGGGGTTTGTATGATGATGTCTTCTTTCAGCCTCATATTTTCAGCTGTATCTAATGGCCAGTGAATGAAATCATTGGAGCCTGCAGAACTCATTAGCAGGCTTTGGTAAGCTTTTGACTGTACACCTATACTGGTGATAATTAGTACTGGCAGTCTATCTGAGCATTAACACGTTTGGTTTTCAATGACAGAGGCATTGATGCACACTTAGAAGATAACTGTTAAAGCTTTCATAGCATTTTCTGAAGAAACTGCCCTTTTTCAGCTCTGCAAAGCTGTTAGAAGTAGTACTGAGCCTAGAAATATTTCTGTTTCTTATCAGGTTTCAGATACCGTAATTACAATACTTCTTATAGCTCTGCAGTTCTTCTGCTTTTCAGGAAGCGGTAAGACCATGAATAAGGATGAAAACGTATCAGAAAAATTCATAGGACTTGGTTCAAAACAATTATCTTTGAACAAATACTGCTTTTATTTTGCTCAGTGTTGTGTGTGGTAGTATATTCATGTGACTTTTTATGAAGAATTTGAGGAAAGATTCCTAAGATTACAGACATTTTCAGTTCTCTGAAAAAAAGTAAATGTTAAAGACATTTATTTTCCTGTGTTTTAGAGCTGATATAAGATAGAGTACCCCATTGCAAGGACCAGACGAGAAGCATGGCATAAACTACCAGTGGTCTGGCAAACTGCATATTGATTTTCTCTGGATGGGAAACCGATGCCTTGAATCTTTTAATTTTCTTGTCATACCTTTTTGCTCTGATGACACCCATTAGTGTGATCTCAGACCTCATCAGATGCTGAATTTCTCCATGGTTCTCTAAGGCCAGCAGGAGCAGTAAATGATAAACAAGCCAGCAGTGGGTTGTAATGACTAATAGTAGCTCAGAAGCTACCTACAGCAATTATGAAACAGATGCTTGGCTGTTCTGTGTCCTGACTCCAGGGCTATCTACCTCTTCTGCGACTCTCCCAAGAAGTCTTTCCAGTGAGCCCTTACGGCAGTAGCGGCAATGGATTTGTCTCATATAGCATTGCAGCTGGTCACTAGATTAATTGCCCCAACTCTTACTCTATTGTTGACGTCTGATATGCAAAGGTGAACCCTTGTGAAGGAGTGTGTCTTTCTCTGGATTGTTTACGGCTGTATCTGGAATATATGCTGGTATGTAATGAAACTTTCTTTCTGCAGCAGTTCAGTGCCAGCAACACATGGCATGTGACAACTGAGAGGCAGCGTCCTTTCTTCTTGCCTACCAGTGACTGTATGTCAAGATAATGATGCATGCAGTGTGCGTAGTGAACAGAATAAGCATTACTGGAAAGGAGTTACAAATGTGTAATATAATGGTTCTACCATAAAATCTTTAATGCATTACCCTCACTGCGCCACTCTGCTCTTCTGGGTGTGCTTGAAAAATTTCAGCTTGTGGTGCATTATGGATGCTGTGTAAATGCATATCTGTCAAATTGCCGAGTAAGTACTGAAGGCAGAGGGTGTAGGAAGAAGGCTTGTTTTGTTTGTGACTGACACTAAGCCAAACGGTTTATCTGCTAAAATTTCTAATTAACTCTGTGGTCATTCATACTAGTGCTCATGATTCTTAGGCAATTCTTCCCGTTTCAGGGATGTTTTTACTTAATCTTCCCATTACGTGAGGGACTGTACTGGAACTGTCGGAGAGTGTCCTCATGCCATACAAGTGTGTGGGTCGAAGTGGTACTTGCTGTTAGCTCAAAAAGGAAAAAAGGTCAAAAAGAAAAGTGCTGCTATGAAGCTAATTAATCTCAGAGAATGGCAGGACTTGAAGATAAGGTACAGCCCTGCACTAAGACTACATTGTGCTTCAGAGGGCCTGGGCCAGTGCTGTGCTGACAGCAATGTACTGCTTCACAGGAGCACACCAGACATCTCCAGCCTACCTTGGAGTGCTCCATGCCACACTCTGCTGCACAAGATAGACCTGGCCCAAGTCATGGCTCATCCTGACAAACCACCTTGTCCACCAGCGTAGACTGGCTGCAGCCCATTTTCAGTAAAACACTGGTCATTTCCTAAGAGATAATGCTGATGTCTTGCAGCACGAAATGGTGCTGCATGCTTTTTCTTTTAGCTTTTTTCCTTGCAGGCACCTATGCTGGAGGGAGAGAGATGCATTTACCTAAGCTGAATATGTGGTGCTTCTAATGACGATAAAATGGTAAGAATTATCAACACTCATTGTTCAAAGTATATGCTAAATGCCAGTGGGGATTAAATGAAAAATCCCTCCATTTTGTATTCTAAACATGTCGCTCTGCTTTCGGTTTGTTTTATAAGGGTGAAATCCTGCTGAAGACACTGAAGTTGTAATTGACTGAAAAATTGTGAAAAAGAGGGCAGAAGCTGCTGTTTCATGTTTGCCATTGTCCTAGTTTCACCCAGGATAGAATTACTTTCTTCCTAGTAGCTTCTGTGATTCGGGTTTAGTATAAGAATAATGTTGATAAGATATATTGTTTTCATAGACTCATAGAATTATTTGGGTTCGAAGGGACCTTAAAGATCATCAAGTTCCAACCCCCCTACCATGGGCAGGGACACCTTCCACTAGATCATGTTGCTCAAAGACCCACCCAGCCAGGCCTTTAGTTGTTGCTAAGTGACATTTATATAAAGTCAAGGAATTTTTCAGTTTCCCATAGAAGCTGAGAGGGAGCACAGACAGGACAAGCCATCTAAAGGAATGTTCCATACCTTAGGTGTCATGCTCAGTATATAAATGGGGGTTGGCCAAGGGGTAGGAATCCTCAGAAACCCTGGAAAACCTGGGCAATCGATGATCGGGTGGTGAGAACAATTGTATACCACCACTTTATTTTGTATATTCTTTTACTGGTATCATTTATTTTTCCTCTTCTTTTACTTTTCTATTAAATTGTCTTTATCTCAGCACACAAGGCTTTTTTTCTCCTTTTTCTCACTCTCCTTCCTACCCTAGCTGTGTAGTTGGGGGAGGGGGAAAAGTAAGTGAACAGCTGTGTGGTCCTTGTTGCTGGCTGCAGTTATACCACAGCACAGAAATAGAAAGACACCTGTTTTTTTTTGTAATATGAATACTGTCAAGGGTTTCTATGTTTAGCACAAACATTGTTTCATATTAGTGGAAACCTATAGCACACTGTGATGTTTTTAGGCAGCAGATGTGGGAAGCAATACAAGAATGATTCAGGAATTGTACAGATTGCAGCTTCTGTCTTGTCTGTTGAGATTGTGTCTTATTAAGTTCTTTCAGTTATAGTGGAGAGTATGAAAGGGTTAATCTTACCGTCTGCTTTTGGGAAAATAAATACAGGATGTGACAGATTTGTACTTTTGGCTTGGCATGTTATGAGGTGAGTTAGAAAGGGGAGATCTGCTTCTCATACCTTTTTAAGGATAACTTGTTTTAAACTACTGCATTTCTGTTCACCTTACTTGATTTCATTCCTGTTAAAATTGTAAGGATTGCAGAATATTATGAAAGTAATTGGTCTGAGTTTTATAAATGCAATGGTAAACAGTTCGCCTAATTTTATTTTAAGGACTACCTTAGATGTTCTACATTTTTGTAACCTGATATATAAAACATACACACAGTGTCTATTACTATTATTTATTACTTATGAGAATTACTTTTTAAGAATATGGCACTTTGGAATTCTCAGATTTATGAAGAATAACATGATTGGGGAGACAATGGTTGGTTTTTTTATTTTAAATTTCTCCTTTTTTCTCATTGGCAAGAAACATCCATGAGAACATTTCTGAAGGTTTGTAAGGGGTAGGTAATATGCCCCAGGGAAGCACCTGTCTTGAATATCCATTTTAAAAAAAATCCAGCTGTCTCAGAACAGCTCTCAGGAGGAGTATAGCTCAGCGAGGAAGATGCTTGAAGAGTGGGCTTCCCGGCAGTGTGAGCCTCACTCATTCAGTGCAATTCTTCAGGGGTACGAAGAAATCTCCTGTTTCGCAAGGGATCTGATACAGTTTCCTAGCTTAAGTAGTTGTGGTTTCTGTCCGAAATCACTGTTTCTCAGCTGCAACATTGTCGTTGCTTTATTGATCCTACTCTGTTCTCTCATAGAAGAAATAATTAATTGCATTCATAGATCTGCGGCAGAGCTATAACACCTGGAAGTAAACCAGCACAGATTCTGTTTTGCAAAGTTTTTATTTTAATTCTGCATTAAAAATAAAAGGTTTTTAAGTTCACTCTTATGATACATTATGGAATAGAGGTCCCATTCATAACCTATATGCCACACTGTAATAGTCAATAACCTGTTGATCAGAGTGGTATCTAAGGCGATGCAGTGATCCAGGTTACTGGAGACACGTCAGTGTGTCACAGCAAGCTGTTGTCTGTTTGAAGGCTCTTTGCCTCTGTCTCTCCTGCCTGGCTGTCTGATATCAGGATGTTTTAAGAAAATGTACTTTGTTTACTAGGAGAAGAATTGATTAAAAAAAAAAATAATTACAGCCAATTGAAATAAAGAATTTATTGGAAAGCTGGTTAAACTATACATGATCTTCTCACCAGGCCTTTCTTTACTTTCCACTCTTCCCCTTCCTTGGGTACCTCAGGAGGTGTGCTTCAGTGAAAACATGTTTGCAAATCAGCAGTAAACTCCACTTCATAGCACAGTTTTTTTCAAAGGTACATATCGTGTGTACAAGGTGGGTATTCATGGGTCTGAGTTTCTCTCAAAAGGTTGATCTTGGTTTCAGAATTTGTTCTGCAAGATTTCAGAAGGCTGCTTCTGGTGAACTGCAGAAAGTCTGTCTCATCTGCCCTTGGATAGTCACAACTGGTGGATCATCACCACTTGCTGGGTTTGGAGCAGCTAGGTGAGGCTTGTCTTTGAAGGTCAGGAGCTTAAACAACTTCAGTTCTGAGCCAAGTGGAGGAACATCCTGTCATGCAAAAGGAAGAAAAATCTTTGTCCATATCACATTTTATTTGCAGTTTTTGACAGTTTATTTTCACTTTTGAACCACAAAAGTTTAGTCACGTAGCATATTGAAGTGTAGTCTTGAGGAAAAAACTTACTCAAACAATTCACTTGTCGTTTTTCATACACAAATGCTGTAATAGGAGCAATTACTTTTGTAATGACTGAATCTGAATCTGGAGGGTAGGTGCTTTTATGTAAGAAAAAGGTTATTTTTTATAAAACATGAGGAATTTTCCCTTGTAGAGATGGAAGGGCAGCAAGGAATGGGGCGGTGGCGGGATCTATTGCTCCCAGCTGGAGTCTAGGGCAAATGCCTGTAGACTGTGGTAAGATTAGGATGTCCTCTTGTACATAAGTCCCTTCTAGTATTCTGTTACCAGTACAGCTGCTGTCTTTCCACTTTGCTTTCTACCACCTTACACAACAACTAAGTTCCGATAAGGCAAATGATACACATTGATATAAATTTATTTATTCCAGTAGAGCTGGACCAATTTCTACTCTTTAGAGGGATGGCCTTTTATACATGGATACATCACATCTTGCACAATTTTATCGCTGACATTTTGGTTCCTGTAACAAATGAGCATCTTGGAGTTGACCTTTTTCATGGAGTAAACTTTCAAGTATCACCATCTGGATTTCTCACTCTCTTTCTAAAAGAGCATGTAAGCCAAAGAAACAAAAAGGTGATTAGATGTTTTAAAAAAAAAAAGAAATATCATATGACAAAATTCTGTTTATATTTAAACAAAAATTTTTCAACATCTTCTATGGACATCTAGGTATCTTCATCTAGAACACCTTCTGCCTTATTTTTTGTTCTTTGGAAAAGCATAGTGCATTTCTATACCTCAGCACCAGGACTGCACTTGTACCATATAGGTTTATAAGGTCTAAGTCTCTTCAGTTTTTCATTGTGCAAAAAATCTGTAGAATTTATGCTTTGTCTCTGCATATAACTTTTCACTCAGCTATGTATACAGTAAGCAAGACAAGCTACTCAGAATGCTTTTTGAACTAACTTTTCTTAAATACAAACCATAAACTCAACATGATACTAATAGGTTTCTAGTTCAGTGTATTATATATATGAGGAGTCTAAGAACACTGGATTCTTCGACAGGAGTTATCCATTTCACTGGGCTGTCAATTCAAACCTACCTTATTAGAGGAGCTTAGGTGGGCTTCACAGGGTTTTTGTTTTCTTTTTCCTCGTATCATCATCAACAAAATCCTGTTAATTTCAGGTCGGGTGAACACAGTCTGATTGAAGGTGGCATGTGTCTTATGGTTTAACATATCATGGCTCTGTGCATATATGCAATGATGGCTATGAACTTCTAGTATGCCAATGGATGGAACAGACTGTTTTCTCAGATGCTCTAGAAATACAGTGGGTCTTACTGTGTTGTTTTACCTTCCTCACACTCATATTTGTTGCCAGGAAAAAAATTCTTTTCTAAGGATTATGCCTTGGTATGGCAATGAGCGTTCCAGAGGTCACTAAATTAATTCCTCTAGTTGTCAGGTACTGTTAGTCTAAGGAAGGTATATTTGTAAAAATTTCCATACAAGAACAACGTCATTATCATAAATGGGACCAGGAATTAATTCAAAGAGCCAAATCTACAGATTCATGTGCTGATAAGCAGCATTTGTGCTTCTAGTCCCTGCTCCCATGTAAGTCATTGTGGTCTCAAACCTTATGTCATTAAGATCATTTGCTTCATTGAGTTGTGGGGAACAGAAAATAATCAATGTGTCTTTTTGCAAGTCAGTAACAGTTGTCACTTGATTCAGCGGTAAGATTTGGCTCTGGATCAACTCATTCCCAGTTATGACACTTTGAATACAAAACTGTACTTTCAGTCGTCATTCAAATACATGTCTTTGCCATCTTCAATGCAGAACTAAGCTAATTCCTTTTTATTTTACAAAGGAGAAGGTAAAAACACCTTGAACAAATCAGTTGGTGTCCTTCCTACATGATCCTTCTGCCAAGGCATGAGTATTAACTTATCACTATCTCCTGTGCTACAAAGGTGAACTCGTTGTCACTGCCTCTCACTGACTGACTTGGATGGGAGATGCAATAAAAGTGCAAATGATTAAAACATAATCCATCTGATTTACTGGGACATAGAGGTAGCTTTGGCAAAGGTGATATGATCTGTATTTGAGCATGTACATAATAAACTTCTGGTATATTTATGGGAGAACAAGAAATATTTGAATTCACCAATTTAAGTGGCATTATTTTATTAGTTGAGGTGGAAAATTCATGTACTGTGGTGTCTTAACATACAGGAGGTTAACATTCAGGACAGGGCTGCGAGAAGACAGCTCTATACATTAGTATCTGGTTAAAGCAAGCAGTCCAAAAACAAGCCATGGTGAATGGGATTATGAATCAACAAGACAGACTTCATTTAGCAGTTCTGTTGTTTATGAAAATGATAAAAACACCTGTACAGGGAAAGATATTTATTACCCACTCTCCTGTCATCTGTTTAATAACCATTACAATAAGACTTGAGCACTCTCCATTATATTTGGAAGTTGTAATATGGGAAAAAAAATAAAATTCCATAGCTCTTCAAGCTTTGGCAACTTCCTCCAACTCTGAATAATCGGTATATTTCAGCACTTTAATTTTATAGATGATATACATTGTTAGGGCAGTCACTTACCAACATGTCTGTACAAATAAATAAGCACATAGCCCTTTTCTTCTCTTTACTGGATACAGGCTTTATAATGCATCATGCTACACAGAGCAAACTTGAAATAATAACTACTTCTTCAGTTGGGCTGATGTGGAGGAACTGGCTAGGAATAGAGAGAAGCTCTTTCCATGCCCCCAGACGTGCCTGGTCCTATCACTCAGCTCATGCAAAGAGGGAAGTTATTGGACCTTTTGTCTAAATTTGCACAGCTTGTATGTTCTGGGACCAAAATGACAAAAGGAAGACTGTACGCATATTCTGCCTGTGAGGGTGTATTTCATGCTGTTACGGGTTGTCTGTGTGCCTGGTGAAAGGCATGGAAGTCAGTAAAATGGTACTACACCAGTCCTGGGTATAAATCAGTGATCACACGATGGGATCCAACTATGGGCAAGGGATAGTCATAAAGGATATTAGAGACCCTTAACTCATATTTAGGTTATGGAGGTTTCAGCGCTGTTGGTAATCTGTGTTTTGATACCTTCCTGGTTTTGCTGAGTGTCACAGATGACAGAGATGCAAAGGTAGTATAACCCGTGATCAGGTCTTGCCTGTCTTTTCTTGGTTTTGCCTCTGACAGTGCCAGCTCCTTTGGAAGCAGATCAAAGAATGCAAAGGTGGAATAAGCTGCCCCCAGATAAGTTTGATGTTTCTGAAATCTGGTGATTGCATTGGTGCAGAAAGCATTATGTATGCTAAGGCGATGCACTCTCTGTATTCTTGTAAGGGTTTTGTGATCACATTCTTTCTTTAGAACCCAACCTTATTTTTAATCCAGCTTCATTACATGGTTAGCTCACTCATTTGGTGCTGTTTAGTTCTTCTTCTCTGTCATGTCTTTACTCAGAATTTTAAAACATGCGTGCCGATTGACTTAATGGATATCCTTATCCAAAAAAGACGCATTTAATTCTGAGTAAATTTCATGGCTAATGCTTCTTGCGCAAAGTCAACAGTACGCTCTGCTGAACTGAGCTTATTAATGTCTGATTCTACATGGATGCCAGTTTGGCTTTGCCAGTCTCCTAGGCAGTTTAATTACTAGGAGAGCACCTCCTCTGGTCACTCAGAGTTTTGTGAACACTTCCTTAATATTTGCAGCATCTTTTGGTATAAGAATTACTATGGCCATAAGTAGCAGGATCAGACTTCTGATCAGAATCAGAAAAATTTTCTGTAATTTCCCAGGCAACAGATATTAACTGTGGGATTAACATCTTGTTTATTGAAGCAAAATATGTGTCTTAATGCTTCCTTTTAAAACAAGTTTTTAAATTTTAATCTACAAAAACTTGGAGCACAGAAGAAGTTCTTGTATAGTTCATAATTTCTCTTTTACTTATTTGCAAAGAACATTGAACATGTATGAGTGATTGCTGCTGAGCCCCTGAATAGGCTCTAGATACAAAGGAGATTGCTTCAAGGACAAAGAAACATCAAACTTCCTTTTGACAGTTACCTGGTAATTGTTAAGCTACAAGTACTTCTAAATTGACAAATCTGCTCTTTAAAGTAAAAATCAACTTTAATGGAAAAAAGATAAAGCCAAAAGCCAGTGAAAGCAAGTAGGGTTTTTGGATTGGTGTTAATCCCAGATCACCGTTTCCCCTCTCGCATTTCTGCAGATCACTCCAAAACAAAATGAAAAGCAAGAAATGAAAAAAAAAACACCCAAAACCCCAAACCCAAAAACGTTTGAAATAGTAAAAAAGCAGGCCATTTGAGTTGTGGTATCAAATCAACATAGTCCATTCTACTTAATTTTGAGATCTATGTATCAACTTCATTTAATTGTTCATACCAGAAGAAAGTAGGTAAGGGAATCATGCCCAGTCTTGTAGACGGGAAGTGGACGTGAAAAAGGGAAAGGGGAAAAGGAAAAGGAAAAGGAAAAGGAAAAGGAAAAGGAAAAGGAAAAGGAAAAGGAAAAGGAAAAGGAAAAGGAAAAGGAAAAGGAAAAGGAAAAGGAAAAGGAAAGGGAAAAGAAAAGGGAAAAGGGAAAAGGGAAAAGGGAAAAGGGAAGGGAAGAGAAGGGAAGGGAAGGCAAGGCAAGGCAAGGCAAAAGAAGGCAAGGCAAGGTATGTGTCAAGAGGGAAAATGGACTGACTCAAATGCCAACACCATGAAAGCCCTCTCTCTGCTGTAACTCACATGAAGTTAGCTTTCCAATCTGCTACAAAAAAACCCCTTGTTATTTCTCCTTGTAAGTGAGAGACATTCAAAGGAAGTTTCTCCTCGCAAAATATTTCTTTCTGGTACTTTCCTTCTCTCTTACATCAAGGAACATCAAATTTAAATGCTATCACGTTTGGCAGCCATGGAATTGGAGGGCAAACTTCTGTCAGGTAAGAGGAAGACATTTAGAGTGATGTGGATCAGGACAAAACTAGCAGGTTAATTTCCATCTGCCAGTGATACGGACTCTTGCTCGGAATTAACTTTCTTGTCTGACTTTCTGCCTTTGCTGTGCAGTGGTGCACTGGGATGCTGCCGTTTGGGATAAGGGCTTATTTCCTTGAGTATCTGAGCACATAACAGATATTCACACAGTGTGCTGTTTCTAAGTCAAGGTTTTGAGAAATTCATATAACTTTTTTTTCCTTTTTTCTGGGTCTCACAGCATCTCTTCCAGTGGTGAACTCAAGTGTTTTCTGTCGTGTTTCTTACAGAAGCACAAAAAAGTGATGTTGTAGGGTTTTGGGAGTTTTTTGTTTTGCTTTTTGGTGAATGTTCATTTTGCTGAGACTGCTGTTGCACTGTTGCACAGTGCTTTTGGTGCCTTAGCCTTTGTAATTCTATGGGACTTCCCTTTGCAGCTCTGTAGCCTGCCTTTTTACTTCACAGTCTTTCATCTGCACACCCAGAGGGTTTCTGGCAGTGCCTTTAAACTGGTATCCCAGATGCTCTCTTCCCTTGGCATTGCTGCTCTGAACCTTTGCTGTCTTTTGTCTCTTGTGGGTAGTGGTGCCACTGATGTTTAAATCATCCTGGTTTTCCCCTGCCTCTTTACTTTTTCTCTTTCTAGCTTCTAGTTCATAACTGCACACTAAAATCCCTTTGTCTTATAGCTTTTAGTCTATAAATTCAGATTAGAAAATACAGAGCCTGGGAGGTAGGAAATGGGTAATAGTCATATCACTTTCCAGTAAATATCATCTAATAGTTAGATACCTACCTACCTTCCTGAAAGTTACATGATAATTAATAATACTAATATCAGCACTAATAGTGTCATAAGCTGAAACTACCAATTGGGGCATTGTGTTGGTCTCAATTAAAACTGTAATTGTACTAGGAAGAAATGAATAAAAGTTCATTTTTATCATCTTCCTCATCCTCTCCACCTCCTGTACTGAAGAGAAGGCTGCTTGTCAGGGGATCCTGCTGCTCGCCACTAGCCATCTGACCACTGGATGGAAGTCTTTCTTTTTCTTCACTTTCTCTTTTCTGCTCAGTGTTTGGGGTTTTTTTAACCCCTGAAGTAACTTTGAAGTTAATGTGTGAACCCTTCTAATCTACCATTCCAGTTTCCCCTGTGCAACAGCTGATAACTGCAAACAGTGGGATTTCATATACACAAGCTAATTCTTCTTCAGTCAGAGTTTGCTTTTCTTACAAAATCATCATATTGAATTATAGAACGAGGCATTTCTAATGTTTTCTGCTTGGAAATATCATTAGAACGATGTTTTGTTGCTACCAAATTAACTCTGATTGGTCTCTACTGTAGAACCTCTGCGGACAAACTTTTGTGAGTTGTCATTGGTCAGGCGTCTGCTGTGAGTTAAAAGCATGAAACAGAGCACCCTATATTACTTTTTTTCTTTCACCCTTCAAAATAAAAAAAATCCTTCTTTCTCATTTTTAAGCTTGAAATTTTTGCAAATAATTGGTTTTCTTTATTTGACAAAGAAGATTCATAACAACCATCTTTTTCTAAATTGCATTTCCATGCGCACTATTTTTGATGGGTACACACCTGTAAAAGCACTGTGCAAGACAGCTGTAAAAGATACTCTTGTTTTCATTTGTTATTTTACCCTTGGAAAAAAGCTGCAGGGAGATTAGATGAGACCTCTAGCAGAAAGTCACTGTCAATTTTCACTGTAGTGTTTGAACACTGGGTCGCCCCCATCAGCCAGTTGGGAGGATGGCAGAAATGAATGCCTGCTCCGTTTTCAGCTCCAGTCATCCATAGCCACTGGTGTTAGCGGTTGCTGCTGGTGATCTTGGTCTGCATTAACACAGGGGGGCTGTGAATTCAGACGACAAAAAGCAGAGGGACCTGCCTTCCCGTGGGACACTGCTGCAGCTGGAGCTGCCAGGGATGAAGACCAGAAGGTTGTGACAAAGGGGCATTGGGTTTCACAGTCTGTCAGTTCTGCAACCTGAATTTGCTTTCCCACTATTTGCCCTGCTTATGTGATGTTAAAAACTCATCCAGTTTTTGAGTAACTAACAAGAAAGTGTTCTGGCAGATTAAGGGAAGGTGCTATCTCCTGTTTGCCCTGCATTATTGTTAAGTTGGCTTTGTGTTATATTAATTTTCATTTTTGCTTTGCTACAAAGAAGGCAAAGGTATCTTACTGTCAATAAGAGATTGTAATTGTTGATTTAAGGAGACTCCTATGTTGGTTATAATATTTTTTGTTGCCTTAGATCAGCTGTTTAAATGAAATTGTCGACTATTAAAAGAATCCAGTAATACAAGAACAGAGAATGAGTGTTTCCTCTGCTATAGTAATAGCTATTACTGTTACAAATTTATAGGTCCGGAATACAATAAGAGCCACAATGGATTGCTTAAAAATGTCATCCAAAGAACTATTAATGTATTAAAATATGAATATTTTATGCAGGTCATTAACCTTGATAATTTAACTTAAAATAATTTTGAAATGGCTTGATTTTGATTAGTTTCTAATGGAGCTTGAATCATCTAGATGTTAATCTTCCCTATGTGGCTGCCAGGTTGTTGATGTTCTATCAGATTGATAATTGTTCTTTCATCACCCTTATACACTTTAATGTTGAAATAGCTTTATATATTTAGTAATTGAATCAAGGAATAGTAGAGCTATAGGGGAACCTCAGAAGCATGTCTATTTGTTACAACAGCTTGATACATGCCTGAAGGAAGGACTGTGACTGTGCTACTTTTTTCTAAGGTTCTTTTTTATTTTTCTTTCTAGGGACCCTTTAAAAATATCCAGCACAGGCAAGTCTGTGATGCCCCCAAACAATACACCTTGGAGCTTGCCTGTCCTGCAAGTGCGAAAGTTTTCCAA
>VXAK01007817.1:143929-155005 GCA_013399435.1 Arenaria interpres | reverse complement strand
TGGAGCAGAGGGGCAGAAGCCCCTCTCTCTGGAAGCCTGCACCACTCCTAGAAAGTCTGAACATGATTCTGGTTAGTTCTTTTTAAATGTCAAAGCAGCACTGCCAGTGCTGTTCCCAGAAGGCAGAAGAGCCCTCGGGCATGAGGAGGAGACCAGCCTGGAGAAGGCAGGACTTTTTGGAAAAGGAGGCGGGGGGGAAAGGAGGTGTGTTCCCAGGGATGCTCCTCAGGCACAGGTCATGGGCAGTTCCCAGCCGTGCTGTTGTGCAGAGCACTGGGCACTGTGTCTTCTTCTCATACTGGCAGATTTTTCTAGCTCTCTTTTGGGGTGGTTGATGATGATGATGGCAGCAGCTCTGCCTTCACGCATCAGGAAACTCGTGCAGTTTGGTACTTTCCAGATACTTCAGGATCTGCTGTTGATAGGCTTGAGGCAAGTTTGTGGGTTTTATATTTGGCCTTTTCCAGCTTCAGGGGATGTTGGATTGTGACTAAACCACAAATTCATTGATACCTTCATCACCGTGCTACAGTAAAGACAGAAGGAGAAGGCTTCTAGTCCAGGGCAGGACATTTAGGTGTTCTTCTGACCCCCTGCCCAGGGAATGGGGAGGCATTTATTTTCCAGATGCCCTCTATGGTGATTAACCCTCAATTCAAACAGCTCCTGGTTTATGTAAAAACTTCTCTTGTGAGTCTACATAAAATATATATATATTTTTAAATGTTGTTGGTTAAGAAGAAAACTCTGCATCATTACCCAGCTGGGTAGTACTGTGAATATCAAACCAGTGTGAGCTGGAGGACCTCTTGTCTAGGAGCTGATGTTGAAGTGGCTCCTGGCTGTGCTGGGGACAAAATCACTCAGGACGCTGTTGAATTTACCCAGGTGGGCTTTGATTTCCACGGAAGCAAACTGCATGATAAAAATAATCTAACAAAGTGAAGATCGTGGGTTTTGGGACATCACACCCAGTTGCGACGTGCTGCTGTAATAAACCTCAGGACACATTAGAAGCTCACGACGGAGGAGCGGTGAATATCTGTGTACTCCTCAAATAGCATCGCAGATGGCACTGCAAAATGAGTGCAGGCTGAGCATCCCTGGGGACTGCCAGAGCTTTGTGTCTCTTTGAGATTGCTTAATTCTATTAAAATGAGGCCTGTCTTCTCTGGATTATGGTAATGAACAGATCAGAAGTTCCACTGTTAAACATAAATAAAGCTGGATTTGCATCGTTCGTGCTGTTGGGAGAATGAATCTATCGGTCTCATGCTATATGAAATATATACTGAGGTTCAGTAAAGTGGCAGTTCTTTTGAGTGTTTTGCAAATGATGCTCTGTCTGGGGATGATGTGTGGAACTTCCTGATGCCTCTTTTAAATTAACAGGCACCTTTAACTGCTGAAATTTTGTATATTTTTTTTTTTGTTTTTTTTCCTTTTCGGTGCAGAGGGAGATCTTAAGAGAGAGAAGTGGAATGACCTTGCAAGGAAACAGGGAAACAACTACGCAGAACAACCAAACAGAACAGTAGGGTTTATTCAGCTGGGAAATAATTAGCTTTCCTTTACAGCCCGGTAGAGTTGAGATTTGAGTGGGAATGATTTGTCTGCGATGCTGTCAAACAGCGCCTGAGTGCTACGGGCGACGGCTGAGGGAATTTTGAAGCCACATCAGAAACCGAGGGATCTTGGACTCAGCAGCGGCCTTTCCCAGATAACTGATGTCTTTACAACATGCTGATAGCGGGGGCAGTAACGTGTACCAATGTCTGCGTTTTTATCTTCTCTCGCTGAAGGGATCTTTTGCCTGCGGTTCCTCTCATAACCGCGGTCCACCGCGCGGTGAGGTGAACAGTGGTCCAGCACTGAATGCCGTCTTCTCCGGGTGCTTTCACCTGCTCTGCTCTTCCTCTCCCTGGGATGTGTTAGGAATCACAGAATCACATGGGGTCGGAAGGGACCTCTGGAGATCATCCAGTCCAACCCCCTGCCAGAGCGGGTCCACCCAGAGCAGGTTGCACAGGAACGTGTCCAGGTGGGGTTTTGAGTATCTCCAGAGAAGGAGATTCCACCACCTCCCTGGAAGTGCTCTTCCAGTATTCCAGGGCTCTGCCACCCTCACAGGAAAGAAGTTCCTCCTCATGTTTAGGTGGAACATCTTATATTCAAGTTTGTGCCCATTTCCTCTTGTCCTGTCACTGGGCACCACTGAGAATAGACTGGCCCTCTCCTCTTGACACCCACCCTTTAAGTATTTGTAAGCATTGATCAGATCCTCCCTCAGCCTTCTCTTCTCCAGACTAAAAAGACCCAAGTCCCTCAGCCGCTCCTCATAATGGAGATGCTCCAGGCCCCTCATCATCTTTGTAGCCCTCTGCTGTACCCTCTCCAGCCGTTCCCTGTCCTTCTTGAACTGGGGAGCCCAGAACTGGACCCAGTGCTCCAGATGGGGCCTCCCCAGGGCAGAGCAGAGGGGGAGGATGACCTCTCTTGACCTGCTGGTCCCACTCTTCTTGATGCCCCCCAGGATGCCATTGGCCTTCTTGGCCACAAGGGCACGTTGCTGGCTCATGGGCATCCTGTTGTCCACCAGGACTCCTAGATCTTTCTCCTCAGAGCTGCTCTCCAGCAGGTCACCCCCAACCTCTCCTGGTGCAGGGGGAATTCGAGTTCCTTACCTCCACCCAGAGGGGACGTACCGTGGGGGAGAGGACGCCTCTGTTTTGGGAAGACGAGTCCAGCGCTGACTCCGGGGTGGCAGCGACCAGCGGGTCGGGGGGGCTGCTCCCGGCATGGAACTGGGGCAGCTATAATTGCTTGCACGTCAAATCTGGTTTTTCTCTCTTCTTGAAATTTCTGCACGTCTTTGTTTTCTGCTGATTGCTAAATAGAGCGGAGTGGAAAGCTTTCCTTTTCAGAAAAGAATACTGGAATGGATGAGTACATTTCTACAGGGAAGAGCATGGTTTTTTGGGGGATTGGGTGTGCATACTGCATGTGGCGTCAGGCGGGCAGTAGAGAGAAAAACAACTTCTAGATTTAATTTTAGGTGTAATTTGTGGAATCAATTCTTTGTGCCTTTACCTTTGTCCGGGCAAGAGGCTGTCTCCAGCATTCGCTGCCTTTTGTTGCTTGATGGATCTTAAAAGTCTGCAGCATATCAAATGGGAAAAACGCCGACATTTTTTAAGAAGACATTTGTGACTCTATTAAAAAAAAAAAAAATCGTTTTCAAGCCTGACTTTAACAAATGTTCATTCTAGAGGAATGCTCGAATGCCTCTTCATTCCTCTCCCCGGGCAGAAGTGCAGCGTGAGAGCAGCATCGAGAGGGACGGGTTGTAGGGGAGGTGTTTCCCCGGGGGCTGATTTCGTAGAGGAAACCTGGGAACTTGCCCCTATGGGGCAGGTTTTTAAAATGACAAATTTGGCATATCAATAGTCGTGTAAAACGCTTGACTTCAGTTCCTTTCCATCAGTGTTTTATTTTTTGTCCATCTTGTGAAGCCCCGCGTTGCTGGCGTAACCGGGGGCGCGTGTGCAAGGCACTCGTAGAAAAACAGGAGCTTTTCAGGCTCTCATTGCCGTTTTTTTTAAACAATTTCAAGAACGTGAAATTAGTCATTTCATACTTGTGAATCAATGTATATCATTTCTTTTGAAAGAAACAGGAATTTAATGGGTTTTGCCTTGTATCGTGAACTTAGTGTTCTGGACCAGCACTCTTCTGTATTTCTTAAATTTAAGTTTTAGCTCCTGGGTGTCCTGGAACGATTTAGCAATTCTCATGTGCAATATAGATTATTTTTTATTTTTTTTTTTCAATTTTTATTTTAACCTTAGGTGATGCTGAACTGGTTTTCAAACAGTATTCCTGGCACTGGAACTGTAAGCTTTTATTTTGAGCCTGTCTACTCGAGATGCTAATTGCATGGGATTTCAAATTATCACCCCGTTTTGCAACACTAAGGAGGCTGTATGTTTTATAGCAGCTGAAAGATAATTTAGCTGTAGTGAGCTCTTTGCTACATTTTCCCTTGACTAAGGATCTTTTGGAGGCCATGGCTATACCTTGCTTTTCCAAAATGCTACAAAGGATTTTTTTAGAAGATTTGGAGTTTAGGGTGAGGTACCTTGTAGGCATTGTATGAGTGGTACTGATTGATGTGCTTTACTGGCTTGGCCAGTACTGCTGATTCTGCAGGCTTATACTAACAATAACTAGTTTCTGCCTTTAAAACGTCAAGTTTCTCAGCTTCTAAATTTTTTTCATCTCTTTCAGTTGACGTTTAGTCCTGGAGTGTAAGTCACCATCCATATTCCGTAGAGCTGGCTCAGATTTTCTACCCTTGATGGAATAAAAAGCTTGTTCTAGAGCAAGTAAAACGCCACTTTCAAAGACAGATTCAATTTTGTACGCATACTTCATAAACATCTCTCTTCAGAGATTAAGCATTGTATAACAAGCATTAGAATCTGATTCTTAATTTTAATTATTTTAAATAAGATTTAATTTGTCTTTAAGATAACACAATTATTGATAATTGCTTTGTGTATCATAAGGTCACTCTATTACAGGGGTTTTCAGGATCTCTTGCCCCTCTGGTCATATTTTACTATTCAAGCTGCCAATCTCTCCAGCTTACTCAGATCCATTACTAAATCTGCTTTTTATCCCTATTCTCTATGTATAGCCCTTTTCCTGCAGCCCCGCATCTCTCCACCCCGCTTCGAAGAGAGGATTCCTTCTCCAGAATGCTTTCTGCAAGGACACCTGGGCTCTGGGTTTCTTTTTAATTAGCGCTAACCTCTGTGATTTCTGATTTGGTAAATCCTTTGATGATTTTAACGTTCAGATTCACACAGAACACTGCTCAAGTGGAGCTGTGGATCAACACAGGCGCGGCTCCTCTCTAGTCAAGATTTAATGATGTTTCATCTTGAAAAGTTTGGCTTTTGTAAACTGAATTAGTGACTCGCATATGCTTGGGCTGTGTGTTACCGCGCCGATGCTTGAAACATTGCAAGACAATACAAAATGAGTCAACAGTTGCTGCCCCCTTTTGAGGGCACAGGACCATTTCAGTGCAAAATACCAAGAGGAAAATCTCTCCTGATTTTCTGCACAAGTGGAACATTGCTGAAGACACGGGTCTGAGAAAAATGTTCTGGTTGCCAGATGCATCAATCCTCTTTGAGATAGGTTTTGATTTTTTTTTTTTCCCTATCTCTCTACAGCAGACACCGATGGGAGTTGTGCAGTAGGAAATGGGTAGAAAAGCTGGATTCACCCAGCTTTTGCCATTTTCCCTGATGTCCCACAGCCGTACCTCTGGCGCAGGGCTCATGAGCTGGGGCAGGGTGTGGGGGGGATGGAAATGAGACAAGGGGGATGCCAGAGGTTTTTTAATTCCTTTTTTTCCTCTGGGACAGAGCTTGAGGTTTTTCTGTATTGTGTCTTGACATAATGCTCAATAATTCCCTTGACGCTTTCTCAGCTGAACAGTGTTTCTCACTGATACTTCCTCTGTTTATGAATATATTACTGCCACCGCGACTGTGTTCAAAACCAAACTGCCGTGCGAGCTTCAACGTTTTTATATTCTCGTTCGTTTTCAACAGCCACTGTGGAATGTTACAATCCCAGAATGAATGAATGGAGCTACGTCGCAAAAATGAATGAACCCCACTATGGTCACGCCGGAACCGTGTATGGGGGATTAATGTATATTTCAGGTAAATAATGCATGTGATCGTATCAACTCTATGAAACAATTACTTTTGTGACTTTTCCCGTTTCAGTGGGGGACAATAAAAATTAATCTGTGGTTGGGATCAGTTTGCCGTGGTATCAGCAGTGATGCAAATCCCTAGGAAACCAGTCAAATAGCATACATACTGCAGAGCCTGGTAAAATTGTTTTAGATAATATTACACATTTACATAGTAGATGAGAGCTATGAGCCCCAAGCAGTTATTCGCTTTAACTGTCAGAATACATATTTTTTTTTGTGGCAACAGCACATGTATACATTTATATGGCCGTAGCAATGAAGTACGTCCTCTTTGATACATATTGGAAAGCACTTTAAAGAAAAACATCTGCCTTCATTGAGCTAATGGAAAGAGATAAGTTTTCACATGAATCACAATATACGAGTGATGTCTGTGCTTTCACTGCTCTTTCATCTGTGATAGGCTCAGTCCTTTATGTCACCCAGGTTATAGTTTCGTGCCTTTTTTTTTTTTTTTTCAAATTGGGAGCAATAGGTTTTCTAAAAATCTGGTATCATGCTCGGTTTGTAAAGAAGCTTCAGTCTGTTGGGGATCTCTACAGGGATCACAGACCCATGTGTCTTCTCCTACGGCGATTTTAAGGGATGTCCTTTAAGAACTGAGCTGAAACGGAGGGCAGGAGGCGGGAGAAGGCTGTGTAGCTGGGAAGGACTGGTGGAGAGACGCACTGGAGCGGATTGAGCCTCGGGGTACTTTGAATCAGGGGGCCTTGTGCCAGCAGACTAGGAGGGATTTGTTTTAAAATTTACCATAAGGTACATGTGCTTATTTTTCTATGAGCGAGTCCATTGAGCCAGCATCTGATCGTTGTGTGGCTATTTGTCCTTTTTTGCCCATTTTGCTTGTTTCACTGCAGGTGGCACGTGCATATGCTCTGTGCTGGGTTTTTTCATGTAGGTGCTGTGTATTTCCCACAGATTTTTCTTTTCCTCCTCCCGTCCTCTCAGAGAGGACCGGTGAGTCTAGACACGTTTGGGGTTGAAAACGTGAAGATGGGTTCCTTTGCCAGTAAAGCCTCCTCTCTCTGGCGGGCTGCTGAGCGCTGCCACTGCTATGGCTGTCATTGTCACGGCTGGACAGCCCTCCTGGTTTTTCTGTATTTAATTCTTACCGTCCGACTGAGGAATTAAATACTTTCTTGCATAACCCCTGTAGACACCGCGCCATCTCTCTCAGTTGATAATCCGAGCGTGATAATTCAATGTTGAATGTTAGCCCGGCAGGAGGTCGTTCAGCAGCAGTGTGTCCCCGGTATATTTTTTAGCACCTCAAATGTAGTTCCATTACGGTCTTAAACCATAGCTAATAAGCCTGCGGTGTCTGAAATTGGTGCGACGGCTTTCTGGCCTGCCAAGTCGCCTTGTGGGAAGCTGGGACGTTTCATCCACTGATGGGAAATCGCGCCGTGATTTCCCCTGAAGCCTCTCCCACTGCTTTTACAGGGAACCACGGAGAAGGTCAATATAGAGAGAACCGTAGGCGTCTGTTAACAGGAGAATATTTGAAATCTGTGTCCTCTCTCTCTCCAGGTCAAGTTGATGAAAAAAGTTTTCTGAAGAGAATTCTGCTATGTAATAGGACCACTTAAAACACAGTAGTGTAGTATCCAAATTTGAAAGGGAAATGGAGTCCTGTTTTCTTGATGGTGAGAAACAAAGCTAGCAAACTGAACAAATGTAAGCAAAGAAATAATGTTGCCAAAATGAAGCGTAGGTAACCATTTTTGTTCTTTTAATCTGCCAGTATCACCTTTGTCTAATGAAGTACTGTATGAGACATAGATTTAAAGAAGCAAGGGATAGTAAAAATGTCATTTGCAATGGAGCACCGACGTGATAGTAATATAAGCTATTGTGAAAAAGTTTTAGGGAAGGCTGAATTCGTTCACGAAAATGTATGTTGCTGCTGTTTGTTGCTTCTTAGGGTGAGCACTACTCTAACATGTGTTTTGTTTCTCTAGGGGGAATTACCCATGATACTTTCCAAAAGGAACTTATGTGCTTTGACCCTGACACAGACAAATGGACTCAGAAAGCCCCGATGACGACAGTCAGAGGTCTGCATTGCATGTGTACTGTGGGAGACAAGCTCTATGTTATCGGTGGAAATCACTTTAGAGGAACGAGTGATTACGATGATGTTCTAAGCTGTGAATATTACTCACCAACTCTAGACCAGTGGACTCCAATCGCTGCCATGTTACGTGGGCAAAGTGATGTTGGGGTTGCTGTCTTTGAAAATAAAATCTATGTTGTTGGAGGATATTCTTGGAATAATCGGTGTATGGTGGAAATAGTTCAGAAATACGACCCAGAAAAAGATGAGTGGCATAAAGTATTTGACCTTCCAGAATCACTTGGTGGCATTCGAGCCTGCACTCTTACTGTGTTCCCACCGGAGGACAATACAGGGTCGCCGTCCAGAGAATCTCCTCTTTCAGCACCTTAGGAGCATCCCTTGACTTACGATGTTGTAGTACCACCTCTACACTGCATCATGGAGTCTTATTATTTTTCTTCAGTAGTTTCTGTTAGGCTTAGCCTACAGCATTTCGTACAATTACTGGGAAAAAAAAAAAAAAAAAAAGACTTTGACATTATTTGTGCTGTTTGTTTGGCCTAGAATGTTTGTCAAGTGGTTAACAAAAAAAGATGTACTCGCCCGAGCCAAATGTTTAACAAATGAGAAGATATTGTCTATAAAATGTATGAACTAGGTACGTTATCAATGTTGTGTATTGGGTGTGAGGTACCTTATAGATTACATTTGGAAGCCCCATGAGTCAAATTTGAAGACTTTGTATTGAACGCGTTCTTTCACTAAATTTCATAGTTTAAATCCTCTTCTCCTTTCGATTATGACTGCAGATTACAAGGGGAGGTAGACCACATCACGGGGAACTATGACAGAAGGCCAAGGGGCCTGAGCTACCTCCCTCTTTTCACGGAGTATTTTTGACATATCTGTTTACCCACCTGACTTTGTGGGTGCTTTTGGAACATATGAAGTTTCTTAGGCAGAGGGGAGAAATAAAATACTTTTAAATTATTAGCACTATACAGGAAGCGGACCTTGTAGAGGCCGGGAGTTTTTTATAACATATATCGAGTGTTTTTCCTGAGTCAGTTGAGTGATGCTTCAAACGAAAGATTTAAAATGTTTGGATTTTTTAAATTTGGGTTTTTTCAGGAATTGGCTTCCGCTCGCATGGGAGCACACACTATTAACAAATGGGAATTCAGTGCAGTTGTGTATTCTGTTGTGTGCCTGTACTGAATTTAGGTAGATAAGGGCTAGAAACATTAACTTAAGCCACTGGATTTGACCAAATCGTTCCATCAGATCAAATTTAATCTACCTTTTTTCTCCTTTGCTGTTGAGATAACTTGCATAATGTGTCCTCTGTATAGTCTCAGTTAATAAGGTTATTTAGCACAAAGTGCAGCTTCAGCGAGAGAGCTGCTTTTGCTCAGTGAACTTGGACTACCACATTTTACCTTCTTTTGTTCAATAAAACTTTTAACTGCAGTTACTCAGTCTGAGCTACCTCGTTAATGTATTTGGTTTTCTTCCTCTGCCTCGCTGTCTCCAGGCTGCGCGTTACGTATGTCTGCGTGGGCAGATTAATGTAGATTAATTTGCTGGGAAACCAATGCAGACGGGATCACGAGTGGGTATATCTGACCGACTTTTAAGAAGCTGGTTTGGCCTGATGTGTTCATTTTATTGTTAAAGGACTGACAAAAGAACAAAACTGTCTTAATTTTTCAATTTTTTTCCTTGGAGAACTGCTGCATACGTGTGCAGCCATGCAGATTTGCAGAAGTCTTTAGCTGCTCCCAAACACAGTGTGCTGCTGACAAATTGCAGCTCCCAGCGCTTATAAAGGCAAATACCATCGTGCTTCTTCAGAACTTCCCATCCTGTGTTACAAGTGGGTTTGCTAACGAGCAGTCAGAGGGGCATCGTCTTGGGAAAACCTGTTTAAATCTTATTTCATTGTGCTACCTATTACCAATAACCATGTAAAGCTATTGTTGGGAGTGCACTACTTGTGATGCATCAAGCAGCAGTATTGCTGGGGTGTCCGTTTTGGAAGTACTGGTATTTATTTATGCAGTTGACTGGTGATGATCACTACCGGATGTATGTGTGAGCTTTGGCTTTCGTAGTTGCTTTAGTTAAAATCAAAAGCAGTCATTCTTCTTTAAAAATCCTAAAATCTTCATTCTTCGTAGCTGTGTGAGGCTGTTACAGGTGGAACAGTGTCACCAGTTGATACTCTTGGAAAGCAGCCAGTCGAGATTCATGGACTCATCACCTTAAGGATACTCTTCTAGTGCTGTGCAAAGCACCGGACAGGGGAATGCTGCTCTCTCGTTTAAGTGTGTGTTGGTCCTTTAACTGTCACGTGCCGCTTCTTTTTTTTCCAGTTCAGAGACCAGATTTTAGAGCCGGCTTGACTTTAAATCCCCCGAAATCCATATTCCATTTCTATTTTATTAAACAAGCTGAAAAGTAGTTTGCGGCTCCTTTTGGATAGCGTAAGTATGTCCTGCTCTCAGTGTGCTGGGGCTGAGGGGATGATACTTCCAGAGTTGGGGGATCTTCACTGGGATTCTCTGTTCGGAGAAGCTTAGGGTGGATTGCAACCTTTATGAGGTGGGTAGAAGTCAGGATGTCAAAGTTTTATGTCGGAGCCTTGAGAACAGCCCAGGAGCTGGTGTGTGGCCACAATGTAGAGATTTATTTTTTTAGTCACTCCTTATCTCCTCTACTTAAAGGGGAAGAATGCTTTTTGAACGTCATCTCGCCATCTGTGTTGGACACAGCATAGTGGATTCAATGTTGTGCTTCAATCCAATTAATCTTTGAGGTTTTTTCTTCTATCTCCCTCTGGACTGAAGTGTTCGTAATGCCATTAGTTAACATCTACTCACCAGGACTGAAAAGCAAACATCAAAGGTTTGCCAAAAACTACAAACTGTATTTTATTTTATTTTTTTTTTCTGTAATGCAGTGTAAAATGACTTGGTGCTCGTTACATCTCTCTTAACCACAGCGTTAACAAACCCTGTCCGTCCCTGGAGCCGCAGCTGTGGGTGTGCAGGAGGTACAGCAGGTACGAGCAGCCACCTCGTTTTTCATGATCTCAAATGCTTTCATGGCATCATGGAATTGTTGGGAGTTGGAAAGGGACTTCTGGAGATCCTCCAGTCCAACTCCCCTGCCAAAGCAGGGTTTGCCCAGAGCACATCACTCAGGACTCCATCCA
>VXAK01007817.1:66664-134026 GCA_013399435.1 Arenaria interpres | reverse complement strand
CTGGAGCACAAGTCTTATGAGGAGAGGCTGAGGGAGCTGGGGTTATTCAGCCTGGAGAAGAGGAAGCTGAGGGGAGACCTTATTGCTCTCTACAGCTCCCTGAAAGGAGGGTGTAGAGAGGTGGGGGTCGGTCTCTTCTCCCAAGTCACAGGCGACAGGACTAGAGGAAATGGCCTCAAGTGACGCCAGGGGAGGTTCAGACTGGATCTTAGGAAGAATTTTTTCACCCAAAGGGTGATCAGCCATTGGAATGGGCTGCCCAGGGAGGGGGTTGAGGCACCATCCCTGGAGGTGTTCAGAAGACGGGTTGATGTGGTGCTGGGAGATATGGTTTAGTGATGGTGTTGCTTTTTGTTTGTTGTGTGGGTGTTTATTTTTGTCAAAATTAGGTTGATGGTTGGACAAGATGATCTTTAAGGTCCCTTCCAACCTAGAAGATTCTGTGATTCCTGCGCATCGGAGAGGCTGTGGCTCTGCTGAGCCCATGGTGCAGCTCCTGTTCCCGTCGCACTGCAGGGGTGACGTCCAGGAGAAGGCCACCAGTGCCCAGGCTCAACTGCGGTAATTATTTTAGTAACTCTGCTAACGGTAGTGGAACTGAGATGAAAATGCTCCTATCTTGAAAGGGTTGAGCCACCTGCTTTTTCTCAGTAATTCTAGAGGAACTGGGTCTGCTCCTGGTTTTGAAGCCCAGCCCTTCCTGGTGCTGGGGGGTGGCTCTGCTGCCCGGTGAGAGCTCCCAGACCACTGGGGACATCAGAGCCTGTGAAGGAGCTTGGAGTCCCGTGGCATGTCTTCTGCTGCGCTGTATTTAGGCTGCCTTGCCTTGCTAATCACATCACATCTGGCAGCTGTCTGTGGCTAGAAACTAATTGTAAACAAGCTGTCAAGGTGGAGTGGGATGGATTGTTGAAAAAAAAAAAAAAAGCAAAAGAACAAACCGCCTTGAATGGCTAAATAGAATAAATAGCAGCTAAACGATCTTTCTGCCATTTTTTAGTGCTTTTTCCATCGTAGATGGTGGATGATGGTTTTATACGTCATTGCTTGGTTGTAAAAGCGTTTGCACTACAGTGGTGAATACGTGGCAGTTTCAGCCCTGCTCCTCCTCGTTGCTGTAGAATCATAGAATGGTTAGAGTTGGAAGGGACCTTAAAGATCATCCAGTTCCACCCTCCTGCCCTGGGCAGGGACACCTCCCACCAGACCAGGTTGCTCCAAGGCCCATCCAGCCTGGCCTTGAACCCCTCCAGGGATGGGGCAGCCACAGCTTCTCTGGGCAACCTGGGCCAGGCTCTCACCACCCTCACAGCAAAGAAATTCTTTCTAGTATCCAATCTCAATCTCCTCTCTTCCAATTTAACACCCTTACCCCTTGTCCTGTCCCTGCACTCCCTGACAAAGAGTCCCTCCCCAGCTCTCCTGGAGCTCCCTTCAGGTATTGGAAGTGCTTAGCCAGCCCCCACCACTATTTCCATCGTTAGGACAGTGGAAAAAAATGCAGTAGGTTGAGTGGCAACTTGGTATTAGAAACCGTAGAGCCCCTCTAACTGTTTCACCAGCAACATTTGTCCTATTCAGACCTTTAAAATGGCCCTGTATTTGTGTGCTTCATTTACTGTAACAGTATGACTTCAGTAGTGCAATCACAGACAATATATGAGCAAATTTATTCTTTAGGCACTCAAGAAAGCTTTACAGTTTACTTATTCAGTAAAAGTAAATTTAGTTACTTATTTAGACTATCTGTTGCCAATAATTGTGTGTTCACAGCTGAATGAGGCGATAAACATGAAGGATGTCACAGGAGAACTGGTTTCCCTCGGGTGAAAAAGATGCAACGTTAAATACTCCGTTGCCGCCTTTTATGTTCATTTAAAGTCCATTTTCCTTCCGGCTCCAGTGAATGATGTGGAACAAGGTGAGATGTTTGTGTGGGGGTCACAGATCAGATTTGTGTACCTTGCAAAGCTATTATTTCAAATAATATTAAGCTCGGCAAAAGATTGAGGCTAGTGCTAGCATTACTACAGGCACAGGGGGGGTGCGAGTTTTGTTCGTGGCTGTCACCAAGCAGTGGGGGAGCTGTTTTCACCACAGCAACGTGATAAAATTACTGGTAAAATGAGAGTTTTATGAAAGCTACAGTGATTTTAAAGCAGTTTTAGTAAAAATACTGCCTGCCTTTCAGCCTGTTTGATAGGTTGTTGAGGGTGTTGCTGCTCAAAGAAGGTGGTGGAGGCCACGGAAGCACTCAGGCCTCGTGTGGGCCCCTTTGCTAGGCTGCCTGGTACCCGAGAGCCCCCACACCCCTGGGCACAGCTCTCACCCAGGCATGGGAGCACCTCGTCAGGGTGCCCAGCCTCATCCCTTGCAGACGGATTTCATGCCAGAGAGGGGCCGGGCCCAGCACCCACCTGCCCGGCCGTTGGGGGCTGCTCCTGGCTCAGCTATGCCCTTCGAGTGGGTGATCTCCAGCCCTGATGGATGCTGTCTGGAGAATATGAGGATTACTTTGTTCACTTCATTTTCTCAATCCAGAAGCTAAATGAAGCAAAGAAGGCAAACGAGCTCTTGCATGCAAAGTAGTATTTACTGTCTAACCAGATCCCGGGAGGGTCCCACTGCTAGGCAAAAATCTGTTAAGTCTGGGGTTTGGGGATTGTTGGTTGGTTTGGTTTTTTTTTACCCCCAAAGTGTTGTCCTGTGTTTCAAGGAACATTGTCACATTTCTTCACTGCTGGGTACCCTTTGTTGAGACAATGAAAATAAAACTGTGGGTGTGATTGACTGTTTTTTGTCTTACTGATGCTATTTTACAAGGTAACTTAGGTGCTTTCTCTTGCCTGTAAGTCATCTGAGCAAATAACTTAGTTGCTGGTAATTAGGGGAACTGATTTATGCAACGGTTCAGCTCAAACAAGTCCCATGACCGACACGTTCATTGGAAGTGCTTTGTTATAGTCATAAGAATTCCCAGTTGCTTGCTTTAACATTTCTGTGAAACATCATTTTTTAATGTATTTTTCATTCTTGCAAATCAAGCTGCTGTGTGAAAGGGCAAGGCAGGGATCGCGCTGCGTCCCACAGGCTGGAGTATTTCTGCAGGGATGATGTGAAAGCAACACCCGCTCCAGAGAAATTCAACAAGCAACTGCCTGTAATTCAGGGGCCAAGTTCTTGTAATGAAGAGATGTTGGAAAGCTGTGACTTAAGAAACGCAGACGAGCCTGGGGCAGGAGGAGAGCACTTCCAGGTGGCGTTTCCAGCGGGCACATAACCCAGCCAGGAAGGTATGGCTTGAGTCAAGGACCTCCAAGATGCGCCATGAAGGGCATGAAAGGATGTAGCTATGTCTAAGATGCATGGTCTGAGCACAATGAGGTGTGTGGTCTAATTTATACGCGCACAAGATTATTGCTAGCTTTCGCATGTCATGGCTTGGGGTTTTTCTTTCCTGTTACATTCTCACAAGAAAATAACTGATCACTTTGACCATTTTTACCACTCGGAAAGGCATAAAGCCATCATTTAGTTTCTTTGATGTATTTTCCATGTATATTAATCTGTGCTGTTGTATTAGATAAGACTAACCATGATTTGCTAATGAGAATTACTGTATTCCCAGAGACAAACCAAGAGTATTTTTAGCAAGAGGATAGAGTAACGAGATCACCAAGAGAATATGTGGCTGCATTAAATATTGCTATTTAATATACAGACATTTTGCAAAGGATTAGACATTGTACATCCAGTGCTTTTTCCAAGTAGGATAAGTATCACTTTGAAATGATATTTAATTGTCCACTCTAGATTTTTTATGCCATTTAGTGTGTCTAGCCATGCTATTAGTGACTTGCATCAGGGAGAGCCTGCTGTGATCTTACAATATGCAAAGCTCTAGACAGTCCCTCTCCATCCTTCTCTCAGGGCAGTCTGTTTTTCAGGAATAAAGGCTTGACATAAAGGAAAATAAACTGTAGCTGTACCAAGGGGAGGGGGGAAGCCGCCTATTTCTATGTGTAGAAGAGCTCTTGAGGCTGATGGTCTAGGGATACCAGGATGGCTCTGATGGCCTGGGGCCCCTTGAGCTCTTTATCAAACCCACCTTAAAGTCCTGAAGTTGCCTTTGTAAAAATGCTTTCAGGCTGGGAGGTCTCTGGGAAAGACCAGCGATGGGGATTAAAATACTTTCTTTAAAAATAATTAAACCCAGAGGTTTAGCAGTAACAGCAAAATGGGTTAATTCCCAACTGGAGTTGCCTCTTACTAAGCATCGGATGGCCTGAGAGCTGATGAGCAGAGCTCCTGCCGAACTGCACTAAATGAACTCCTGATGGCTTTTCTCCTCCAGCTGCCTTTTTCACATAATGAGCACAGCAGCAAAACTCACTTGCATGGTAAGCAAACGGATCAGATGAGTCACCCCCCCGGTTCGTGGGGAAAATCCTTGAGGGCTGGTCGAAAATGCTAAGTGATGACAAGTGCACCCACCTGAAGAAGAAGGACCACCGGATCACGTTGCCCAAGATGCCAGAGGGTGGGAGCTCAGGATCACAGCTGGTCCCTGGGGAGGAAAAGCTGTGCCCTCTGAGGCTCCCATCCTGGGGAAAAGATGCTGCATTTGAAGTTTGCCCCCAGGGCAGGTAGGTCTTCCAGCTCTCATCACTCATCTGGGTGCATAACACAGTGAGTGAGGTGGGGAAGGCGAAAGAAGTGTTCCCAGCAGGATTGGTGCCCAGCATGGCCTGGTGGGTTGTGCCCCAATGGAAGAAAGGGGTTCTTTTGGAGAGTTTTGAGCTGAGCCACCAAACACATAAGTTGTTGTTGTGGTTTAGCCCCAGCTGGCAACTAAGCAGCACCCAGCTGCTTGCCTGCTCCCCCCATGGTGGGATGAGGGAAGAGAATTGGAAGGGTAGAAGTGAGAGAAGTCATGCCATGAGATAAAAACAGATTGAGAATTGAAATAAAAGAACGATAATAGATCGTAATTAAAAGGAAAATAACAAAGAGAGAGAAAAAACCAAGAAAGACAAGTGATGCAAGTGAAAACAATTGCTCACCACCAACCGGTCAGTGCCCAGCTGGTCCCTGAGCAGCAGCCCCCATCAGCCTCCACTTAGTTTTATTGCTGAGTGTGATGGCAGATCGTCTGGACTATCCCTTTGGGCAGTTGGGGTGAGCTGTCCCGGGGGTGTCCCCTCCCAGCTTTTTGTGCGCTCCCAGCCCATCGCTGGTGTGAGGAGCAGAAAAGGCCCTGACGCTGCATAAACACTGGCTCAGCAATAAGGAGGACAGCCCTGTGTGATCAACACTGTTTCCAGCACAAATCCACAACGCAGCCCTGTTGTGGCTGCTGTGCAGAAATTAGCTGTGTCCCAGGCAGAACCAACGCAGTCGTTTTGGGAGTTGAAGGTGGAGCTCCCAGCCCTGTCCATGGGGAGCCAAAGCCCCGGGTCTTGGGAGCAGAAGAAG
This sequence comes from Arenaria interpres, assembly GCA_013399435.1. NCBI lineage: Eukaryota > Metazoa > Chordata > Aves > Charadriiformes > Scolopacidae > Arenaria > Arenaria interpres. Next base: position 128,551 of record VXAK01007817.1, on the reverse strand, counting down.
CCAGCATGTTTTTTTCCTGAGCAAGTTTGCCGATGACACCAAGCTGGGTGGCGCGGTCGACACGCTGGAGGGAAGGGATGGCATCCAGAGGGACCCGGACAGGCTGGAGAGGTGGGCTCATGCAAATTGCCTGAAGTTCAACCAAGCCAAGTGCAGGGTCCTGCACCTGGAACGTGGCAATCCCAGGCACAGATAGAGGTTGGGTGGAGAATGGCTGGAGAGCAGCCCTGAGGAGAAGGACTTGGGAGTGCTGGTGGATGAGAAGCTCAACAGGAGCTGGCAGTGCGCGCCGGCAGCCCAGAAAGCCAACCCCATCCTGAGCTGCATCAAGAGAAGTGCATGAGGGTAAGGGAGGTGATTCTACCCCTCTGCTCTGCACTTGTGAGACCCCACCTGGAGCGCTGTGTCCAGCTCTGGAGTTCTCAGCACAGGAAAGACATGGACCTGTTGGAACATGGTCCAGCGGAGGGCCACGAAGATGATGCAGGACCTCTGCTGTGAGGACAGGCTGAGAGAGCTGGGGTTGTTCAGCCTGGAGAAGAGGAGGCTCCGGGGAGACCTTAGAGCAGCCTTCCAATATCTGAAGGGAGCTCCAGGAGAGCTGGGGAGGGACTCTTTGTCAGGGAGTGCAGGGACAGGACAAGGGGTAAGGGTTTTAAATTGGAAGAGGGGAGATTGAGATGAGATACCAGAAAGAACTTCTTTGCTGTGAGGGTGGTGAGGCACTGGAACAGGTTGCCCAGAGAAGCTGTGGCTGCCCCATCCCTGGAGGGGTTCAAGGCCAGGCTGGATGGGGCTTGGAGCAACCTGGTCTGGTGGGAGGTGTCCCTGCCCAGGGCAGGGGGGGTGGAACTGGATGATCTTTAAGGTCCCTTCCAACTCTAACCATTCTGTGATTCTAAGCCAGAGCCCCACCTGTGACACACAGCGTGCTCCAGGTGGGAATTTGCTGCAGCTGCTGTCGTGATGTGCACAAGCTGACGGGAGCTAAGTTGCCAGGAGCCAAGTTTTAAATAATGTCAGTGTGTTCTCAAGGTGAAAGTTTGCTTTAGGTGATTGCTGGTAAATACCAGCACTGTGATATTTCCTTGTGTCCGAACAGGCACAGGCTGCTGCTCTGTGGCTAATGGCTTAGATGGAGCCTGTGTCTTCAGCAAGAAATATAATGGAGGAACCTGCGATGCCCAAGCTGCTCTTTGGGAACTTGCATGGACACAAGCTAAATCAAGAAAATCCCGGCAAACTGCCAGCTGAAGCAATTCCTGTGGGATCTCCAGGGGGAAAGTGCAGTCGTCAGTCATCCATCATCTTGTAGAGTTTTGCTGAGAATCTTTTTTTCCCCCTGTCCTCCAGGTGAGGAGACCAGAACTGGTGAGAGGGACTATGTGAGTAAGGGTGACCGCGGTGGGGAGAGATGGCCTGGCCGTGTGGCTGGGCAGGGATGGGGAAGGTTGGGTCTGATTTGGCTGGGGAGGAAAATACAAAGTGTGTTAGAGGTCTTAAAAAAAAAACAAAACACAAAGGAAAAAGGAATACAGAATCAGGAGTAAGGGGGCATCCAATGAAAGGGGAAGATGTGCAGGAGAAAAGGTACTTTTGTGTCACTCCAGGGATGCATCAGGTCCCCGGCACGTGCGGCACCGTTGCCTCTCTGCCCTTGGATGCTCCCCCTCCGGCATGGTACTGGCCAATTTGGAGGGTCTGGATGGCCTGGGATTCCTGATCAGTGTGTTGGGGATGCCTGTGGGGGGAAAAGCTGCTGTGCTCGGTGGGCACCTGGTGGGCAGGCTGCATTTTCCCAGTGCTGGAACCGGGAGCAGCACTGAGCCCTCTGGCTGCCTCTGGCGTCTGCGCTTGCCATGGTTGTGATTCTCAAACCCCAGGTCGTAACGAGACTGTCAGTCAGGACAAAAAGTGGTATAAAAGAAAATTAATAAACATCAAAATCCATGTAAAAAAAATCCTAGTTCTCATTACTCCTATGCAGCATGACACCCCCAGAATTGTAATTTCCAATTTCATCTTCTCTGGCTGACCACAGCTATGCATTCATTCAAATAGCAAGGAAGGAATTAAGTATTAATTTAACAAAAAGAAAAGGCCACTAAGGTTTTAGATTAGATTCTTAAATTAAATATAAACCTGTAAGAAGGCTTTCTGAGTGTTCCCAGCCTGTCTCTTTGATAATTCTCCGCACTAATGAAACAAAATGGTACCGTCTGGCAAAGTGCTGAGGCACTACCCCCAGGCAGCAGGACACAAGTGCACTGATCCCTATAATGTCATTTTTGAGGGAATAAACTTGATAATACCAGTTTGCCTCCTCACTTGTGCTGCAGCTGATATACCCAGAGTGGAGGTGCTGGGTGCAAGGCATGGCCTGGGCTGAACACCATCCTTCATCCTCCCAAGGGTTACACTTAGGAAGGTATCGAGGCTCGCGTATCGAATTTTAAACAGGGTTTTAAAAGCTCTTTCTCTAATGGAGCATCCACTGGTACTCCATATTTAAAGGTCGTGGAGGAGGAGGCAGACCCTGCACCCCTGCTCGCTCCTCTCTCATCTCCCTGGCTCGGCAGAGGGAGGCCTCGGAGACCTCTCACAGCAGAGATAAGGACAGAACAAATTAAGATTTAGGAATTTCTTCTGGGACTTTTCTAGGCAAAAAGAGGGGTTTAATTGGTTTTCAATTCTGCGGCAGCCAAAGGTCTATAATTGGGTTTTACATCATTCTCCGGTATTGCTCTCCTTCTCTATGTATAGCTCACCGTGATTTGGGCTTCTTTAACCAGATATAAATATACTGTTTGTCTTTGTTTTAAAACATCAAGGTACTGAGTGATTTCATGTAGATGTTAAATAGCAAATGAACTGTCAGAACTTAAGCCTGTTAAAGACAGTGTTTTAGTCTAATGCTGCTATATTTAGCCGCTATATTAGATTGTCTGATAAATGCAGTCTAAAAGGCCTACTAACTTTATTTTTAGTTATTATTTGTATTCACTGCATTATTTAGCTGGTGGACTGCCATTAAAGTTTTCAGCCAGAACTCTGTATCTTTTTTTACTCTCCCAATTTTTAAAATCCTTAAAATAGCCTTAAAACCCCCCTGCTCTGCTGTGGCATTGAGAGTTTATAGAGTTAATTTTGGCAAAGGTTAAAAAAACACCACAACACTAGGTTTGTATAATAGTTAGTTGGTTTTTTAAGGGAGCCGACTTGCCAGAGAGCAGCTCTGAGGAGAAAGGCCAAGGAGTCCTGGTGGACAATAGGATGACCATGAGCCAGCAATGTGCCCTAAGGCCAATGGCATCCTGGGGGGCATCAGGAAGAGTGGGACCAGCAGGTCAAGAGAGGTCCCTCTGCTCTGCCCTACCCTGGTGAGGCCCCATCTGGAGCACTGGGTCCAGTTCTGGACTCTCCAGTTCAAGAAGGACAGGGAACTGCTGGAGAAGGGACAGCAGAGGGCTACAATGATGATGAGGGGCCTGGAGCAGATCCCTTATGAGGAGAGGCTGAGGGATTTGGGACTTTTTAGTCTGGAGAAGAGAAGGCTGAGGGGGGATCTGATCAATGCTTATAAATACTTAATGGGAGGGTGTCAAGAGGACGGGGCTGGTCTTTTTTCAGCATTGCCCAGGGACAGGACAAGAGAAATGGGCACAAACTGGAGCATAAGAAGTTCCCCTAAACATGAGGAGGAACTTCTCTCCTGTGAGGGTGGCAGAGCCCTGGAAGAGGCTGCCCAGGGAGGTGGTGGAGTCTCCTTCTCTGGAGACATTCAAAACCCGCCTGGACACGTTCCTGTGCAACCTGCTCTGGGTAGACCTGCTCTGGCAGGGGGTTGGACTGGATGATCTCCAGAGGTGCCTTCCAACCCTGTGTGATTCTGTGAGACCCTGCCCTGCCAAGCAGTGGCTGGGATGGGTGGTGCTGCCCTGGGTGCAGGCAGGATGAGCCCCCAAGCCCTGTCCCTGTGCCTTGTGCGGGGGCCACACGGTCTGCAGGAGTTGAGCCCTGAGCAGCACCTTCCAAAGACCATTCTGTGTCACCCACGTCCCCTCTGTCTGCTCAGCTCCTGGCGGCGCAACGCCGGAGGTTAAGCCAAATTACAATAAGGACTTATGTTAATAAATAAACGTTAATATAAGGGCTTTATCCAGGGGACGGGAAAAACCCAAATGTGTGGTCAAATCAGGTTAGTTCCACTATTTAAAATTATTATTTTGTATCCATGGGAGAGGTTTCTGTTTCTGCTAGTAATTCCCATGAAGAAAGGCCTTTTTGGGTGCAGCTGGTGCCTCAGGCTCTGAAGGGAGATGCTGGTGCCGCTGGCCCATGGAATGGGCTGGGTCTCGTGCTTTAACGTTAATTGATCAGTAGGTTGATAATAGGCTGCAGTTAGTCAACAACCATGGCCATACAGTTTGTTCTCTTCTCTCTCAAGGGTCAAGATCTCCGTGCTCTCTGCTGGATTTTCCTTAAGGACAGGATATGAATGGCAGATATCAATACAGGTTTGGGATGGACCTGCTGGAAAGCATTTCTGAGGAGAAGGATTTGGGGGTCCTGGTGGTTAGTAAACTATGCATGAGCCAGCAATGTGCCCTTGTGGCCAAGAGGACCAGTGGGATCCTGGGCTGTGTGGGGAATAGTGTGGCCAGGAGGTGGAGGGAGGTCATTCTCCCCCTCTGCTCTGCACTGGGGAGGCCGCAACTGGAATCCTGCGTCCAGTGCTGGGATCCCCAGTTCAAGAGAGACAGGGAACTGCTGGAGAGAGTCCAGCGTAGGGCAACAGAGATGATGGAGGGCTTGGAGCACCTCCCTGATGAGGAAAGGCTGAGAGAGCTGGGACTCCTTAGCCTGGAGAAGAGAAGGCTGAGGGGAGACCTTATCAATGCTGACAAGTGTCTAAAGGGTGGGTTGAAGGAGGATGGAGCTGGACTCTTTGCAGTGGTTGGGATGTACACTGGGTTATACGTACACTGTAGCCCAGCCCCAGGGAGGGCTGGTTGGTGACCGAAGTGTCTGCAGTGCTGCTGGTCTGTCTCAGGATGCTTCCTCTTAAACACAAAGGGATCAGTTTGGGGGGTAGATTTCCTTGGGCAAAATTTGCAAGTTGAGTGTGCTGAGAAGGCTGGGAGTTTTGCTTTCTATCCTGGGAAGTGTTTCTAGAGGAGCAGATGCTCAGCAAAATCTGTTGCTTGATGCTGATTCCACAGCTGTCCGAAATATCAGTAATTTTTCCAAAGATATTTATAAAAGCTTTTTTATATTTAAGAATCCCGAGAAAATTCCTCTATTAATTTCTGTTTATGCACTCTCTTGTAATTTGATTTTTTTTTTGTTTTTTGCCGCCTTTGAAAGTTCAGTGGGAAAGAGCGAAAAATGCCACCTGTTTTGGGTTTTTTTGGTTTTTTTTTCCTGTGAATACTGTAGTTTCTGATGAACAGACATCCTCTACCAGCCATGTGCTTGGATGAGAGGGCCTGAGCAGCTCTGTGCCCGTGAAGAGCGCCTGGCTGCCTCTGTGCCCATCACGCTCCTGCTCGGGAGTTAAATGGCGGTTAAATGGAGTGGGAAAGCCTACTGACTCTGGCATAAATGGGAGAGCATTAAAATTAAGGTGCTCGTGACACCCCACCTGGAGCACTGTGTCGAGCTCTGGAGTCCTCAACACAGGAAGGACATGGACCTGTTGGAACGGGTCCAGCGGAGGGTCACGAAGATGATCAGAGGGATGGAGCACCTCTGCTGTGAGGACAGGCTGAGAGAGCTGGGGTTGTTCAGCCTGGAGAAGAGGTGGCTCCGGGGAGACCTTAGAGCCCCTTCCAATATCTGAAGGGAGCTCCAGGAGAGCTGGGGAGGGACTCTTTGTCAGGGAGTGCAGGGACAGGACAAGGGGTAAGGGTCTTAAGTTGGTTTTAAGTGAGGCACTGGAAGAGGTTGCCCAGAGAAGCTGTGGCTGCCCCATCCCTGGAGGGGTTCAAGGCCAGGCTGGATGGGGCTTGGAGCAACCTGGTGTGGTGGGAGGTGTCCCTGCCCAAGGCAGGGGCGTTGGAACTTAATGATCTTTAAGGTCCCTTCCAAATCTGACCATTCTATGATTCTATAATGCAGTTTTTGATGTAATTGGTAGCTTATTAGGGTGACTGTTCAGCTCTTGATGTCGTGGTCCAGCAGCTGCCCCAGCCAAACCTTCCCAGTGCTGGGGCGTTATCGGCTGCAGTGGCCCCATGTCCCCATCCTGCAGCTGGCCCTGCCACTGCTCGATCTCAGCCTGTGCCCTGACTGACCTGGCTGAGCTGAGGAAATCTTGCAAACCCCAAGGGTTTTTAGACAAGGGGCAGGTCACCACAAGGCTCCCTGGCTTGGTGCAGGAGCCGCTGTCCTCCCTGCATGGAGGAAACCCTTGGCACTTTTGCTGGTGGTGCTCCCGCTGGGGCAAGGGACTTGCATACATGGCCTTCAGCAGGTGGCATCATAAACCCCCTTTTTCCCCTACTGCTTGACTGTTTAGATGTGTTGTTTTTTTCTGGAAGGCAAATGGGAGCATCCCATACTCTGTGTCTTGCTCGTCTCCTTGCAGAGAGAAGCTCAGATGCTGCCTGGTTAGCCCGGCTCGGTGCGGCGGAGCCAGCGACCGCAAGGCTGGCTAGCACAGCATCAGTGTGGGTAATAAATGCTGAATAACGTACACCGAGGACACTCCAGCAGCAGCACTGATGGCTCTTCAACAAGGATGATTCTGGTGGAGTGGCTTTCGATATGTTCCTGGCCCATACGTCTCTCCTCTTCAGCATGGTGGTAAAAATTGCTTCATTATAAACTATTTCACAGCAGCGCACCTCGAAAGTTTCTGAATTAGAAGCAAATTGCACTCTTGATTACATTTTTTTTTTTTCAGATGTTGATTCTTCAGGAGATGAAACACGTTTCTTATTGCTTCCCTTCCCAGGGGCTGGGGGCAGTAATTACCAGCCCGACGCAGAGTGGAGGCGAGCTGTGCCTCTTGGCCGCACACTCTGCTCTTTAGCTTTATTAGTCCCTCTGATATCACCCCCTTTTCTCTGACTCTGACTGACCGTTTCAAGGTTTGGAAAATAAAAAAAAGCCTGGTAGTATGGAACAGTTTTATAGAATCATATAATCATAGAATTATCTAGGTTGGAAGGGACCTTCAAGATCATCTAGTCCAACTGTCAACCCAACTCTGACAAAAACTATCACTAAACCATGTCCCCCAGCACTATGTCAACCCGTCTTTTGAACACCTCCAGAGATGGTGCCTCAAACGCTTCCCTGGCCAGCCCATTCCAAGGCTTGATAAACCTTTCCGTGTCAAAATTGTTCCTGCTATCCAATATGAACCTCCCCTGGTGCAACTTGAGGCCATTTCTTCTATTCCTATCGCCTGTGACTTGGGAGAAGAAACCGACCGCCGCCTCTCTACAACCTCCTTTCAGGTAGTTGTAGAGAGCAATATGTTATAAGAGCCTCCTTGTCTCCAGGCTGAACACCCCCAGGTCCCTCAGCCTCTCCTTATAAGACTTGTGCTCCAGAAGCCTCACCAGCTTTGTTGCCTGCTCAGCGTCTTTCTTGTGGCAAGGGACCCAAAACTGGACACAGTACTCAAGATGGGGGTCTTACCTGTGCCCAGTACAGGGGGAGACTGCAGGTTTGATGTTACATCTTCCTCTGCAAGACAGCTATTGCCTTGAAGGTACGTTCCCTCAACAGCATGGCTGCTCCATGGACCAGCACCCTCAGTGGCAACCACTGTCAGGATCGTCATCGCTGGTGAAACCTGTGCTCTGGGAAGTCCCCCTTCTGCACAGCCTGCTGGCAGTCCCCACAGAGCTGGTTCCTCCTCTGAATTCCCAAAGGCTCCACCTCAGAGCAGTGACTCTCCCAGGGTGATTTCGCCAACAGCCACGCTCGGGACTGATGAGTGCAAGTGAGTTTCCCCAGTCCAGCAGGCTACTTTTCTTATAAGGAATTATGTCCTATTGGTCTGCCATGATTTCCCATGGGTGACAACACGTTGCATTTTATTCTGTTTGCCACTTGTTTTTATCCCGTTGTCTTACAGCTGATTGTAATGTTCTGCTAGAACAACAGAAATGATGGCCCCCAGATTAGATTTATCACAGATGCCCAGCCTCCCAAATATTGACAATTAGAAAGTCTGGAGGTAAGTACCTCCATTCTTCAGATGGAGGTAATTGTCCAATATGGGAACATAGATAAAGCAATAGAGTGATTAACAACGCACTGAAAATGTATGGATACACCTGAAGCTGTCTGATCTGGGTCTTCTCAAAGCAAGCAAAAAATAAGGTTAGTCAGAGGACAGACTCATCACCGTCACGAAATTGTTCTTTACAGGATCGTGTGACTGAAAAGATTCTTGCAGGCTCAGCTGGCTGGTGGCCAAGGAGATATGACTGCAGCTTCCTTGCTGTAGCCTGGCATCATTATTCTGAGCAAGAAGGTTAGTACCGCCGTACACCTCTTCTTCATATTGCCTGTAATTCATCTAATCTCATACATATACCTTTTCAAAGGTATTTTTTTTGGTTCTCTGCACTGTGATGGAGGAACAACAGAAAAATAATGCTTTAATAGCAGTTGGCATTGATTCCTGCACCGGAGAACTGCTGAGATGGTGGCAGACTGTGCTGTGAAGCACTGCCATCCATGGAAGAGCGACTGGAGCTATTTGGGTGATGTGGTATTGGCCAGCGTTAGGAAAAGGAAGGATAACAAGGAGGCCTGGCTTAACGCTTCTGGATAAAGCTAGCCACTGTATCGAAGCCTCATGAAATTTCACAGTCAGTCTTACAATTTTGCCCTGTTGTAGGCTATTTTGTGCGATGCTGTACCTGGGACCCTCGGCCTCCAGAGAACTGGGCTGAGGGCATCTTCCCTCAGAGCGCATTACTCCTTGGCACCTCCGTGTTTAAAATGTATTTCTGGATATAGGCAGGTATCTCCAACCATTCCATACGTTTCAGTCCTTAAGATGACCTCGCTAACTTCCTGGCTCAAATGGGGAACCCTAAAGACTCTCAGCCCATGTTGTATGTCTGATCCCAGGCTTTTCCACTCTGGAAAGCAAGGAGGTGATTTTTGGGATCAGCTAATTCTTGCTGTTGTCTCTGCCTTATTTTGTTCCTTGCCAAATGCTGGAAAGTGGATTGCTAATGTCTTAGGCGTCTGTTTGGATGTATCAGTTCCATAACTAATTATGTATGAAATCAGAATGGTTTTTTAAACACTTTGAAGTTTTTATAGGCATGACATAGAGTAAGAATAGTACGGAAATAGACCAATATTTCCCCTTACTTTGAAGTTATGAAAACCACATCTAATTACAAAGTTATTAAGACTGAGTCACCACAATTGTGTCTCCTCTGAACATAGTTTTCAAGCAGTATTAATACTCTTAAATATGAACCGTTTCATAAATAGGAGTGCAGGAGCTGCGAGTTTAGACTCTCTGTGCAGTCTGAATTTCTTGCTGAACGTCAAGTTGCCTTTCAGTGAGTGACAGCATTACATGAAACATCAAAGCCATTCTGTGTACTGCATGGAAAAAAGACCTACCCGCTCAAAAAAGCAAAATCAATGATGGAAGACATTGCTTAGTTGTCTATTTCTACAACTTTTCCTAGTATTTTTTAATAATCATTTATTTATAAGTTGTAGGATTAATGCCTGAGCTGCTTTAAAATGAAGGCCTGGGGGTACTCCAAGGTTAACAATCGTATTTTTATTTCCCTAGTGTTCTATTTCAGTTATCAAAAGCTATTTCACCTGAGATAACAGTTAACCAGAACAACAGATAATTGAATAATTTTAATGGAGCCTTGATTTTAAAATACTTGCTTTGAATGACAATGTGCAAAGTTAAATACATGATGGATGAGCAAGATTAAGTGGAACATAACTCTAATCTGCCTTAGATAATATAGGAGATATTAATATAATTCCAAAATACCTATAGTTAAAGACTGCGAATGTCATAGTCAAGGAGAACACGGATGCCACTAGCAAACATTATGTTCAGGGTCTGTGTGCAGTTTTATGTAGAGCAGGAGCCTCTGAGCAAGCTGAACCTGAAAACCTGAGTTTGAACGCATCCGTAGGAAAGTCCACACTTGGTTTGACTCCGTGGTAGTGGCAGCTCGGGCAGGTGTGGGCTAATTTTTGGGTTAAAACCCCAGTCTTGCTGAGTCCATCTGGGCTTTTTCTCTGCCTTCCAGCCCACTGGGCACTTAGTAGTGCACCAGTTGTGTCCCTTGTGATGGGCAGTTTTGGAAGATGGATGAGATGTTGGTAGAAATATTCAAATTACCTTTTTAAAGCCCTTCAGGTGTGAACAGAGCAGCTAGGAAAAGGTGTTCCCTACTCCCGGTTTAATCGGAGGCTCTCAGTGTCATTTGGAGAGGACGCAAGGTTGGTGAAGCTGGCGGTGCTTCAAAAGTATTTTAAAGAGACACAGGAAAGCCATTTAGGGATTTACAAGTGTAACAATGGTTAGCTAAGGATTACAGTCAAGGAACCATGCCTGCTAAGCACTGCTCTCCTCCAACAAAGCTGCCTGCAGCACTGGCGAAAGGACATACTTGTCCTGTGCTACTCTGATCTCAGGAAGGTACTCCCCTTATTCCAGCTCTGCCAGGAGATACTGTAGAAAAACAGGCAATCTCTTCATACTAAATTCTTTCCTTCTAGTGTCAGACAGTGGGCCAGTGCTTAGTAGCTACAAATTAAAGCAATTTGCAGAGTAGCATGGGGTTAGAAAGATGTTTCTGTTATCTAACAGTCCAGAAGAAAATAGTACCAAAATAATACGGTTAATTAAAAACAGTCACAAGTCTGCCCTGATCCGTTTATGCGCTGTTAAAAAATACAAAGGCGCCAAGAAATTGAGTGCAGTTACTTCCCGACATCTTCCAACAGAAAATCCCAAACAAGCTTGCAGTCAGGAGTGAAGCCAGAAACCCCGGGGGCAGAGGGCTGTAAAAAGGCAGCAATATTGCAAAGCAACACGCTGGGCGTGATCTGAGCACCAGGAAGATGCTGTGGCTTTGTGCACTTGGATCTGCATTTCCAGGAGCCCTGTGTCCTGGTCCCGGCCCCACAGACTCTCCCCGCTTCGCTCCACAGGAGCATTGCAAGCTTGGTGTGATCCGGGGATATGGCTGGACAAAGGTTTTCTAAGAGTTTTGTCTTTTTTAGCATTCCCGTTTTGTATAAGATTGCTTTTAATCAGAAAAGGAAAGATATCCTGCACGTTCTCCTTCTCGAGACAGGGTTTCCCCTAGGCAAAATAGGGGCATCCGTGCTCGCAGACAGTCGGGCTGGTTTATCAGACCACCTTGTTAAGGATTCCATTCAGAGCCATATTGCACTGAGTCATCTGGATCAAGAAAAGGACTGTTTTCAGCCACCAGACTAGGATGATAAACAAGTCTCATCAGGCGTTTTTCAGGGTCACGGGTTAATAAGACTGTATATCTGAGGGTAATTTCTCCGAAAGCCACGATGAAGTCATAGTATTCAGCACAGAATGTCAGCTTTATTGTTCCAACATTATTTATCTGAGAAGAGCAGTTATAGGTAATTTGTGAACTGTGCAAAAACATGAACTCATGCATAATAATCTTAATGGCGCTTGTTTACATCTTCTTCTTGTGCATAATTAGCAAAACATATGATCCAAGTTGTTCTCCTCATTTACAGCCCTGTTTTGGCTGGTCGACACAGCGGAGTTGATGTTGCCAAGAGCTATACTGGGTAATGTTTTCCGATAGATTTACTGCGTGAGATCCGCGCGCGGCAGTAGGATCTGTAAATTTATGACAAAACGATCAAGGCCATCATAAACAGTAATATCTGCTGGAAACGAGAGCTGCAATTCTAGCACTAGTGTTTCCTCTGTGCCATGCACAAGTGAGTGTCATCAGCTGCATCTCATAAAAACCTCACATTGAGCAATTTATTATACCGTGGCCTTGAGATTGGGCCTTCTAATTGGATATGCAGAAATAGCTTAAGTTGAATTAGGTGTTGCTGATTGGACAACCAGCAGCATAATGCATGTCTCCACTGAATATTATTATTAAACTCTTTTAACTTGGTTTGTCTGAGACTTGGTCACTGGAAATTGGTCTTTTGGGTTGTTTTTGGTTTGTTTTGTGCGTTGTTTGGTTTTTTCCTGCTTTGGCATTATTTTACAGCACTCAGTTAAAGTAAAAACAGCAGTATATGTTATTTAGCATCTTTCTACACGCTTCACAGGAAAGCCAGCCTTGTTTGTATCACCGTAGTTATGGTACCAGTTCTGAGCCTGATCAAATGATTGCTGCCAATTAGGACTTGATGAACTTTTACCTTTTTTTCCTGCTTTCACGCCAGGTCTGACTCGCGCAGATGTAATGAGTTTCTGAGAAATTGTTTATGTAGCCTTCTCCAACGGGAGACAGGTTTGCAGGTAGATTCTCCAAAAGTTACCTCTCCCATATTCACTTTCCATCGTGTTGGGGCACGTGATTCGCTTGCTGATTATGTTGTTTGCTTCCTTCTTGGATTTATGAAGCTATTTTAACAGCAAAAATCAGCAGGATTGAATAATGTGGATGGACGGGCTCTCCTAGGCAGCCGCGGTGAGTAACCTCTCCTCTTCTGGACTGTCCCAGTTCCTCCCCAGCCCCCCTCCATGCCTCCCAGGCAGGGCTCTCCTGCTCCTGCCCGTCTTTCCTTCTCTGTTTCCTTCGTGTGGGCAAGAGCCGACCCATGTCCACCTGAGAACCTGGCGCAGAGCCCCTTTTTCTCACCAGGGATTTCAGCTTGCTGCGGGTTGATTTTCTTGTGCTTTTCCTCCCCCCTTCCCCCATGTGAAGGTTGGGAGGGAGAAGGAGGTTTGGGCTAGAGGTGCCTGCCTGCTGTTGAAAGCACTGCTGGAAGGGGGAAATGTAGGCAAGAGCCTACAGGGACGAGATGAGGTGAGTGTGCAGCTGAAAGGAGGGAGGAAGCAGATCTCCACAGCGCCATGGTCCCCCCCATCAGATCCCAGGAGTCACTCAAGCCAGCTGCAGCCTCTCCCCTTTCCTGGACCTTGCGAGGATCTTCCACACTGGTAGCAGAGCTGAGCCAGGGAATCGGAAATCCTGGGTTGTAGATGCTCCGTCTCCACCTCAACCGCTTCCTCATTACCTTGTCTGGTAATTTCTCCCGCTTTGGCTGCTTTTCAGGATATTATGTGGCAGTCTTTGGCTGAAAGCACCCTCCTCCCAAAGGGAAGGCAGTCGTGCTTCGCCTTGACACCCCTCTGTGTTTACACCCTGCTCCAAGATCTCTCTCCCTTGACTTTGATGCTGCCATCTTCAAATAATGATGGCTCATTAGCACAGCAGAGCCAGGCTTTAATTTCCCCAGATCAGAAGACTTTTATAGCTCTGGGGTGTGTGTGATCTGTCCAGAAGGTGTATCTACTTGAGCTGCAGAGAAAAGGTATACCTTGCCTGTAGCAGTGTCCCACAAGTGCAGGCAGAGAAATTGCTTATCATATCTTTCCTACAAATGAGGTTCTTGTAAATTGCCAGTGAGCTCAGCACGGACTTTTTCTGAATCTGAAACCTTTGCTTTTTGGAGTTTTCTGGTCCCACTGAGCCTTAGTGGTGCTGTGCTGTATCTGCAACACAGAGTGCTCCCAACCTGCAGCTCTGCTCCAGGTACTGCTTGGAGCAGGTATCCTAACTCCCTAGATTTGCTCCATAGCATTCCACACAGTCTGGGGTTTTGGTACCCTATTAATTTCTTTTTTAAAAAAAAGAAGCACAAAAAAACCAAACAGAAGCCAAAACCCCAAAAATTCTTGTTGGTGTTTCAATTACAGGGACAAGAATTTCCCAGCGAGGTGTAGTCCACTTCGGGATGCTCCAACGTTATTGCATTACTACCCTTCACTTCTGCTGTTTTAGTTCCTGATGCTGCGCTGTGGTAGCACAGGCCTTGTCCTGGATCCATCTCCTCTTGGCACCTCTTTGCGATACGCCGTGCTGCTGGTGGGGCTGTCCCACCGCAGGCACCCCCATGTTTGGTCACCAGCTCCACTGCCCCAGGTAGCATCACAGTCCCCGGTGATGACCGTGGAGCCTGCAGGCAAGTGTCCTGGAGCAGGACAAGTGATGAGGAGCAGACAGTGTGGGGTTTTCATTCAGATGGACGTCTCAGGGGAGGATGAGGTTTCCCCCAGCATGGGCCCACTGATGCTATTCCTTTGTACCAACACCCTGCTCCCTTCTGAAATTGCACGTGTCCAGCCCTGCAATGTATTTCAGGAGATGCCAGGCCCAGGCTGTTTCTTTGTGGCTGTTTATGTCTTCAAATGTTTTTCCTTTTATTGCGTACTTCAGATGCAATAAAAGAGAAATGAAGGGGCCATTAAAGGAAAATGCTCTTCCCTGGCATTTATCTAATCTGTGGGATGTTTCCAGAACTGCTCCTGGGTGAATGCTGCCTGCACCCCTGCCCTGTCTCCGTGATGTGATCCTCTCCTTGCTTTCCAGTGCCCCTCTCCTGGGGCTGGTGTCCCACCCCTCCAGCTGGATAGGCAGCCAGCAGGAGGTAGGACTCTGTTGCAAAAAGCAGGAGCCCATGGCTGCAGGCAGGTACTTCAGCATCTTCTCTGAGCCACCTGGTCTCAGCCCTTACTGAAAAGCTTGGCAAAGGGCTACTCATTCCTTAGCTTTCTGTGTTCCTTAGCTGCCGAGGATTTGGTACTTTAGGAAGGTGCCTGGAGAATGCAGGTTGTGGCGGTGTGCTCTCCCTGTTTTTCCCCCTCTTATTCCCTCCCTCCCCTGCCTGGCTCCTGCTCAGGCCGTGGCCACCATGGCCATCACAACATCAGTTGCGACAACTTCACCTGGACTTTGGGGGATGGCTGGCAACAGAGCCAAAACACCCTCTGGAGTGACCTAGATATTTTGTTCCCATGAGAATATGACGATAGTTCAGTTATCTTACTCCATAAATAGTGGACAGCCCAAGAGCCCATTGAGATCTCCTGTGTGGACAGCAGCTGCACGCCAGGATCTCNCAAGAGCCCATTGAGCTCTCCTGTGTGGGCAGCGGCTGCACGCCAGGATCTCCCCTTTTGTGAGGACGCTCACTTAAGGTTCTACTCCTCGAGGTTGAGAGATTCCTTGCCACAACAGTTTTTTGGTTAGTGACTAACAGCATGCTAAACTTTCAAATCTTAGCTAAGTAATGTAAAGGGTTGATTGCGCAGATATATTCCTTCAGACCAAGTCTGGGACTAGGATTGGATCCAGCTGCACCCAGACTCCTCTCTGAGAAGGAGTTTAGAAAGCCAGGGGGTCCTTTCTGAACCTCATAACTCGACGGGTCTCCCTGACACCTTGTCTGACCCTGTCCTCTGGGCAGTAAATAACAGAGTATACCTTGACATCGAATCTCGTGAAACACTACTGATTTTGTTAAATCACTGTTTCACCTTAACAAATATTTCACTACTTCACTCTATCTGGTGAAGTTAATCGCTCCACCCGCAACACAGGTCTGACTTTGCCCTTGTGGTTTACAAAGCCAGCTCCTTCTAACACATGGCTCATGAGCCAGGCCTGCAGCACGTCCTGCTGGTCCTGCACAAAATCTAGGGGAGAGAAATAGCATGTAATTATGTAATTAAAACTGGCTGCCCCATACGCACATGGAGCATCGCTTGGGGCACGTGTTTTCTTTTTTTCCTACCACCTTACTGTTAGGGAGATTCTGGGCTGAGCCTGGTCACTTCTCAGGGGGACGCAAAAGGCCCAGTCCCAGCGCTTCCCCTGCCAATCCTCACCAGTCGGCTCCAAAGGCATTACGGAAAAGTGACTGGGGACTGATGAGCAGGCAAAGTGACATCTCTTCCCCTGGCTTTGGGGAAAGAGCTGAGCTGTTTGGAAAGTTCCAAAGCAGCCACAGTGGGATGTGGACATCCTCCGTGGAGGCCATGGGCGAGAAGCACGGCCTTGGAAACCAAGGACCCCCAGCATTAGTAAGCAGACATCCTCTTTTTCTTTTCAGCACTGATACAGAAGGTAATAAATGATGAGACGGCTATTGATTTTTCAATTACAGCCCTTGCCTTGTGGCTTCTGCCATCTGCGAGGGCTGAAGGTACCTTGAAGGCATCCTTATTTTAAATCCAACTTCATCACCAGTAAAATATTAAAGAAGGGCAAAATAACCTTGTCAGACAAATTTGATACTGGTTTTCTGATTGTTCTCTTTATAACAAGTTTACGAGCTTGGCTGATTAAGGTAAAAGGATTATAGTAGACGTTCTCCCACCTCGCGAATCTTCCCTGCTTTGAAAACAACAATATGAAGAATTTATAATCTTCAGCGGTATAGTTTATAGTCAGCACTGGACTAGTTTAGAATAAGCTGATTTTAATATAGCTAAATACAAGGTGAGGTACAAAATAAAGGTAGGCTGCGTGGGCAAGGTAGAGAAGTTTTTGCTTTAACAGAGTGTTTCAGAGGAGAATTTATGGTCTACAGTTGCCAGATGTCTTAGTGTTTGTGGTGGCCCTTGGTCTCTATCCTGGGGGGCTGGTGGCTGGTGTCAGCTCAGTTACAGCCAAAAAGCTGAGCTGATCTCTTTCATCCATGCTGCAGAAGCGAGGGGTGACAGCAGAGCCCTCAGCACCATTGCTGCCCCCAGAGCACCATCCTGCTCCTCCTCCAGCCCCTACAGATCCAACGGCTTCATCCCTGGGTCTTCCCTTGCCCAGAGCTCGTTGCTGCCGTGTGTTGTCTTTCTTTTCAATCCAGCAAAGTCTTACCAAGCCTTATGCCTGGAGGAAAAGCTCTCTTTGTGCTGGTGCTCAGAGCTGTCAATGGAGACTTAGTCTGTCTTTTACAATCTGTGGTGCTCTGTTGTCTCACAGCTCGAGCGTGATCCCGTCCCAGTGGTGGTCGGAACTTTTGGTGGGTGAAATTGGCAGTGATCTTGCATGAGCAAGGAGAAACCTGTCTCTGAGCTTGTCCTGAGGGACTTTAATATTGCTGCAGGTAAGCTCACAGGAAGGAAAGGGCCTGAAGATGGGAAAACCCACCCGTGTGCCTATGGACTGGGAGCATGGGGCTCAGCAGGCGGTTCTGGGTGCTCGGACCCCTCCGAGGGTGCTCACACCCACAACGAAGGGACATCCCTTCCCCACGTTGCCTTTCTGTTTATACCGTGATTTGAGCTGGAATGTGGTGGTGCTGGCAAAACCCAGCATTTTCTGGGTGGCAATCGCAGAGCAGCCGCCCTGGGCTGTGGGGATGTACTCAACTCTCCAGCATTTTCTAAACAGCCCTGCTTTATTTCTGTGGAAAAAAAAAAAAAAGAAAAAAAAAAGTGTTCATTTTTGGCATGGGTCTCTATTATAAGAAAAATAACAAAGGAAAAGCTATTATTATTTCTTTCTTTTCTAATTGCTCCATGTAGGTGTCCTAGCTTGTGTGCTGATAGCAATCGTTTTTACGTTAGTAAAGGGGATTATTGGTTGTTTCTTTTCAGTTAGGGGTATCTATAATGTGTGTGAACACAATCCCCTTGCTGAGCTCTCTACTGGTGTTCAGTAAGCCTCCCAGAATGAAGATATTTTTGTGGTGTTTGTTGGTTGTTTTTTTCAAATTTTGAGGGCTGACGGGACCAATATCTCCCAAAGAATTGTCAGTGCAATGTTAGAAACCATACTAACAGGAACATGATTTCCTTGTGAGATACTCCAGAGAATCAGACAAAAAAACCAAAAGCCGTTTTTTGTCTAGAACTTCTTACACAGGGCTCCTCGTGTCTCTACGGGATGCACTGCAGATGCCAACAGAGAAAGTAGAAGGAATTAGGGATATTAAGCAATGATTGAATAGCAGGGCTGGCAGGGAATGAAGAAAGTAATTTTGTCCCATGCTTGCTCCAAGGCACGAACCCCTTACGTGAAGATGTCTGCCTGCCCCCATCTCAGGAGCCCCGATGGAATGATTTACACAGGTCAGAACCATCCAGCCCCCTGGTCTTGTCCAACCCTCCTTTCCTCCCTGAGGAACAGACATCAACAAGTGCTCTTCCTTCTCAGCTTATGCAAGGTCTGTCTTTTTGGCACATCATTTACTTTCTCTTTGCCTTTTCTTGGGCGAAGTTTGTTGGAAATCTGATTTTTATCCCGGTGCCGCTCCCAGGGCAATTTCAAATGCATTTGAGGCTTGAGCCACCACTAATGTTATCTCCCTGCCTCGCGCTTCTGGTTCCTGCACTGAAGAGGTTAACTTTCAAGCTGAGGCTTCTGTGAGATGACCGGAAAAAAACAACCAAAAAAAGGCATTTTCTGTAGCCTGCCTCTGCCACAGGAGTTTCTGTTTTCATTCCTTCCCCTTCACCACCTGCGGCTCATCTTAAAAGCTGCGATGGCAGGTGTGCTGCTGCTCGGAGCGGTGTTTGTAGCTGCGACCACGTCACTCCTGTGCTTCGCAAGGCCGACGGGCCAAAAGTCATGGAGGGATCCCAATTCGCCCTGTCCTTGCACTGTCTGCAGCTTCAGAGAAAGCAGGAACACGAGGCACTAATCACTTTGTGCAAGAGGCATTCGGGCATGCCCCAGCAGCTCCATTGCCCAGACGGTTATATCACAGGGTAAAATTAGACTCTGGCCCTGAAACCTATCTGTGGTGGAGCAGGAGCTGTAGCCTCGAAGCCACCCAAATCCCATGTAATTCTCTGGAAATTATGCTCTTTGAAAATGCCTGTCTGTGCCAAACAAAAATCTTTTCTTATGGCTCAAAGTGCTCCTGCCTTCTTCTCCAGACTTTTTCTCCTCTCTTCACTGCTTACCATGCTTAGAATGCTTTCTCCTAGAGCATCTTCACCAGAAAAGATCCTTTCTATCATGAGTAAAGCAGCGTGAAAGAGAGCACTGCGCCAATCGTCAGCTCTTCTCAGGAGTTACTGCAGCCACGGTATTTATCACCCAATCTCCTCTCCCCCCCGCAGTCCATTCACAGGGAAAAAAAAAAACAAAACAAAAAAACGAGAAAAAGCAAGACTGAAGCCTTGATTATAAATAGGTTTTGCAGGGAGGCAATATTATCTGCCTAAAAAGCAAGCAAACAAACAAAAATGAACACAATGAAAGCCTGTATCTCCTTTTGTCCTCTGAATGCAGCTTTGCTGCTCTGGATGTGAGAGCAGAAATGAGCAAACTATAATATAATCAAGACGCTTAGTGATGATGAATGTTTTGGTACCTGCATTTAGTGGCAATGATGTCGACTGCCACTCCGTTAATAATAGTTATGCTTGCAGTTCAGTGGAAGTAAAATGAATCTATAGCGAGTCTGGGTAGATACCGCTGATTTCCACTTCAGTGGAAGCAAATAGCAAAGTCAGGTGTTTTATGACACCTAATCAATGATAAACCACCCAATACGGCATACGCACGAAAAGTGCTAGGAACTCCAATAGCCCCCGTGAGCCTGCACCAGTCTGGTTGGACTTCGTTCGGTCCAGCAGGAGCCACCACCAGCTGGAATACAGTATCACCTCTATTTAATTTTATCCCAATTATGATGTGCACAAAGCAAGAGGGTCACACAGGGTAAATCAGGGCAAGGACTGGGTTTTCTAATTTGCTTTTGCAGTGTTCCTTGCTCTCTCAGATTGTTCATTAGCAATTATGATTAAAAAATGAAGTTTTTTAAATTAAACATTGAAAAATTACTTCTCAAAAGTTTTCAATGTTTTCTCCGAAGTTTTTTTATTAAGACGAATATTGAAGCTACTTAGACCTAGTATTTGGTAGAGATATTAATCTTCACAGAAAAACATTAAAAACAAGGTACATCTCTTCTGAATCTTGAAAGCTAGATGCTCTTTTCTGAAACATTTATATTTTAAAGCTCAAGGTAACGATAATGAAGTCTGCATCATTATGAAAGTCTCCCATAAAAAAGAAGACTCTCAGTGAAAACCTTTGATTGTTTTTCCTTGAGAATGGCACTCTTTCAGTCGCGGTTTTGTCTCTCCACAGGGTGTAACCCTCACTGTAAAACAACGTGAATGAATCCAGTGCCAGGGAGCGAAGCCTTTTCTCCCTCAGTGAATATCATGTTGCTAACAAGCACTCCTGGTAGCAGAGAGCATTTTGGCAGTTGCTGGAGGTGGGGAGTCTGTCTCACTCGTAGATCCCAGGATAAGGGCGAACGAGAGACTTGAGTGAGGCTGAGAAATGTTTGCTCTCGCAGTGAAAGGATTAAAGTAATCTCACCATACATAATACATAATAAGAGCGTACGGACCCTCCTGAGACAGCCAAGCAACATCTTTAATAATGAAATGCTTCACCTCTGACAGCAATGGGTCTTTTGAATTGCTAGGTCTTGGAAGAAATAATTTCTGGTTTGATTGGAAAGATTAGATTTATACCCAGATAAACCGTGGGCCGGACTGAAAATGTCTGGGAATGGTTGTGCTGTCCTGGACAGTACAAATGTGAGAGAGGGGATGGCTCCTGGGGCTGTGGTTGAACAGCTTTTTGAGTGCATCTTGTCATGCACAAGAGCCTGGAGACACCTAAGAAAGTTCATTAGAGGATATATTTCCACTGCCACTTTCTCTCTCTCCTGGTCTCACGACCTCTTCTTGTCTATTCTCCTTTCTTTCATTAGCACTTTATATCATTTGACACTTCATCAGGATGATGGCCTGTTTACTGTATGCAAATAATTCCTGAATTATGCATGAATAATTATGAATTTGCGTATTGGTTTCCTGAGCTGGCATATTGCCATGTGAAATTAGCTTCACTTGAGTGTGAGCACAAAAACATGCCGACATGGTCAAATTAAAATTGAAGGAAGAGCTCACCTTGAAGGGAACACAAACTATTGAGCTGCGTCTGGAAATAAGCACAGTACAGCTGGAGCCCGAGAGACTCCCCCATGATCCGAGGCCTTGGCAGGGGCTGGGGTGATGGTGTTTGATGGGAAGAGGTCTTTTTGGACCGTAACATCTGTACTGGATCAACGGTACCTTCCAGACAGCATCCTCACTTAGGACAGCCCCTGGCTTGGCTCATTCATCCTTGCCGGTGATGTGGTGCCTTGCCAGAGGTCAGAGGTGGGCTGTGGGACCTGACCTCACCACGCACACCCCTCATGAACGGTCTGCAGTGTTCAAACTCCTTGCTGGAAAGGAGACACAATGGGGATCTAGATCCATTCGTGTTTTCCCTGGGTTTGTATTCTGACAGGAGTGGGTCCCACTTCAGTCACTGGGGCTGACTGGGATCAGTGTGGGGACTCCTGAGGCCGCACACTTCTGTCCCTCTGTGCTGATGTATGCTCTGTCCCATCCTGGCAGACCTGCGGATGAATTATGCCAGATAACTGTAAGTCAATTAATTTAACTGAAATGGGGTATTTAAATTCTTTTTCTCTGCCATTATAATCTCCTATAAAATCTACTTCCTAGCATCATCCTGCCTCTAGCCAGATGAGCCGATCTGATTAAAAGAAGCCTTTAAATCTTAAGGCACCTTGTTTTCTTTTGCTTTGGCATCACCATCTTAGCAGGTTTTGCTGAGCAAAACCCCTCAGTAGACCCATTTTGAGGAGTGGGGTGGAGGTGGTGGCAGCCCTTCCACAGGAAAAAAGTACAAGTACCGAAGGACTTCTTTTCCTTTCTAATATTTCTGCCAAGATGACATAGAATCGTAGAATGGTTAAAGCTGGAAGGGACCTTAAAGATCATTTAGTTCCAACCCCCCTGGCCTGGGCAGGGACACCTCCCACCAGACCAGCTTGCTCATGGGATATACTTGGAGAAGGGTTGAAGACAGAGGTTCAGTAGGCACAGAGAAACCACTGAAGAGCTGTTCTCAGTTGGCAACAAGGGCTAATCCTGGTTTGAACCTCTGTTGCCTCTTCTAGTGAGCTCTGTGCTAGGTTTACATTTAATAGTTGCAAGCTCATGCGTCTCTGCAGAAACGTTCCACTTACTGCTTCTCCTTGAACTCCCTGCCAGGACAGAGCTGTTGGCAACAACCTCCTTGAGCAAAGCTTAAAAAAAGACCTGCACCAGCCTTGGGGTGATACTACGGTGCTTTGGTCTGGGTTGGGTGACAATGGTTAATTAAAACGATTGTCATTACTTACGCTATTTGAAATATTACCCGAATCACGCTGCCCGAAGCGTTTTGTACGTGTGCAGCCCAGGAACCCCAGGATAGAGGCACATTGCTCTTCTGTGATTGCGGGCGGCCTTGACTCTGCTCCGGGTTTGGTGGGTGTTACACTGGATCAGCTTGCTTTTGGGGGGAAACTGTTTAAACTCACGGCTGCAGTGAGCACAAGGTTGGCATTTTCAAAAGCATCAGTTTTGGACAACAACAAGATAAACCATGTCCCTTTTCTTAAAATCTTATCAGTGGACGTGTCATTCTCCCATTAAGTCTGCCATTCGTCAGAAACAGAGTTTACTTGTAGTAATTTTTTTCAGTTAAAAAGAGAACCAATAAAAAAGTTGTAATAGTTTTATTACTTTTTAGTGTGAATCTGATTTCTTGCCAAAAGGAGACATAACATTTGCTTCACTTGCCTGGCCTGCTTAGCACGGTTTCATGGGGCCATAATCTCGGTAACATCTATAAAAAGGTGAGCTGGGCTCCCTGCTCCATCCAGCAAGTGACGAAGAGGACTAAATGAATTTGAGCAAATCCCTACCTATGGACAAAGCTGAAGAGGAATTTAATCACTACTTTTGCAGAATCAGCAGAGATAAGGTATGGTATTTTGCTTGTCCAGTATCACATTGCCTTCAAATTCAAGAAGTGTTTCCTCTTATCTCCCTCCTATTTTAATCAAACTCCTGTACTGGGTTCCAGGACCGGGACCGTGTTTTGATTGCACGCACGTGAATCATCCTGCCTAACTGGGCTGTAAATGCTAGTGGGATGCTCTGGTTAAAATATGATCATACTAAATAATAAGTACATTTAATATGTATTAAATGAAATATAGGTTTACCTTCTATAATACATTTAATTATTTATTAATACTATAGAGTAATGTAATATAAATAATATATTGATACAGAAAATGAATGTATATTTGATAAATATATTAAAAATATCGTGTTCCACCAGTGTCTCATGCTGCGATGAGTGCTGGAGCCTTCCCAGCTTCCCTCTTTCAATCCTTTCCTTGCTCTCCGCCTGGGAAGGGCTTGGGGATGCCGATTGATGGTGGCCCTCTCTGTAGCGCTGAATTGTGCTGGTTTCTGGGCAAGTGGCCTGATCTGTATTGCTGAGCCAGCAGCTCCGTGGGCATCACACAGGGGTGGTGCATCTGCTCTTGGGCTGGAAGGAAGGATATGATGGGGGAGCTGGCAGAGCTACTCTAGAAAATATCTGGGGAATGGTACTGAGCTCAGCAAAGGATGCTGAGACCGCGGCTCACTTTGCATCATCACTCTCACCCTGTCTTCCCCCCCCCCGTTTGGTTCCAGCTCAGAAAGTGATTACCCGGATCTGTGATCAAGCTGCCTTTTTCTGCTCACTCTTCCCCCTCTGCAATTTATCCACCGGCTCCGAACAGCCCCTGCGGATGAGGCTGCTGGGCTGGAGCAGAGCTGGGGGTTCTGGAGGGCAGGGTGCTCTGGGCACCCACCTGGCCCTGGCTCTCCCCCCACCATTGACCTCTCCTTGTCTCGCCCATTCCTGACCCCCCCTGCCAAACGCTGGGGTGCTCTGGGCCCGCCGTTACCGCCTCATCTCTCAACGTCCGCGATGATTTCATTAACAATAAGTCAAGGCGATCCCCTCAGTGCAGGCGCGCGTGATCTCCTGGCTGGGGATTTGAACTGGAGAAACAGAGACATCTGGCACCGGGTCCAACCCGCAGCGCTGAGCGGGTCCAGAGAGGGAGAGAACAGAGAAAGAAAAGGGAATTCCTGGTCACCCCACCTCGGGACGGATGGGACGGGTGGGCTGTGGGCAGCATCCCTCACCAGCGCTGTGGGCGCAGCTGATGGAGGGCTGAGTTTTCACCTGCTGACAGTCTGCCCCTCTGCCGGAGCAAAAGGATCTTTAATTGGTATGGAAATGAGCCAGCACCGTCCTACATCTTCTGTTCTCTTCCCGGAAGCTCGCAGGGAGGGTGGATGGGGATTTGAGCTTTGCAGAGATCTGAGATGATACTTTTTTTTCCCCAAACGCAAGTATTCAGCCTCCTCTGCTCTTGCTCTGTCTTTGTGTATTTTCCCTGTTTTTCATCTGCTTCCCGTGTTTTTCTTATCATGACAATGGTGGTAAAAGATAAACACTGCAGTGAACAATGCTGCTTTAATAAAGCTGCAGTTAAAATAGCAAAAAGAATGCAAATTAAATACCATAATCATTTAGAAGCTGTAGTTTCTATTAAATATAAGTACTTTCCATCTCAGCTTTAGAACGTGGGTGGATTCTATTAAATTTGATTATTTTCCTAGAGGATTGCAGGGTAAAGGTGTTTCACAAATGCACAGATAGCAAATGAGGGCGATTTCTTTCAAAAATGGTACAGAAAGGTGCAGTTGTTAAATATATGGATGATAAAGACACTCGGTTATTGACACAGCCTCTCATTTCTCTTTTCAAGTCTGCTTTCTTCTGGTGCTGCTGTTCTCCGGAATGAATCTTTCAGAAATATTAATTATATATTAATTTATAAATATAAACAGCAGTAAAGGTGCTCAGCAGTAAAGTGCATTGGAATGAACTTTCCTTTTGGCTTCAGTCAGAGCGGGACCGATCACCCAAGAGGGGAGATGCCCTAATCCTCCTTAGGGCTGGGGTTTCAGTGACAAAATTCAGCTCTCTGCTCAACCGCTGCCTGTCCCCGGGGGCACTGCCAGTCTGTAAATACCACATTTTTCAATATTTACAGTTTGCCCCTGGACATGTGAATGCTGCAGCCAAGTCTTGGCTAACAGGAGACGTCTGCTTTTTTCCACGTCTTTGCAGGCAGCTCCTGGATGGGACAGTGCAGCGGTGGTGGAAAGCATCCTGTGGCACCCTGCTGTCCCCAGGTGCCGTGCTTAAAATGGAGTCCAGCACTTAAACTCTTCTTGGACTTGGATTTCAGTGACCACTTTCAGGTAATTCGAACTCTCCAGGCAACATTGTCATCCTGGTGCCTCTTCATAGCCAGTAGCTAAATTGGCTACGGTAGACCTTAGAGATACTTGCAGTCCCTAAAGGGGCTCCAGGAAAGCTGGAGAGGGACTCTTAATGAGGAAGAGGAGCCACAGGGGGAGGGGGAAGGGTTTCACGCTGGAAGGGGGGTGGTATTTAGGTGAGATCTCAGGAAAAAATTCTTTGCTGTGAGGGTGGTGAGGCACTGGAACAGGTTGCCCAGAGAAGCTGTGGCTGCCCCATCCCTGGAGGGGTTCAAGGCCAGGTTGGACGGGGCTTTGAGCAACCTGGTGTGGTGGGAGGTGTCCCTGCCCAGGGCAGGGGGGTGGAACTGGATGATCTTTAAGGTCCCTTCCAACTCTAACCATTCTGTGATTCTATGACTCTAAATGACATTGCTTTACAGGAATACTGAGCACAGCTGACAATGCAATTTTGTGAGGGTAGTTGAAGGTTGGCTGCTGTATACCAGAGCTTTGTGCTGCCTTCCAGTTGGTCGTTGGCTCTTCTTGAACCATCATTTCTTGGCAATTTCTGTTGTTGGTTGTGCTTTCTTCTGGAGCACTCATGGAGCTCTGGCAGGGTTATGGACTTGGCTGTGCAAAAAGTTCTGATGTTCCTGACATTTTTACCTGCCAAGGAATCTGAATCCACTTTTCTGTTTCGTTTGTTCTGAATTTCTCTTCTGAGAGAAAAATCAAGGATTCAGAAATATGAGGTGGCCGAGGGAATGTCCTTGCCTTTCCCTCCAGCCAGCTCACAGAGCTGTGCGTGCTGCTCACATGAAGACGGGTTATTCCAAGCCCTCAGTGCTCATCCGTTTGGTGCCCGTGGAGTGCTGCACTGCCAGAAATGCCCACACCTCCAGAAATGGCCACGCTGAGCCTGAGATTGCTGCAAAGCCTCTCATTTTTGCAGGTGTTTTGCGCAGTGTGGGGGGGTACAGCATCACAGGCCACCACAGCGTGACACTGTCCATAGGAAGCTATCCCTGGTCAGGATTATTCTTGAGACAAAAATACACTGCGCTGGATGGTGCAAATGAATTACGGATGATAGGGGGAATAAAAGAAAATAAAAGTCCCTCTCCTAGCCTTCTCTCTGTCTGCAGCTCAGTAGCACATGCTAAAAACCCTTACCCAGGTTGGTTTTTGGGGCATAAGGAGGTCAAAACCTGTGCTGGTTGTCTGAGCGGAGATACCTGGCGTTGCTCCAGTTTGGGAAGGTCTCCTGAATACCTGAAGAAATTGTACATGTGTCTCAAACCAGGACCCAACTCCAGGATGCTCTTTGAATTAGGTTTTTTAAAACTCCACGGTGCTGTATGGAGAAACCGCATCCCTCTGGGCTTTCCCACTTGTGTTTACAGCAGCAACTTTGCTGAAGTTGAGCCTGAGACAAACATGGGCATGTGAAAAGAAAATTCGCTTCCATATTATTTCATTCCATGCAAGCAAAATAGTAAAAAGGCCTGAGGATGTTATTCACTCTTTTATGGTGAAAATAGAAAAAACAGATGCTGGGAACCATTGGTGCTAAACCTCATTGTCTGTGAAGCTTGGAGAGTGGCTGTTAGTAGATCATTCAAGGTTAATGTAACTGATCTTATTTTGTTGATTGAATAAATGATTATTTCCAGAGGGATTAGTTATAATCCAGAAGTTAACATGTCATTTCATCTTTGCTGGTGTTCGTACAAATCTTTCGTGTAACCTTTCAGGCAAACAGCCCCACTAGCTCAGCACTTTTTATTGAGGGATTTGTTACAAATTGCACCATTGTGGTGTATCTTCACATCAGACATAGAGGGGAATATTCAGATGAAACACTTTCTCCTTTGAAAATGTCAATTGATTGAAATTTAAATGTTTCACAGAACTTTTGCCAAGATGTATGACCCTTCCTTGTTGCTTTGCCAGTTGGCAGGATGAGAGTCCTGGGTCTCTACACCCACTTTCCTTGGAATCCTGGCTCACAGGTATCCTCTTAAACATCTGTAGCAGCTGGTAAAGGGCAAATTCTTCAAGCCTTGTGCTGAAAAGTCCCTTTGTGGGATTTCATGCATGCACAAACATGACTTGACACATGTAAGGGACATTAAACAGGGGCTGGAAAGAAAGGATGCTGTGTGGTATCTGAGGGTGCATCTGCTGTAGGAGCTGTTGTACCAGCAGCCCACTCGCCCGGAGGATGCTATGAAGCAGAGTCACCTTTGGCTCTGTGCACAAGGACAAGGAAAATATTTTTAAAGCAAAGCGTCTTCCCAAACCTAACCAGCCAAACATTTTTAGGCCTCACCAATGCACGAGAGGCTGAGGGACTTGGGTCTTTTTAGTCTGGAGCAGAGAAGGCTGAGGGGGGATCTGATCAATGCTTATAAATACTTCAAGGATGGGTGTCAAGAGGACGAGGTCAGTCTTTCGTCAGTGGTGCCCAGGGATGGGACAAGAGGAAATGAGCACAATCTTGAATATAAGAAGTGCCACCTAAACATGAGGAGGAACTTCTTCACTTTGAGGGTGGCAGAGCCCTGGAAGAGGCTGCCCAGGGAGGTGGTGGAGTCTCCTTCTCTGGAGACATTCAAACCCCACCTGGACACGTTCCTGTGCAACCTGCTCTGGGTGGACCTGCTGTGGCAGGGGGTTGGACTAGATGATCTCCAGCGGTCCCTTCCAGCTCCTGCCACGCTGTGAATCTGTGATCTTTTCCATCCCATCCCATGAAAGATGCCTGCTGAAACTGTCAGAGCAGGCAGAATGCCGGGGCTCTCTGGGGCTGCTGAGGGCTGGCTTTAGATTGCCGTCTCGGATTCAATCGCTGTTTTGACAGGCTGCAAAAAAATATTGCTATTGGCACCAGGAGCAGAGGGAACATGAGGAGCCCCAACAGAATCAGCGCAAGAATAAGTGCTTGTCTAGCTGGGGGATTTTCTCTCCCCTGAAGTTCAGCATCAGGCAGCAAATGGCAGAGGTGAGGGAAAGACCTTCTCAGAAATAGGTGGCAGGCATCATTTCTAAGGGAAAGTATTAGACAAACTCAAGAATTGGGTTCGAGGCAGAGGTGAGCGCTCTCAGCTGGTTTGCTTTCAAATGTTTTTCCCATAAATAACAGCTTCCAGGCATTAGGTGAGATAATGATTTCAGTGTTCCTGTCAAAGACTAAATGAGCTGAGACCCTGTAAGCTTCCCTCCCTAGACTTGCATACCTAATACGTCGTAAGATGTAAAGTTTTCCCTGGCTCGTTCTATTTACTTGTGCACATAAATAAGAGATTCTATTGAACCTGTTGTATCTGTCAAGACATGGTTCTTGTGGGAACGATGCCTGCGTACGTGTGAGGATGTGCTAGAGGAGAGGGAGGCATTCCCAGCCAGTTCTTATTTTCTTTACAGAAATGTGGTATTTTCATGCTCACCTTTCTCTTTACTGTTCTGGGATATCTACCTAAATGAATCTGTACATCTGTAACACAGAAAACTGTGGAAGCTACACTCACTTCTGCATCCACCACTACCTTATACAGAATTTTCTGTAATTTGCTTCCTTCAGCTGTAGTTTTTCCTTGCAGTTTTCTGTCATCCAACCGGCATGAAAGTCTCCTAACATTACTGTAAGTTAACAGATTTTTTTTTTTATAACCGTGATACAAAATTGGATCCACAATTGTGCCTGCAGATTCTCTTCTATCATGTATTGATTTTTATTACCTGACACTGATTTCACATGTGGGGAAATAGCTATTACAGATTACTTTTACTGCAGCTCGTGAATATGTAGTATTTCATCGTGGTGTGTTTCACCTTTCTTAGCAAGCTTACGGGCATTTTTGTTTAGATATATGTTCCCCATCACTTGGCTGATCTGTGCAAATGCAGGTGATTTCCAAAGCCCAGCATTTTAAAATCACCATGTTTTAACATTTTGCTGTCATTTCTCCAAAAAAAGGCGATTCTAGGAAAATGGAAGAAACCAGCCAAATGTTTAAAAATTCTTCCTGTGACATGATCAATCTTTCTCAAATAGAATTGTGACCCCTAGCATGCTTAAATTACTATTGATTTTATGGTAAAAAAAAATACATTTTTATTAGTTTTTATTTTATTTGGCCTTTGCTCTCAAATCCCTCAATACCATAGCTAGTTATACAAGCAATTTATGGTCATATAATAAATAGTCTTCACAATTTAATTAAAAAGTCAAGCAGCATAACTATTTATCAAGACCAATGAGTAAAGATCCTGCCATTTTAATGTCGTAAATCAGAATGTAGACTGTCAGTTTAATCTTCTCTTGTTTCAGCTGATGTGCCCGTGGCATAACGTCTTGTTAATATAAGCACTTGAAAGATTTCTAAACTGCTTCAAAGTTAGCCCGATAGCTGCAGTAAGCCTTGGTCACATTTGTATTTCCTACTGCCCTCGGCGGTGGGTTGTCCCGGCTCTTTGGTGGTGCCTTCCCAGCGGCACCATGTGTGGTGGCAGGTGATGATGAGTGTGGTGATGTGTGGCTGCCTGAATCCCTAAATAAATGTCTTTTGAATGTCTGTCGGCTCTCACCACAGTGACATTTCCTGGATGTGTTGTTTAGTCATAGGGAAAGCCACCAGTGCCTATTGGCATATTGACATTTCATTGCTGTAAAGCTCTTAATTTAATGAATTCTATCATTTATTCCCGACAAGTTGATGGGTTCATTCTCCTGGTGTCCGCAGAAAGGTCAGCCGCCTCTGCCTTGCCGGGGAAGGCTGGCATGTGGCGGGGCGGAGCGCTGGCTCTCGTCCCCTTCTGCCATCGCTCATTAGGATGCTGTTTATTGCACAGGGTTATAAAATCGCCTTCTGCTTCAGGCCTTGGGTGAGCAGGCTGGCCCCTTCTGCAGAAATTGCCTGGTTAAATGCATTGGTCCTTTCCCAAAGGATCCGCAGAGCTCCGCAGCACCCCTGGGAAGGGGTGACTGAACTGGCCGTGCTGCCATGGGGGCTGTTACCCGGGATAGAGGGGATGCTGCAGCCTCTCCATGGGAAGAGCAATGTCACCTCAACTGGGAGCGATGTCCCTGCATCCTTTCAGCAGTGAGGACCAAGCTGGGTGCCCTGCCTGGCACTAACGGTGGCTCCCGGCATCCTGGCTTTTCTGGACTGTGTGGCTGGTTTGGAATCACCAAATCTGAGTTATTTGAATAAGTTTCCACTTAAATTTTTCATGATGGCTCTGTGGAAAGATATTTGAAGACTTGCTGCATGGCCAGTCTTCTTTTGACTTAAGCTCCCGTATTGCACTTCCCCGAGTGCAATACAGTTTCTTCCCAGCTGCAACTCGCCTGAGTAGATGCCTGAGCGTGTCTGCGCCTCCCTGTCCTCTTCAGCTTCATCATTTGAAAGAAATTATGGCTTCTAAGGTGGGATACCTCACGCTGGGCAGATATCAGCATTGCATGGATGCCCGCATGTGGGGTCTGTGGGAGCTGCTGGTGTTCAAGGTACCTACTGGTGATTAACTGGATCTGTCTCAGAGGGCTGTGGTTTGTAATGGGAGCTTTGAGAGGTTTTCTGGATTTTTCTTGGACTGCTGGAAAGCACCTCCCCATCCTGACAGTCCCTTGGCGCAGGCTTTAGCTTTGGGAGAACAGCTCTGTATTTTTTGATAGCTGAAAGTTTCAGTGTAGTGCAGCTGTAACTGCCTCAGTAATTATGCGACCCTGTGTTTTTTCCTCACTGTTCTCCATCCCGGTAGGGTGCATTGTGGTCCTCGCTCCTTCACTGTGATTTCACCATCATTAATGAAAGGAAAAATTTGAGGGATTGAAGTTTTTCTCACTTTGTGCTGCGGTACTACATAATTTTATATAAATGCTTTCATGCACTTTCAGAAGTTTTTTTTCTTATTTAGCAGTATTCATTAAGATCTTTACATCAAATAATTTAAAAGCATTATAAACCAAGTTTTGAATAGAATAGCAAAAAAATTACTGTATGACTTTATCAAGCTGGAGCTAAGCCAATTGTTTCCTTGCACCTCCATAAGAACACAGAGATGCCTTTGAGTTCACCTAACCAAAAATCAAAGTTAATCATTCCTGTTATCCACTCATTGATCCTCTAATTGGATTAAATTTTAGGTGCTGTATAGAACAAAATACACGTGGGCACATGTCCTTCACGCTGAGCTAATGAATCCACCATGAGTGCTGCTTTAGTCACTAAATTATGTGGAGTTAGAAAAAACTGCTATTTCTGTAGCAATATTCATCATTAAGTTTACACACTTAACACAAACTGCATACACATTTCAGGTTTCTCTTTCACTGGTGTATAATGGTGGCCTACTTACAAGAGTTTCATCCTGTAATTTGTTCATTGATAATGAAATAGAATTAAATAATTAAATGTGGGTATTGAACGCGTGACACCTGCCCACAGCTATTGCAGATGTGTCCTGCTTGAATCAGTGCACTAATGTAAGGGTGATAATATTCTATCGTGCTTGTAGTAGTAAAGAATGAACATCTTTTTGTTGTTTTTTATTCAGTAAACAATATTAATTTTTCAGACACTGCTGAGTACAAAGGACAAGAAAATTTGTCATAGCGCCGCCTTCTTTCTTCCTTTCATCATGGCAGAGTACTTGCACAGAAGTTGTGACTCTATCAGGTAAACAAACAGCTGGAATGAGCTCAGAGCAAAGTAGGATTTACAAGAAATGGAGCTGATGTTCCAATTTCAAACAAAGTAACAGAAAAATCCTGTGATGTGCAATCTGTAAATTGGAGGCGGTGATTTTGATTCTGAGCAGTGGATACAGCTTATACCACCTCATTTCGAATTCTTGTGAATTCACAGATTGATTGTTAAGGATCCTAATGAAAGGAAATAAAAACTGGTACTTTCACTAACTATTGTTCAGTTTCCATTAACAAATATGTAACTTCTTGTAAAGAATGGAGTCAAAGCTCCTAAATTTTCTCTAATACAAACTTAAAAAAAAGGTAGCTTTTTTAATGAGACTGCAAGATTTAAAAATATTTGTAGAATACTTTTACTGAATAAGTGTTTCTTGTCTTAAAAAGGAGGATTACCACATTCCATACGAAAATTCTGTACCTCCCATCCTCCTTGAAACAAACTTTAAAAAGTCTCCACGTGAACAGAATATGGCTGAAATCAGGGCCCTTCTCTGCCCATTTCTGTTAATGAAAACAGCAATTTAAACTCCAGAATGTCAATGAAAACATTCTGGACAATTTCCTGCTGTCGTCGCTGAGACCCCTCCACCTTTGTGGTGTTTTGCAGAGGGGACCTGCTGTGCTTGGGGTGCTGTCGGCATCAGGAAGGTGGCGAGAGTCAGGGCAGGTCCCAAAATCATCCATTTAAGCAGATCCATGAAGCCCTGGCTGCCCTCCTGCATCCTTGGAGCCATTTTCCTCACCTATTGCAAAGGTGAGCTGCTTCCCTCTCCCTGTGGACTCACCAGGCTTTTCTGTTGGTGTTCTATTAATTTGCAAGTTATCAGCAAAAAAGAAAAAAAGAAAAAAGCCCAACACCCCAAAAGCCAACTGTGACCTATGGGCAGATGGAAATAATGGTCAATACTACTGCATCGGTATTATGGAAGAACCCACAATAATTTATTATCATTCAGACAATTATTCCCTCACCTGATGACCCCTCCCCACCCCAGAAGGGTATTTGGGAAAAACAAGGAAACCGAGGGTTAGAATACAAACAGATTTAATAAGGATTATTAGTTAACATTAATAACTTGATCCCCATACCAATATAAAATCCACAAGGACCATCCCCAGCCCATTCCCCAGCAGAAGCCGTGCTCTCCCCGCAGGGACAGCCCATGTGGGACCCTGCGAGCGCCGCGGCTCCGGGAGGAAGGGAAGGGCTCAGGGCTCCGGCACCGGGGCAAGGAGTTCTCTGGATCCCAGCCACCGAGGGGGAGAGAGAGAAACTCCTCAGCAAACTTTCTAATTGATATTGAATGTGCTGTTCGTGGTATGAAATAACCCTGTTGGCAGCTTGGGTCAAGTGCCCGGGTCTCGCTCCTCCTCATCCTCACACCTGGGGAGCTCAGAAACACCGAGACCTTGACACCTGCGCCCCAGAGCTGGCCAGAAAGTAAATATTGTCACAAATTGAGACACCAGAGTCTTCTAAAAGTGCAGTTTTCCCAGGCATTTGAGAGATCTTACTGAAAAGTAAAATTACTAAAAAAGAAATTAATCCTGTGTCACTCAAACCAGGACAATCAGCATAACGAGGCGAGGGCAGCCCCAGGCAAGGCAGAGCGAGCATCCCCACACCTGTGGGATGCAGCCGAGCACTGCCTCCCCCCAGCACAGTAAATGCAACTCTTCGCCTGTTTTCTCTCCACTGTCTGCTCTTGCTGTTTATCTGAAAATGGAATTTCAGTGCTCTTTACCTCCATTTCGGTCTGCTGGATACTTGTAAAGGCGTTGGTGGGGGATTTTGCAATACCTCTAAGAGAAATAGCTGGAGTGCCCTGCTGTTTTGTTGCAGATTTGTCTCTTGTGCACACACCGACGTATCCCTGGATTTTACCCTGGGAGAGAAATAAACTGCATACAGGTGGGAACCTGAAACATGGCATGAGACAATCGCATGGACTGGGCCAGGCTAAAGAAAGGCAACCAGGCTCTGGTCCTCCTGGAAATGATGCAAGGGACTGTACCCGGTGCGTGCGAGGGTAAGAGATGCTGCCTGGTACCCTGCTGGCCTCACCACCTGAAAAATCCGCAGGTAAAGCACTAGACGTGTGGGGAATTGAAAGTCAGTTCAAGGAAAGCTGAGTAGGTGTTTGCTCAGCAGATTGTTTAGACTTTAATCATGGTTAAATCTTTTAGTTAGATAATTGTTCTACCAGCTGATAATTTGAATTGTATTGATGAACAATACACTAAAACATCCTCAGCGACAAACAGCAAAGGAGATGATTTTGGATTCCTTTTTGTTCATTTCTTGTACATCATCATGTCAGTTCTTACATTTTCTAATTAATTTGGTTGCACTGCATGCTTTTTTCCCTACAAAGACTGACTCCAAACACACATTTACTGCCACTGCCTGTGATATTACAGCTTGGGAAGCCGGGGCTCATTACCAAAGGTCAAGGTCTCGGTGCAATTTCTCTTGGGTCAGGAGATGTCGTTCCACTTCCAGCTGTGCTGTGGGAACTGGGGCACATTTCCTAGTAAGGACATGCCTGAGTTTTGCATTTGTATAGATTTGGGGTCCATATTTATCACAGGCTTATCTACTAAAAGCCATGTAGCTCGGTGGTTTCAAAGTCCTTGAAGTAAAACCATATATCATTTTTTTTTTCAAGCGAAAATGAAATGAAGTTGTGCTCTGCGGCTGTGTTGGCTCCATTTTAGGGCATTGCTGTGTGCTGGGAGGAAGAGCACTACAAGTGTGATGGTGTTTGCTTTGTCCTTCTGTTGGACACAAGCCACTGCAGCAGCTGTGTCCCCCCGGGATGCTCCTTGGGGCTGGGCTGGAGGTGCTCGGATGCTTGCGGCAGCTGGATGAATCACTGTTCCCAGCCAGTTCCTGCAGCTCCCGGGGCTGGTGCCGCGGTGAGGAAATCTGTGCACGCTGCAAGTCGGGAGATGGACCAAGTCCTCCATGTTGCCAGGGAAACATCCAGTTTTAGGTGGTTTTTTTTTTTTTGCTCAGTTTGCGCAGTCCCACCTCCCTCGTGGAGTGCCAGTCTGGCTGCTGCTGGTGGGAACTGGGGATGCTGCAAGGTCTGAGAGGGAAAACTGATTTCGGAGATGTTGGCAAAGAAGAAACATACAAAGCAATGGGAAACAAATAGGAAAAAAGTGGTGCTTTTTGTTGGTTTGTTTGTTTTTTTTTTTCCATCTGGAGGATGGAGGGCTTTGCTTTGGTTTGTGTTTTTGTGCATTTTGGGATTTGTCGTGCGGGTGTCAAAAATAACGTGTTCCCAGGCAGGGGTCCTGTGGTCTCCATCTGAGGCTCAATAGTCCCTTGGAGACCCCACGGGAGGGAGCTGTACTGGTCCAGGCGATGCTGAGCACTGGGACAAAGGGCCAGCAGTCTGCAACCTGCGTTTACCTGTGGCACTGTCCCTTGTCCCCCACGCCAGGGCTCAGCCTGCCTTGGGCACAGCTTTGGGCTATCTCGGGGGCACCCAGCCTGCTCTGGGCAATTAAACCTGGGAATAGGGCCCTGCTGCCAAGGAAGCCAAAGGCAAAGCCCTGGCTGATCTCAGGAGTAGGCAGACGGAGCCAAAATCTGATGCTGTTATGCCTTATTTGCATGGAAGTTAATTACCTATACCTTCGGGTTTAGTTTTCTTTATGGAGGTGGGCATTAAATCTGCCCCCCACTGGTATCTAAGTCTCTTTTGGACTGCTTTTCAAAGGTTCTGTGGCAAGACCTATTTTAGGTAGGGGTTTTTTTTTCATCTCTGCAAAAAGCATCTCGGTTGGTGACAGTCATTTATTTCTCCCTGCTCTATTGTTCAGCCTGTACGGAAATTTGCTAAGAACATAGTGGAGAGGTGGAAAATCTGCTGGGACTGCCAGATCTGAAACTTGGAAATGATTGTCTGAGTACAGCCCAAATCAGGGGTTCTAATGTGTGACCCTGAGAAACCTTGTCTAACTCTGAATTTGGCCCTGCATTGAGCAGGGGAGGGACTAGAGATCTCCAGAAGTACTTTCCAGTCGAAGTTACTGTACAAGTCTATATTACAATACCGTAAATTTGAATTAGTAATAATGATAAGACATAGGTGAGCTCTGGGTGAATGTAATTGGAATATACCTCTCGACATCCTCATTCTTCCTACCCTCAGCAACGCAGGATGATGAAAGCTTGTGCGCGCTTTGTGTAGACAAATATTTGTGCACAACACTTGTCTGAAAATCCAGTTTCTGTTATTCTAAATGCAGTATTTTGGGGGTTTTGGGAGGGGTTTTTTGGTTTGTTTTGCTGGGGTTTACTTTGTATTCATTGCGTTTTTTTAATCTATTTTTATTGAATTCACTAATAAAGAGAGAATTAAAAAAAAAAGGGTCATATGATAAATCATGAACCTGGTAATGAACGTAAGATTGTTAATTGCCCATGGCTGCCTATGCTCATTTCAAGCTGTCGGCAGCTGTGGTCCTGCAGTGGAATTTTTTACCATACTTGCAAGCAAAGCATAAAGTCTGATGCATGTATTTCAGAGGAAAGGGAAACCTTCTCCTTAGAGAAGCAACTCATTTTCCATGTTGGCCTTTCCGCTGGGAAATAGCCAGTTAAAGGTGTGAGTCAATGCCGTGCCCTGGGGATAATTGATACGGAGCAGCGTTAGGGGCTGCCATGGGGTGTCACTGGAGCTGGGGGGGGAGCAGGGCAGTGATCGGGCTGAGGTGACTTTCACTGTACACAGTGCCACTGAAAGCAGCCAAAGACACGGAATATTTTATGTATTTTTTTGTATCCTGCCTGAAAACAAAATTTTTTTCCCCCCCTGTTATCTCTGCTTTCCCTCTCTCATCTATTGCTTAACTAGTTTCATGGGTTTCATAATTGAATTTTACCATTAAGAATCAATTGAGGTTTGCCTGAAAGATGATGAAAATGAAGTATCCTGTAGTTTGCGTTTGGACTGACTGTTTTCAGGCTCTCTTCTGTCAAGACCATTTAATGGGTGGCAGGTTCCTGCCTGCTCTTTTTCTTTATTTGGCAGTGGAAGGTGAGTAGGAAGGCAGATGAGAACAAATCCCCCTCAAGTTAGATTAACTGAAAGATGAAAGCTTTTACAGAAGAGCTGACGCTGTTTGTTCATGCACATGAGGTAAATATTAGAAAAATGCATGCACAGATTAAAGAAAGCTGGATGAGAGTCGTAAAAAACCTAGGGAGGCAGCTTCAATATTTTTATTTATAGAGGAAAATATCTGGGGCAGTAGGGATGAACACTCCCTGAGTTGCTGTTGGACAAGGACCATGGCAGAGGTTGGTGTTTAGCCCTGCTGGCAAGAGAGTGCTGGAGAAACAAATTGCTCACAGGGTGAAAGACGCACATTAAAAATTCAGAAGGAAATGGCCAGCAAAGGTTGAGCTAAAATAGCTGGTTTTCTCCATGGCGAATGTTGGCAGCCGGGAACTTCAGGTCCTGCCCCGGGTAGCACACTGCTCAATACCTGTTTTAATGATCCAGACAGGGAATAACATAACCATCCTGTAGACAACAGAAAGATTTAGGAAGGACTGTGGGGACCTTCAAAGAGAGATTTTAAATGAGTGAAAGAAATGGGCAATACGACAGGAAACAGTCTTAAACCTATTCTGGATTGCCCTAAGCTGTGTTTGGCACTGAATGCTCTTCTTATTTTCTTCTCTTTGTGGCTATTACTAGCTTCTTTCTATTTCAAGGTTTAAAAAATGTATATCAGTTTCTTTCCTAAGCACAGTAAGTCAAAGAGCTGAATTTTAGCTATTAAGCTAAAGCAGCCTGAATAGATGATCTCTGCTACATCAGGCAGCAAGTGTGCACCCATCCATGCGGCCCTGAGAGGGGAAAATTACTTCTGTTTCATATGATGACTGAGCTGATTAAAATATTTAGTAGTTTTCTTCGTTCATGCTTTATCATGAGTGGTTGCATTCTCCTCTAGGTAAGACGACAGCACAGATCTCCCTCTTGGCACAAAGTTTAAAAATGACCCCAATTCATCTGCACCTGTGTGTGTATGTTCGGTGTGCAGCTGTGCTCCTGGACAGAGGTTGATGCAGATGTTCGTGCCTGTCCACCATTTCATTCTGTCTCTACCCTGGAACTCGTCTACATCTTTCAACTCTGTTTTTGTTTTTTTGGCTCGTGCTGACTTGGTGTACTGCGTGTTGCCATCTCTGAAGGACAGCACAGGAGAGGACAGCGATTTGCCAGGAGCCCTTTTGTGGGCACAGCGTGGTTAGTCCAGACCGTGATTGCACTGGAGAAATCTTGAATTTGTTTTGGTAGATAGGATGGGAGAAATCTTGCATTTGTTTCAGTAGATAGGATGTGTAGTCCAAGCCAAATGCCTGCCCCTTCATGCGTACCAGGGAAGGGAGAGTCAGAGGTTGAAGACCAGAGAGACCAGAGCAGGGATGAGCATCCTGAGGCTGCTACAAGCCCAAAGGGTGAATGAAGCTGGGAGGAGGTGGGCGGGAGAGTACAGTTGCCACTGGGGTCGTGGGCATCCATATGTGGGGTTCAGCAAGGCTTCACCCTTCATGTTCAACAGGCCTCTGGATGCTAAATCTGTCAGGGAGGTGACTTTAGTCACCCTCTGGGTGCACAGCTTTGCTAGACCTGAGTGCCTCTGGACAAAAGCTTTTTTCCATATGCCTGTCTTGCTCCCACTGATAGCTGAGATTTATTTGAGAAGTTTTAGCAAGTCCCTCAGAAGACTGCCTGCCTGCAGGGGAGGTGCAGGAGAGCCATTTCTAGCTTAAACTGTGATCAAATTTACCTGGTCAAAAATTTCTTGGCAACACTATTGCCTTTTCATCTGGGCAGATATATAACTTAACTGCCCTAACATTTCTACAGGTTGCTAACACCCGAATGATCACAGTATTAAAACAGTATAAAGAGTTCTATAATTCGTTGTCACCTCATTATGGCTAAGAGAAATGTAATGCCAACAGTGACGAATGCGGAGTAACTCCAGTTGCTGGTGGTACAAATTGGATTCAGCTGAAGCACAGTCAAAAAGGTGGAGAGAATCAAAAAGCTGTTTAACGTACTTAGGTGTTTGGGAGTAGTTATAAGGTAGGTGGTATCTCATGCTCATTAATCAAGGGTTAGAGGAGAACGCGAACTGTTCAACATTGAATAAAACTGTCCTTGTTGTATGTGACTAAAATACATCTTCACTTTGAAGCCCTCCTTAAAAAGATAACATTTTTTAGATTGCATTAACAGAGGGTCATGTTTGGGTTTTGCTGGGTAATACTTCAGTTCTCAAAACAGCAAGGAGGGCAGCTTTTAGCTGATACAAAGTGCAAAATGAGATATGCAGTGTGAAAGAGCATCTCTGGAATGGGCCCACCTGAGGTGGGTTCTCCCCATTGGCACGAGGAGGGCAGCGGAGGGGTCCGGAGGCCGAAGCAGGGCAGCCCCCAGGGAGCCAGCCCCCTCCCGGGCTCTCCCTGGGCTGGGGGTTCAGCTCCAGCTCTGCTGAGAAATCTGGCCACCGTAGCAAAACATAAACACAGTTTCGAAGCTGTTTTAGTGGGCAAAGTGAGCTCAATTGGCAAATGCACTTCATGCTGACGCTGCGCATCTCTGCTACGTATTTTGCCAGCAGAAAAACGTAGCAGAGAGAAGCGAGTGTGTTTTTTAAGAATTCCACCACTAGTTGAGCTTGGCAGAGCCTGGCACAAGCCTGGCGTGAGATGCCAGTTCCCTCGGCCCCCGGAGTGCTGAGGGAAGGATTGGAGCAGATGCCAGATCTTTCCCAGACTCACTGCTAAGCTTAACGAGGGCACGAGGCAGAGGCAAAGCCCCTCTCGAACTCCTGCCAAAGGGCTCCTTGTTCCCTGAGACACCAGGGAGAGGAAACGCTATGCACACTCCAGTTCTCCAGAGCAGTTTTAGGAGTATATCTGATAAATGTGGGGGCCTGGCGATGGGGGACAGATCTCCACAAGCAAAACAGGGTCCAGAGCCTGGTGGGCTCTGCAGACTGGGCAAGGCTTGTGCCTCCGTCAGGTTAACAAACCACCAAGTGGCCGCTGTTGCTGCTGGATGGACCCAGGCGCCACCAGATCCCCGGGGCCGTGCATTTCAAGGGGAAAGAAAAGATCTTAAAACTATTTTTTTTCTTGCTTTCCTACTGAATGTGATCTCCAAATCCCTTTGGAAATGGCAATTCCAAGCTGCGTTTCATTGTTGGGCTTTGTGAATCAGGCATTTTTCTCTGCTCTGTAGTGCAGCATGTTCCATTTCTCAGAGCTATTAGCCTTGAAGGTGTGGATGTTTGAGACTCAGTGATTTAAGCAGTTTTAGTGCTTTCCTGGGGCCTGATATGTTTTTTTCTGCAAATGCATCGTTACAAAACTTTATTAGGAGAAACACTGCCATTGGCAGAGCTCTCTTCCCGTATAGCCCGGATCAGAGTTGTATGTGACATGTTGAGGTTTATTTTCTCAGCTTGTTATGCAGATTTTTAGAAGTCAGGCTTTTGGAGGGGTGGAAAGAGGATCTGTCCTTTTTTTACCCACTGAATTTAATAATAGCCAGAAGCTGTCAAGTGATGAAGGGATAGGAATGAACCCGTGGAAAGAATAGGACGGTGCTGCTGCACATCAGTGTGCCACCAGAGCCACACTCCCCTCCATTTTCCCCTCACTTTAGGGAATTTATGCCATGTCCTTTAGGGATTTCTGCCATGAAAACAGAAAATAATGAAAGCAAAGCAAAATGGCACTAGGTTACTTTGCCAGCGAGGCTCCGGCGGTCGCTAGAAGGTCTGGCCAGTCCCCGGGGCCATGCTCTTGGGGCATTAATGCCTATTCTGCAGGGGCAGTTGTTCTTTCCTGCCTTGTTCCTTCCCAGGTGGATGTGTTGATTAAAAATCTCTTTGTGTTCTTTCTAGAAGAAAATAGCTGCAGAAGCTTGATTAAAATCTCTCGGAAAGCTGCAGTGCCGGCTCCAGCTCTGCAGGTAGTGGCTGTTCGTCCAGGGGGCCACGGGACTCCCGTGGAGGATCTTGCTGGGCTTCATGCTACTGGTAGTATTGCTTCTCTTCTCCGTATACTGTCCCTTCCTGTGTCATGAATACCAAACCCAACTATTCCTGCAGTTTGTATTTTCTCTCCACTTTTCCATGTCTTTCAATGTGTGCATAGGTTATTCGTTAAAAATAATGTAAAAGAATGGGTAAGATGGGTGACTATATATTGCTGCCCCCTCCCCATCCCGAATCCCTCAAGAATTTAGTCATCTAAAATCCTGTTTATTTGCTGCATGCAGACTTTTCCCACCAGCAAGCTGCTCTGCTGGACTCTCAGCCAGCACCACATGGCGAATGAATGAGACGGGTGTGAAACGGGGAACAGCATGTTTGTCTCAGAGCATGAAAGAAAGTGCTACCGGAGCATAAATGGTGCTGCATCACCCCGTGCGATTCTCGTTCCCGAGAGAAGAGCTTCAGGAGGGAACCAGGGGGCTCTGCCGTTCCCCAGGGTGGCTGAGCATCCAGCATGATTCAAAATGGTCCTCGGTGCAAGGGGTAGAACCCTCTGACCTGATGCGGTTCTGTGGGGGTTTTGCTTCCTTGCTGCAGAAAGAAAGCTAGGAAAGAAATGGCAATGAGAGAAAGGCAGGACCAAACAAAAAATAATCTGCTTGCTTTCCGAGAGGGGGAAGGACTCGGGGGGCATTCAGTGGGGTTTGTTGGATGAGATGCCCCCTCCATATCTTGGGGTTGCTCCCTTGTCCTGCGCGCGTGGCTGTGGTCCTGGGGAGATCACAAGCCATGGGGCACAGCGGGCTGCTGCTCCCACCCCTCCCGGGAGGCAGAAGGTTGTTTTCCCTCTTTTCTTTGTGCCACTGCTGACAGCAGCATTTGCCCAGGCAGAAATGGTTCTTACAAGAATTATGTTCCTTTTCTAAAATTGCTTCCACTGCTGATTGCTTAAAAAGAAATGGAATGGCTGCCATGCCAGCTCTTAAGTGAGTGCTGTTCAGAGAGCAACTCGAGAGCTCTCCAGAGAAGGAGCAAATAAAAAGTCTCTTCTGTTTCTGGATACCTCATCTGCTCTGACGGAGGGCGGTGAGCCAGCAGGCACGGGGGGAGCCGTGTCCCCCGGTGTGGTGCCGAGGACCGGGCGGGCTGGTGGTGCGGCACGGCTCGCTCACATCCAGAGCTGGGTTGCTTGTTCCCCCTCCGTGCCTTGGCTTTCCTTTTGATTTTAAAAATTACGTTTTGGAGCCAGAGCGGCAAATTGGAGGCCAGTTTTGTGCGGGTACTGAGGGGAGAGACCTGGACCAAAGTAACACCAGTGAGCTGGGATGCCTCTTGTGGAGTTGACGCCTGCACAGGAGGGGGAAAACCAAGTGCTTTGGGGTGGGAAAGCTGGGAAACAGGGATGCTGGGGGTTGAGAGCTACTGAAAAGCAAAGGGTTTTTCTGGCAGAGGGATGCAACCCTCCCGGCTACACCCCGCTGCGATGAGGATTTGGCACCCAAACAAAGTATTTCTGTGCTGAGGCACTCTCTCCCAGAGGTCTGTTTGAGGGGAGAAAAATAAAGAGAAGGAGAAGAAAAAACTGCCAGCAGAAATCCCTTAGAAAGCGCAGCTCCTGGTTAACACTACGCTGCAAGCTTTGAAATTCAATGTTGACAATGGTAAGGTGCTGCACAAGAATAGTTTGAATTGCAGGCACAGAGCTCCAGATTGCTGGCAGCGGGGCAGAAAACCCACACCTCGAGGGGCTGAAGTAGAAATGTCGTAGTATGAGTCATGGGACAGGTGACAGCCCTCAAAATGCTGTGGTGACACTGTTGAATAGCATGCCTGAAGCTCAAAGGTGCCTGGGGAGAGGCTCCCGCTCCCACCTTTTGGTGAACACCCCCCTGAGCAAAGAGCTGTGTCTTTTAGGTAGAAATTTCTGGCTTGGTCCTGTGTAACTCTTTACTTTCCCCAGTTTTCTCCAGCTCTGAGCTTTCCCAGCCAGACCACCCCGGCACTGGTGCAGGGGACAGAGGAGGGGCAGGGAGCTGCTGGTCGATCTGAGCCACCAGAGAAGGACTGAAGCTCCGCATGGACGCAGGTTCCTTCCTCCAGGGAGTCTGAGCCACCTCAAACCACAGACATCCCTTCTCTCTGTCAGCCTTGTCATATTATGAAAGCCATGTGAAAGTCCATGTTTACATTCAAATTCCATTAGTCCCCCAGATAATCCCATTGTGGCCAATTATCCTCAATTTTTTTCTCTTGCCTGAAGTTGCTTTTTGAAGTCTCTCTTCTTTCAAGAGCTCGGTTCTGTCTTCTGCCCCAAGGGCTGCACTGGGGAGGAGGCACCCCTGATCTCTGAGGTCTCTTCTCTGGGTTTGGTGGGGTCTGAAGCTATTCCCAGGCTGCAGAAAGGTTTGGTTAGCCCCTATTAGTTTGGTTTCTGTGGGGGTGTTGGTAGCAGAGACTCCAAACAGCCCATTTGTCTGCAATGAGGCATTTGAATATTTCTTTTCCACATCCGTACTGTAAGGGGGTGGACTTGGCAGATTGAATTTTTCACTTTTTGATCCATCGGATTGTAGGAAATGGAAGCAAAAATTAATTAAAAAAAAAAAAAAAAAGGAATAAAATGGGTATTTGCAAACCTGATGCTAATTAAACATAATTTTTAATTCTCAGGAAAGAGCATGCTGGCTTTATTACCATCCAAATAGACCATGTTGTCTATATGGCTAAATAATGACAAATATACCCCCATTGCTCATCTCCCAACAATTTTTAATTTCTGCTGAGAAGAAGTTGCCTGCAATTCAGGTCCAGAATTTCAGAGAACCCTGATTTTTCAGCAGAATGTTATGAAGTGTTGAAGACTGAGTGGGTGCCACCAGTCTAAGCCTGGTGTTATTTATATCCTCTGTGTCTGGTACAAGTGATAAATCTGCAAAGACAGTGAGAATTATATCCTGTAGGCCATACTGGTAAGGGCATTCCTTACCCATCGGCTGAAAACTAATGTTTATTTATCTTTAATTAAATACTCCATTAGCCAAAGACTGTATTAAAATATTTAAAAAAGAAGTAATGTAATCAATATACCAACTGTGCCATAACAAAAATATAAAAATATTTCATATTCAGTAAGTGCCAGGTTTTCTCTCTTTGCTAAATTATGAATTCTTTGAAATGGATGGGGGAACTGTGGGTTGACTCTCGTGGGGGCACTTCAGCAACCTAGTGTCTTCATAATGCCCAGTATATTAATTGATTAATTTTTTTGATTATATGCAACATTTCTCCTAAATTCTCCCTCTGCTTCTCAGAGGGGTATGTGTGTGTGTATACATATGTATAAAATTATTATCAAAATAGGTTAACTGTTGGAAGCAGTGGATTTTCTGCTCACTTCAGGCTTAGTCTTCATGTTGATAATTT
This sequence comes from Arenaria interpres, assembly GCA_013399435.1. Lineage (NCBI taxonomy): Eukaryota > Metazoa > Chordata > Aves > Charadriiformes > Scolopacidae > Arenaria > Arenaria interpres. The sequence continues at coordinate 84,170 of VXAK01007817.1, read as the reverse complement.
CTGGGAGTTTTTGGGGGGGTTTTTTGTGGGTCAATCATGCTTAGGCTAGAAGCCCGTGGGAACACTGGGGAGAGTGTTGTTGCAGTGAAGGGTTTTGTCTCGAACGAGCCCTGGGTGAGGTGGGTGATGGCAGAGCCCAGCTGCTCCCTGCTCCCTTCCCACGGTGCTTGTGGAGAGGACAGGCTCCTGCTCCTGGTCCTGAGTGGCCACTGATGTCCATCCACCCAGGCAGAAGAGATGCCCAAGTCCTTTCGCAGACGTGCCCAAAATGGGAAGGGCGGGGGAGGAGGAGCATGGAAATAGGAGGAGTTCAGAGACTTTTTCTTCTTCGATCCCTGCAGGAACCAGGCTAAAACCAGTTTTTAAGATACTCAGGAAACAAACTCTTTATTTCCAGTAAAATATTCTGCAGTCACTCCACTCCAGTACTGGTACCTGGAGGAGCTAAACCAGAAGCATAATGTGTCTGATTTAGTGTCCGTGTGTTCTCAGCAGGTACTTTCTCCCCTCCTGTTATTGCTTTGCGTGGTGTCAGTTCTATCGAGGTGAAGTTTTGCAGCCGCTTGCTTTCCTCAGAAAAATATTCCTAGCGGTGCGATAAAAAAAGTCTTTTGTGACGACAGCCTATCAGTTGGATTAGTTTACATGTGCTTCTAATGCCAAGAACCCCAGACTGCTTAAAAATAATAAAAATGAAATGTCAAGCAAATAAAAGTTAATTAAACGCACAATGAAGGAGACTTAATTTTAGTCCTAAAAGGAGCCGAGGATTTTGCAGAACATACCTACAAAGGTGGCAAAATCCCTGTCTGCAAGGTGTGAAACATCCCCCAACCCCTGGCAAGAAGTGAGGATGGCACCTGAAGAGCATCCGTGCTCCAGACACCATCAGATGTGGAGGAGATTATTTGCCAAGGCGTTTGGGGAAATAAAAAGGAAGTGAAGCAATGCGAAGGCCCCGCAAATTGTTGTGTATGGATTAACATACTTGAAAATCATTGTACAGAATGAGCTCCGAGTTATCGCCAGCCTAAAGTAACGTGGGATTTAAAGCTTGTTTCTTTTTCCTCTTGAAGTGGATGGAGGCACGTGTTTTGCAGGGAATTGGGCTGAGGTCCAGGCTCTTCCCAGCGTGGTTCTTCCAGCATTTTAGGCGTGCTGGGGCACTGAGGAGGGCCAGAAGAGCCAGTGAGACAAGGCAGCGAACGCAGCCCCTGGCTGGAGGCTGAGGCAGGGACAGAGTCTGCTGCGACATGCCTTCTCCTGGCTTGGCCACCATAGTGACATTTTTCACAGGAATGTTCATTTCCCTCACTGAGACTCTTAATGAAGACAATAAAAAGGTAATAAAATGCTTCTCCATTACAATAACTAAATCAAGGATGCAGCCAAGGAGGGTGTGCGCCAGGCCAGCCCCCCGGAGGGGGAGCAGGGCTGTGGCCACATCCAACCCTTCAGGAGCAAAACGGGGCAGGGAGAGCTTCCTTTTCAGTAAGGAAAAAAAGTGCAAAAGCCCATAGAGCAGGGACTGCCAAACCAAACCAGAGCAAAGTGATGCCAAAGCAAAATTACAGCAGTGAGCAGGGCTCCTCTGATGGGCAGCCTTCTGCCCTGGCCAGGCCCATGGGGCTGCTTCAGTGTCTCCAGCCAGCAGTCTCATGCTTGAGGCTCGTTGCTCCATAGCCAAAATAAAGACACCAGAACTTGTTCATAAGCACCCTGAGAGTTTTATCTCCAGGTAACACAAACAGCAGGAAGAGAGAGAGGAAGAAGAGGGCTTTGTTTCCCTTTTTTTTTTTAATGTTAAAGGGCTGGATGCCACATTTTCTGATTATTTTTAAAAAGATGTAAGTTAACAGAAGATATGAGACCCACTGTATTTAATCCTGGAGTCTCCAAGGCTTTCCTCACCTTTAGCACATCACCGATGTTGTGCATTAGGACTATGTGTTGTGGAGTGTGCTGAATTTCTTCGTGGGTGGGATAACATCGGTTCAAATCCCAAGGAGTAATAAGGTGCCCAAAATGTCGGATTGATGGGCTTCTGTCAGGCTTCTTTCTTCTTCCTCTGCATCCTGGCTGCCTTTTCTCAGCACCACCTAGGAACCTTTTACACCAAGTGGTTGATATTTTGGTAAACCCTTCGCATTTAGTCTTTAACAATATAACAGCTTTGTTAATCACTGTAACAGATTAAATTAAATGCTCCTCTCTGAGCTGACCTAGTTTGGAGGTTAAAATTATGCAGCCTAAATGAAAAACAATAGGTCTGGGGGGAAAAATGGGCGCTCTCATCCTATTTGTATTATTTTGTAATATGAAAGGAAGAGAAAAGCAGCATCATCAGGAAAGTCGGCTTCATCTTGATAGGAACTTTGTTTTTAATGTAATTATAGGACCAGACTACGAGTATGGAAGATTCCTAAGGAAAATCATGGCTGTGCAGCGATGGCAGGCAGTGTGGCCTCTGGAAGCGCTGCTCTCCAGACTGTGACTCCAAAGTGTCACCTCTCGCTCAGCTTTAAGTGGGTCAAGGGCTGGAATTAGAGGCAGGATGGGAAATCTCAAACCCAGGCTTGATGCTGTCAGGTTGCTTTTGCAGCCCCTGACCTGAGTGCAAGCTGTCGACATCAAGCTTATAGATCTGCTGATACCGTCAAAGACATGGAGATAGAAACTGCCTTGGGGTCTTCATCATGGGCTGGGGTGGGTGGTTGCCTTTTCTCTGCAGAGGAGGGAGAGACAATGACTTGTTCCAGCTGTTTAAATCCTATGGGCTCTTGCCAAATCGCACAGGACAACGTGCAGATGGAGCAGAAATGCATGTGAAATGTCCTCTTCTAAAGTGGACAGAGCAGCTTGTCCCCGGGCTGGTCCTTGGTGAGTCGGTGGGGTTGGTAGCATGGTCCCCGTGGCACGGCTGTGAATAAGTGCTGGAGTGTGTCCAGAGGAGAGCCACCCAGCTGGTGAGGGGTCTGGAGAACAAGTCATATGATGAGAGGCTGAGGGAACTGGGCATGTTTAGTTTGGAGAAGAGGAGGCTGAGGGGAGACCTCATTGCCCTCTACAGCTCCCTGAAAGGAGGGTGTAGAGAGGTGGGGGTTGGCCTCTTCTCCCAAGGGAATCATGACAGGAGCAGAGGAAATGGTCTGAAGTTGGGGCAGGGGAGGTTTAGATTAGATATTGGGAAGAATGACTTTCCTGAGAGGGTGGTCAGGCCCTGGACCAGCCTGCCCAGGGAGGTGGTGGAGTCATCATCCCTGGAGGGATTTAAGAACCGTGTAGACATGGCACTTCAGGGCGTGCTCTAGTACCGGAGATTGTTGGGTTGTGTCTGTTTGTGGTTGTGGTGTTGGTTTTTTTTGGTTTGTTTGGTGTTTTTTTTGTGGTTGGGCTCAATGATCTCAAAGACCCCGTCCAACCACGAAGATTCTGTGTGTGATTCTGTGTGAATAGAGATAAAATAGGTTAAATCTGATCCATGGGCTGATGTGATGACGGTTCTGCTGTTGATACTTACCCCTCCTGTGGTCTCAGCACTGGTCTGAGAGGGAAGGGCCTCAGCCCTTGTCACGGCAACGTGATGAAGGTAAACTGTCTGCACCTCAAACACCACCTCCGTTGGATGTCTGTATCCTTAGAGCATGGGAGAAGCAGCGGGGATGAAGAAGGGGATAATAATGCAATCACAGTTTGGTTTTTTTTTGGTTTTCCTTATTAATACTTTACGAAGAGGTAGATCTTGTTACTCTTGTTGATGAGCTTGTAGTGAGCAGTGCAAAGAAAAACAGCCAAAATGTTGCCATTAGATGGACAAATACATGAAAACATGAGAATGTAGGCACTTTGCTTGGCAGACAGTGATATATCAAGCCTTTTTTTTTTTTTCTTTTTTTTGGTGGAGGAGCTGTGGGATTACCTGTACATCTTTATACAATCCCTCTGGATTAAAAAAAGGGAGCCCCTTGCGAGGTATCCCCCCCGTGATGGATGGTGTGGGCTCCGGGCAAGAGAGAGAAGAGCTGTTCAGCAGGAGCCTGCAATAAGACATGGGCAGGCAGCACGGAGAGAGCTGCTGTACCTGCTGTGTCCCCCTCCCCGTGGCAGTCCTTTCTGTGTCCCCTTGCAGCAGGACAGCTTGCCAGGACCTGCACAGAGGTGCCAGTCAGCCCCAGGCGTTGGTTGGGGGGTGGGTGGAACTGATTTATTAAATGCCTTTCCTAATTGTATGCCATTAGAGGAGTTTTAACCAATCCTGGGAAAGGGCATTTGTTTGGCTGTTGAAGTCATAAAAATTAAATGACATTTGAATTACCACTTTGCTCCTTTCATTTTTGAAGAGGAGCATGTGAACATGTTTGCTTCCAGTTTCCCCAGTCAAGATGCTTGCTTGCCCCGTGCCTCATCTCGCAGGACTGGCAACCAGAGCCTTTACTGGTGTTGACCCCGGTTCCAGTATCTCCAGCGACTATGCAAAGTTCTGGTTGCCACCTGCTCCCTTCAGATTTATCAGTGCAATTTGCATATGGTTAATATTTGTGCCTCACTGAGATAAAACTCAATTATTATTGGCCTTCATTATTTTTATTTTTTTTTGAGGGTCTTTACATTGCTTTATGGAGGTGTTTAAAATGTGCATAACAATGTAGGCGCTTTGATTGCATGCATAAAACTTGTAGGAGATACTGTAATAAAGCTTGCTGAGCAGCTAGTAAATGTCCTCCTGTTTGGAAGGAACTGGGTGTTCTTCATGTTTCCTGACGAGTGGTTCATTGGCTTTAAGGAAGAATTGTCCGTAAATCAGGGTGTATCTCAACTGCAACCTGCCCCATGTGTCTGTGGGGCTTAGTAAAGGAGTAAGTGTCATTTCCTTGTGAGCTTGGGTCTGCTGCCACCGGCCGTGCTGGCAGCCTTCCACCGCTGCCTCTTGCCAGCAACGATCTTTTCTCTTATATACTATGTAATTCTTCAAATTTTCTCTTTTGTGCAAATAAGCACACATAAAATGTGGCAAAAATTTAATGCTGAAGAGAAAACGTTTTATTTTACTTGCTGGCTTTTTATTATTGTCTTTAAAAGGAAAAAAAAAGAAAGAAAAAAAGACTTTTTGTGCTTGTTGGAATGAGAACACAATTCAGAAAAACATGAAGCAACATTTCTGTCAGATGCAATATATGCATCCAAACAGGCCTTTGCGTTTGGCCGTGCACGTCCAGTGATCTCTTATGGCTGCTGAGGGCATAAGATGAGGAGGAATTGGACTGGACAAGGTTAAACAGTCTTCCAACCCTCCCCTCGTACCCAGCTTGAAAATATCCTGAACGATCTGTAATTCATCTTCCAGATACAGAGGTTCCTAGTGACTTATTTCCAGTTTGCGTGTTCTGAACTAGTGTCAGGAATTAATGTTGTGCAATTAATTCATTTATCAATCACATTTAGTAAATGGATATTGTCTGATCTGAATAACAGAGAGAAAAATTAGGGAGATTAATGCCTTTTCTCAGCCGAAGCAAAAACGGTGATCAGAGCTAGCTGAATGAACCACAAAATGAATTGCCATCATTTCTGCAGTCACAAGTGGTTTCTGTTGTGTTTGGGGTCATGTTATTCAATGTCCACGAAGCAGTCAGGCATGTTGGCAAAGCTGGGACATTTCAGAACGTCGGCTGGCCTGGTAATTCATGCCGGCCTGCCAATACCCATTTTTTATTGGCCTTTATCCTTTCAGAGGAGAAGGAATGGCTTGGTGTTTCCATCCCTCTCCCTGTCAGTGCCCGGCTGTTATGGGAGAAACTGATGATGGAGCCCAGGGGTTTAATTTACAGATCCCGGGCAGGCAGCAGAGAAACTTCCTTCTCACTGGGAGAGGGTCCACCTCCATCCAAGCCAGGAGCCCGACCCCAGTGCTCTGGGGGCAACCGGAGGGTGTGTGCAGGGCAAATAGAAGCAGGCACGGTCCTAGAAATGGGCATTGCTGGGGGTAGCAGAGGTGGCAAGAGCTGGGCATCCTGCTGCCCAGGGGAAGGGGCTGCCGCACCCCTGGACCACCTCCCCAGTGCCCTGCTGCTGGGGAAGGGGCTAAAGCCCCGAGACAGGAGCAGAATGCAGGAGGGACAGCAGGGGTTTTGTGCTGCTGAGTATTTAAGAGATGAAAACTGAAGAACTTGAGCTCTTGGAGAGCTCAGAAAATGAATTCAAATAGGGTGTGTGCTACCCGCGGCACCTGGGGTGGGAACCAGAGTCGGTGGAGAGACCTGAAAAGCCTGGTGTTGGTTCAATGGGGACTCTGACCTGGTGATGCCCTCCTGAAGGCAACAGGGAATAATAGATCCATCCTGGAGAGTGAAGACTGAAGCGGGCAATCTCAGCAGGGTCCCTGCCATGGGTGACAGCTCTCAACTGCTGCCCCAAATGCGTGTCTCCTCTTGGGAGCAATGACTTGGCCATCGTTTCCTTTTTATTCCTGGAGGATCTCACTGCATTTAGAGCTTCTGAAAGCCAAAGCCTGCCCAGAGCTGAGCAGACTGTGGGGATGCAGCTCCCCAGCAGGCACCGCCGCATCACTCCTGGGGACGGGCTGCCACTCCAGTGGCTCATCCTGCTGAGTTTTGTCGTAGGCTTTTGGGCAAGAAAGTTACCCGCCGAGAACACAGAACTGCAGAGCTAATCTCTGCTCTTAATTTGCCATTAAAGTTTATTTTCAGCAAATTATTCATAAAATCCGTGGCGCAGCTGTTCCACATTCATCTCTTCCTTCTTGCAAATTTTTCTTCAGCGAGAGGCAGTTTCGCTCTCAGTTTTTTTTGTTGCAGAGCCGTGTATAAGAGACGGGAGTCTGACTTGAGCGCTTGAGGTGGGGAGGGAATCTATAGAGGTGGTTTTGACCCAGCAGGAATTTGCAGAGGAGGTAGGAAAGGGAAATTCATCATTCCAGATCCCTCTGCCCCCTGTGCCAGGGGGAATTGCTGGAGCACAGATACAGCAGCCTTCCCTGAGGCTTGGGGAGAGAGGACTCACTCCGTGTGACCCTGCCAGACCACTGCTAACAGCCGTCGTGGCTGTACATGGCCCATCTCATCTCCTTCTCTAACAACAAGAGGAGACAAATGCTGAATGTTTCCTCAAAAATTCAGATTAGTGCTGCGTTGGTTGTTGCACGAGAGAGAGCTGCACTCTTCTTTTGTTTGGGTAACGGTGCAAAGTTAGGAATTCACTTTTAACTTTTTAAAATCACCCTTTTGGGCAGCTAAAAAAATCACCTGCTCCCAGGCAGGGCGAAGATTTTGTCAGTAGGCCTTGTTTGGCAGTAAGCTCTGACACAGGCATGGCAGGATGCCATGATACCAGGTGTCAGCGCTGCATCACCTGGCCAACGGTCCTCAAAAAAATAGACCTCAGTCTCGCAAGCCCTAGCTATCATAGAATCATAGAAACATAGAATTGTCCAGGCCAGAAGGGACCTCCAAAGGTCATCTAGTCTGACCCCCCCGCAGTCAGCAGGGACACCCCCAACTAGACCAGGTTGCCCAGGGCCTCGTCGAGCCTCACCTTGAATATCTCCAGGGATGGGGCCTCAACCACCTCCCTGGGCAACCTGTTCCAGTGCTCCACCACCCTCACAGTAAAGAACCTTCTCCTAATCTCCAATCTAAACCTGCTCCCCTCCAGCTTAAAGCCATTGCCCCTCGTCCTGTAGTATCAACCTAGATAAGGGGCTGGTAACGGGAGGTGTTTTGGAAGCCCCCATCCCCAGTGTGCACACACCTGTCCGGAGACCACAGGGCTGTTATAGGTCGTGCCACTGGTCTGGGAGAGCTTTGCTGTGTCACCAGCAAAAGGTGCATTATTTCTAGCAGTGAACAACTCAGGAGCATTTTAAAGCAGTAATCATAGAATAGAATAGAATAGAATAGAATAGAATAGAATAGAATAGAATAGAATTATTAGCGTTGGACGGGACCTTAAAGATCACGAAGTTTATGGAAAGGGTTGCATATCAATTGAGAGCATGATGCAGCTTGTGGGCTAAGAGGGTTTAATTTCAAATAATAAATATATAAATAATGTTTATTATTTATTTTAATTTTATTGAATTAACTATTAAGTGTTATTTAATATTATATTAACTACTACTTGAATTAACTGTTACCTATTAACACAAGACAAATTTATGCCTTTGAATAGCCCGATTTGTAATGCGAAGTCACTTTGTCCAGGTACTTTTAAACACATGGTTTGCAATTGCTGTCCCCTTTCTCAATCCAGTTATTCAGAAACATGTCTGCACTACTGTAATTTTTTTCAGAAAGTAGTTCATTTTCCTGGCCATTTCTGTTTTCCTGGCCAGTTCTATTTTCCCTTGTTAACAAGCTCTGAAGTAGTCCAAAGCAGAAGGAGAATGGGCATTCAGTCAAAGCAAGGACTGCAGGAAATGTCAAACTGGTAAATGTTGCATACCTCAAGATGGAGAGTTTAACACAGATGAGAACTGGAAAATACATACAGCATCATTTTTCCTGCAAATTTAAGACTGAAATCTTCTGGCCCATCCATCCTCTGTGCCATACTGATAGATGTAGCACTATATCGGCGGTACTAAAACTGGAGGGGGAATATATGTCTTATTAGAATATGTATCTTGTTTGAAATTAGTTTATCCATTACACTTGTGGGATTTTTTTTTAAATCAACTGATCTTGAACGTTCAATTTACATTTACCTCATTCAGTAGCCTGAAAGCCATCATATGGTTTAAAAGGGATATTTTCCTGTTCATTAAATCCTGTTGGAGTCTCAGATGGAGGCGCCCCTGTAACATTCAGTTAGAAATGTGTTGCAGTGCTACTTGAAGACTAGACAGGAGGACTAGGAGCCATGTACAGCCAATAACACTAAATTATAACTAGTGTGGGAAAATACACCTGAGCAAATTTCAGGTCTGTGAGTTCAGTCTCCTTATAGGACCAAAACTCTCAAAAAGTCCTTGGTTGGGAAAAAGGAGGTGGGTTTTGATTTCTCTTGCCTCATTTGTCTGGGAAGACACTGTGCCATGAAGTTTAATATATTTTCAGTGGCGCTGAAAAAGATGAGAAAAGAAAAGAGGAAAGAAAGAGAAGCAGATAAAGATGTACTGGGGCAAAGTAGTGCCTCGAAAAGAGACATCATAAAAGGCATCATAAATGGGTGAAGGGTGCTATATAAAAGAAGAGGAAAAATAGATATTAGAGCAGGAAAGTGTCATCACAAGAAGGCAGAGAGGCGGCCAGTGTTTTGGGAGGAAGCCTTGGCTTTACCCAAGTCTATGGGAATTTATCTGTTGACTCCGTGGAGCTGACTTTTCTGCCCTTTAGCTTGTGGGGCCACCTTTTTAATCATGAATAAGATGCTTTTTCCCATCTAAACATAACTTGCAGTAGTTAGTAATACACTTCCCATAACTTGAGATAATGAAATAGTATTTAATATTAATTTTTCTTCCCGTTCAAAGGTTTGATCACCCACTGACTATTGGATTCATGTGCTCTAAGTAGACTTAATTACTACCTATGTGTGAGTATTTACAGGAGGGGAACAGCTCACCAGCTTGTTACCACCTGGCTCTGTTTGATGTGTAGCTGAGAAGCATGGTTGGTAAGCATAACCTGGGATAACAGTGCTCTGAATATTTTCTTATCATTATGTTCCAAAGATCAGAAAAAACCAACAGATGTCAATTTTGTTAAAGTTAATGAAAAAATGTGGTTCGGTACAGTTTTATGGCATACATCTCTGCATATGTTAGTCAAATGAAATGAATTCTTTAATTAGAAGCAGTAAGAGAAGCTTAAAAAAGACAGAAAATCCAATTTGAGCTATTGCAAATGAAAAAATGTCAAAAATTTAAGAAATGTGGCATTCTTCTTGCAGCATTAGGTATGTTATATCTCAATAGTTTTGATTCATCTTGTTATCCTGAAGGAAAGGGCTCATGGGCCTAAGAAGGCTGTAAGCAAGGAGAGACTGGCTGGAGAAGAGGGGGCTCTCCAGAGTCTTTGTAGGAAGGTGGATTTCTCTGACATCCAGGTTGTTGTGGGGAATAGGTTTAACTGAAAAGAAGTCACTGTATAGGTTGTGCTGGCATTGCAGAGCTTTTGTGAGCATGGCGTGTGCTCCTGGTGAAGAGCTCATTGTCTCTGGAGCAGTGATCCACGCTGGAAGCAGTGGGTGGTGGGGTGAACTGGAACAGTTTGTGTGGGGTCCTCTCACCTGGATGACCCCAGGAAGACCAGATTCATTCTACGCTTGATGATGAGGTTTCCCTTACGGCTGCGCTTTGGTCTCCTACATGTCATTCGCATTTCCAAAAACACCAGGTCCCTCGTCACACTGCCAGGCATACAAGCAGGGTTACCAGCGTTAACAATACATGGCAAATTACATTCTCCTGCTGACTCTGCGAGGTCCAGTAGAGCACAGGCAGTAGGAGCAGAAAACCCTCTGTGCTTTCAGAAGCCCCCATGGACCTGCAGCCCTGGCACTGGACCCAGCTGCCACATCGACTGGCAGACGTGCTGGGATGAGGTGCTATCCCTGGTTCATCTAAAAATGCTGCAAACATCTCATGCAATATGATGTCTGGAGGGATATTTTCTTTGGGAAGCATCCATTCCCTGAAAAACAGTATTTTCCCCTAAACTGCAAATAACCTCGGGCAGGCAATCACACAAGGTCTGGAGAAGTGCTTTATCACCCTGGTACAACTTGCTAGGACCTGGGGGTTACATGGAAAGTCCAGCATCCAAATCGTTGCCCAGTCCTGAAGCTTTAGCTTGCTCTGGGGAGACCGTGTGTTTCATGAAAACGTCTCCTGAAAGCACTTCTGCTTCATCTTGGTGAGAAATGGGAAATCTTTGAAATCCCAGAAGACGCTCAGACTAAAATCGCACCCCACTGAGGGTATGGGAAACCCTATAGCATCTTATCACGCAGCACAGTAAGAATATACCGTTTCTTTAGGCAAGTAGAGTCTTTCCTAAGTTGTCCTTTCCTGTAAATCAGGACAGAGCTGAATTTCTTCACGTAAAAAGGAAGTAATTTCCTCTTGACACAAGCTTATCCTGATGTAAGGGCTAATTGATAGCTTGCAGGGCACTTGTGTTTTCCAGGCTGTTGGTTTTGCTCTAAGCACAAATTTACTCAGTGATGAGAATATTTTGACAACTCTGACTATCTGTGCTCAGGAACTGCATTTTGGTGTGAATTTTCTGGGTGTGTTGACCCAGTTTTAAAGCCTAAAAGGAGCATGCTCTTGATTAATATGGAAATACCGTAGTTGGCGAAATAAAACAAAGAAACGGGGTAAATAAGCAGAAGTACAGTACATTCTGCACAAAAACTTTCCGGAGAGGTTTTGCTTAGCTGGCACTGGTGTGTGGCTTTGTCCTTATGCCTTCTCTGGGAGGCAATTGTTAAAAAATGATGTGATTCAGCTTGCAGAAAGATGTCGTTCTGATCCACTTGCACATCCCCACGACCACAGCTCTTCGGCAAATCTCTCCTAGCTGTAAGCACACAAAAATGAAGATATCAAATCAAACAGAATTAGTTCTGAAGAGAAGGCACATGTTGCTGCATTATTCCTTTGCCTTCCTGGATCTAATAAATGTCTCATTTAGAATTCTCTCTCATTCATGTTTGTGGTAGGTTTTTTTACGTGCTTCTCAAAGCTTATTTTTAGGCAACTCATGGCTCATTCTTTAGGAATAAAGAAATCTTTTTCTGGTTTGATGCGTTGCTGTGTGAGCAGAGCTGGGAAGACTGTGCTTGTTTTCTTTAGATGATATGACAAATTAGCTTCTTCCAAAATATTATGCTCTGGGGACTATGATCGCAGGAAGCATGAGAGAACATTAGAATACATTACCAGAGCTCTGTGCAATAAATACATGTATGTTTGTTATGTATAGAGCAAGGTTTTAAGTAGAAATGTTCAAATCATTTTGCTACAAACTCTTCGAACGGGGTCTTTGTGATGTCCATGGAGTCAGGAAAAAAAATTGCATGCTGCAAGATAGTTGATTTTGGTGCATGTTTTGAATGTAGAAAAGCATTTATACTGATTATAGACAAAAATAGAAAAGCAGCTCTGTGCTTCTCTCTTTTATTTCTGTGATCCAAAATCTGTTTATAAATGAAAGTGTTTTTGCTTAATAGAGAAGTATTATCACTTTGCTTCACTGTTTCTCTCTCAGGTAAAATTATCTGGGTTGCTGAGCCATCAAAATGCAGCTGAAAGGGTAAGAGCAAGGAGCCCACCTTGTACCTCCTGCTCCCATGGAACCGCTCCTTGTCCTTTGCTCTTCGCTGCCTTTCGCCTCCTCTCATCCAGGAGCACACAAATTACGGAATTGCCATTAAATGTGAATTCACCTTGGTCACTTTTTATTCCTGGAGCTGGTGGGAAGGTGACATGGATAGCAGCTCATAGCTCCTCTCCAGAGGCTTTTTTGACTGCGGCAGAATGAAGAATAACAACTAGACAGCCCTGCTGTGCCGAGGCAACCGATTACTGGTCGAAGCAGGTAATTATGATGCTGAACGCGGCTCACAAAGTTAACATGTTGGCAACTAGTTTAAATTTGAAATAAATCCTCATCTACAGTACGTTCTGTATGCAGAGGAACTGTGCTATTTGCATTCGCTGAAGTCAAAATACCAAATTTGGATCAGACTTCCCTTGCATTGAGATAATAAGTGTGGGATTTCACATCTGGCCTTTCAGGCTGGGCTTGTTTTGATAAGGCACCAGCAGCAATCTCACTTTTTGAATAAAGCCATCAGAATTTGCTTACCAGGGTTTTGCAGCATGGTGAATAGCTTCTTGTGACTTCTGACTTTGGCTTGATGGGTTTCCTGTTCATCCCGTTAGCTTTCATAATGGAGGGGAGAGTCTAAGATGACAAAAACAGCATGGAAAAAAAATTGTGTTGGCAACAGCAAGCTGTGTGAGCATTCAGACAGCCCCAAATGTGGGTGTCTGCAGAGTTACTGCAGAGAACAGCAATGTTCATAAGCAGATTACTGAGTCATGAGCATGTTTTGAATGTGATTACAAGCAGAGAGACAGAATTAGTCTTTGATTTCCATAAAAAATTAATGAGGGAGACAGACAGGGACAGACAAATTGAAGAGTTCACTTGGTTAATTTTCTAGCCAGAAGCTATTGTAAATGTTCCTCTTATTTAGCAAAGAAGGATAGTAAATCTATATTGGTTATGTTGGCCAAGAAAAACTATTAGTGTGCTAGAGGTTTACCTGGGGGCAAACTGTCAGCAAATTAAAAAAGCAGCAACGTGCTCATTTTGGGACATTTTGATGCATCTTCCACAAGTGCAGTCAATTAAGAGCTCCTCTGGAAATTATGTTCAGCTGCTGTGCTCCTGCACGGCGACTCTGCCTTCCTCTGAGCACCAGGGACTGATTCCTGGTCTTGAAAGTAGAGAGTCCAGTTGTGTTTTAAAAAATATTATTTAAGTTATGCTCTTCAACAGATGGGATGAGACCATCATTAATGCTACAGATGCAGCAAGTACAAGACATCTAGGTTATGACTTTATTTCTTTTATTAGTAGCTGCAGGGCATCTAATAATTGAAATAGTAGTACAAACCTAGCAGTGGGTCTCTGAAGCAGGGTAGTGCTTTTCCATGGATTCTGTTTTGCATCTCCCAAGACATAGCTACTGATTTTAACCAATATTTAACTACGCCTTGAATCAGCTATGCTCCCTCAGCGTTCACGCAAGGCAGCCAAAATGCCACCATTTACCAGAAATATCTACTGTTCCAGATCATTTGTGAGGAGCAGAGAGTTCTGATGCTGTCATATACAAAATGGAGGGTCTAATTTGCACAAAATACTGATGAACATTTTTGCTGAGATTTCTGATCCAGATCTAATGTCCTGCATTTAGACTATTTACAGATGTTTAAATGATGAGATGATGCGTTCAGTCCCTATATCAGTGCAACTTGCAACAGAACAGTGGAAGTTGAGGAGTAATTGCCTTCAGTATAGAAGACTTTGTTCCCATGGCAAATGGCTATGAAAGTTGTGTTTTTGAATTGTTTTCAATTGATTTTTTTTTTTTTTTTGAATCTTGCAAAATGCTAACTTTTCAGTGGAAGGCATTAAAACTGTTGTAAAGCTGATGATGGAAATGGGCAAATCTGTCCGGATGTTTTCAGCAGATACTTTCTCTGTATAATGACATTAACAAAGATTGAGCTTTAGGATGAAAATATTTAGTATGAGGATATTAACGTACTCTAGTCGATTGCATGAATGTAATATAGAAACACTCATGTCCACAGTGGGTTGGGGGGAATAGCCTGCTGTAGTAAACAGGGTATTATTTCTTTAGACGTGTTACGGAATTATTGGCAGTTAAGTCACATATTTAATTTCTGCTTTTATATTCTCTGTTATGATAGTGTTTGCATCAGCTTCTTTCTGCTACAGAAGTTCCATAAATAATTCATGTCTTTATTTAAATAACCGTGGATTTATTTCCAATTGGCATGGAAAAGGCCTTTATTTTCTGTATCATTGTGCACAATTGTCGTACTAGCCTCTTATTTCAAAATGTTTGTGATTCACTCAGAACACATCAGTAAATCAAATTACAGAAAATTTAGCCTGAAATTTAATTAGATAATCAACAATCATAGTTCTGTACTTTGCTAACAAAAGTACCTTGCTGCAGACAGTTTACAAGGCATTTTCTCTGCACCTGGATCCGTTATTCTTGAAACAACATGGCAAAAAACTGAAGAATCCTGTTGATTGGCCTCTGTTGGATAGCAGTGATCCTTGAGAGTCATTCTGGGTTAGTTGCTGATGTATAACTCATCTAAACAAAGCAGTGAGGAACGTAACTCTCCAAACAGCTCTGCCAGCTCTGCAGCCCTTGCTCTCATAGGGCTGGCCAGCCTCTGGCCACAGGGTCCCTCCTGGGGACCAGTAGTAGGGTATATATTTTATTCTGTTTCTCTATGAAAATTAGGCCCATATGGCCTTAAATCTTCACTATACCCCTGCTCCTAGAAGAACGTACTAAATGTCATCCTTCAGATCAGTTTGGATCTGCTGTTCCACTGTGGCTGTGCCAAGCTGGACCCCTCCTTTCTGTTTTCCAGGGCTTCTCCTATCTCACCTTCAGAGCATTCAGGCAGGTGGAGGAAAGCAGCATATCTCACTTTGCCAAATACAGGGTACAAGAATGTCTTCTGGTAGACCTTGAGAGAATTTAGAACTAATTCAGCAGAACTTGAAGCATCCTGTAAAGAATAAAATAAAAACCTCCAAGCTCAGCAAGCATGGCCCAGGTAGAGAAAGTTAGTTATGTGAAGAGACATAAAATGGGTAAATGGTAAAATGGGTAAATTCAAGCAAAGAGGTGTGAGAGGTAGCCCCTACCACACACAGCACTTTACAGCTGTAATATGGACTGCTCATATTCATGTTATCTATTGCTGAGCTAGAAAGACAGGTATGTACGTGGGTTAGAAGTTTTCAGATGATAAAGAAAACCCCACAGGTAAAGACATGCAGTGTAGGTTAGAGCAGAACAGAAGCACAAGCAAAAAAAGGCAGCACATCCCAGAAAGTATGAAGCAACGCAGATATTCAGAAAAAAAAAAAAAAAAACGAGAAGAGGAACATGTGCCTTGATTTCATATTGCAAATCCCAAAAAGAGTCCAAGGAAAAGTGGAAAGACTACTGACCAACCTGTAAGGAAGCAAATGGTCATTCAGTATATTTAGTTTTCCTGTTTCCAGGCCATAAATCAGCATGGAGGCTAAGATTCTCCCCATCTTTCTCTTCAATTTTCCTGTTCTTGGCAAGTGTTCCGAAGTTTTTTCTATAGATCGTTCCAGAATTTTTCTTTAACGCTCTGAGTATTAGACTGTAAACATTTCCTCTATCAGCTCGAGGCACCACCAGGACCTTAGCGCTTCGTTTCTCTTTTCCATATCTCTTACTTGTGTGTGGAGAAACACAGAGAGGAACTCCGAGATGATGCAAGCTATGTCAATGTGAGTGGTGGCTGCACATGACCATGTTTTGATCTGAATTTGTGTTTTCTGGGTGGAACTGAGTTTGCGTTTGTGATGTTTTTGCCTTTCTCAAAGGTGTGGAGGTTTCAGAGTCGACAGAGGCACCATCTCACTGGCAGTGGAGCCTGGTTCTCGTGGTGCTCAGGGGAGACACAGATGCTGCTGCAAGGAAGTAGCAAAGCCCTGGCCCAACCTACCTTTCCAGGTGAACATCATACTGAGCTAGTAAGGAAAATAGTATTTGGAAATGTTCTATCATTCTTACTTTATGTCTGTGTTAGGCAGGATCCTGCTAACATGCCTTGACTTTGGAGGGGTATGCATAAAATAGGTGGCGTATTTAGGCAGAGATTGTGTAAAACTGCCAGGCATTAGAGACGGATTTTAATCAGTGGCCCAAGCCCAGAACTTGAGTTGGCTTATTTGAAACATGGCCATTGGTCTGGCTTTTGAAATGCTTCTTGTGGATAAGAGTAGAACTGACAAGGTTTGTCTCTGGTGGAATTGCAGATGCCCGGATCGCAAGCCCTCACTCGCTGGTGTCTGAAAGAATGAAAATTGGGTCCTGTTCTGAGTGAACCTGGAAACCTGACAAGAGGAGCCATTCCTCCAAGGGGACTTTGAGATCAGCCCCCAACTGGCGTGGACTCTGAGCTGCAAAGAAAGTAGGTATGGAAACAGGGTGATGGTGTCTCTCAGTGGATGCCTCTGACCTCTAGATTTATTGTGTACCATCTGTCTGCTTCTCCCCTCCTAGAAATATTATAATTTCTCTTCCTCTGCTAAAATCCTTAACCTAAAATATGTCAAATGGTCTAAGCCTCGCTTATATATGCCATCAATGCTTCTTATTTAGAAAAGAATATCTATGTCCCTTGTTTGTCTAACAAAGGTTAAGTTCAACCTTCAGGGCACAGTGCAAAGAACATCTGTTTATTCAGATTTCTAGCCTGGGGGCTGAGAGGCACAGTTTGTATTTGGGACCTCTAGCTGACATTTGTTAACTTAGTTTGCATACATTTTAATGTGGTTTCTTGTACCCAGAGGCGGTTGCTTAGAGTATAATGTGATAGGTTATAAATATATATTTATGGCCAAATTATTATTCCTCCAACTTATCCCTGCTGGAATATGAAGGAGAAAATGAGTTTTGGACATCTAAAAATCCTCAGAGGTCACCAAGAAAGGGGTGTGGAGCTGGGCACACCAGAATTCAGCAGCTTATGAGGCAGACACAGAGAGGAGAAGCAGTGAACCCAGCTGGCTTTAGCCTTTAGTGGCTGCAGGGAGCAACGGTGAGCCTCCCATGCGCTAGAGCATGAAGGAGCTCAACTGACTCCATTCATAGATTCATACATTCATAGATTGGTCCAGGCCGGAAGGGACCTCCAAAGGTCATCTAGTCC
>VXAK01007817.1:42537-66098 GCA_013399435.1 Arenaria interpres | reverse complement strand
CTCCAGCCTGTCCAGGTCCCTCTGAATGACATCCCGTCCCTCTGGTGTATCGACAACACCACACAGCTTGGTGTCATCTGCAAACTTGCTGATGGTGCTCTCAATCCCTCTGTCTATGTCTTTGATAAAAATGTTAAACAGTACTGGTCCCAGGACGGACCCTTGAGGGACACCACTAGTCACTGCTCTCCATCTGGACTTAAAGCCATTCCTGCTTGTGGGGAGCACCTGGCCTCTCCAGGATGGCCAAGTCCTGGTCACTCCATGATCCCTCAGTGTCATCCTTGCTGCGTGTGGGTCCGCATCTGCCAACGCAGTGCCGCGTGGGGTCTGCAAAGGAACGTGTGTTTTCAAGAAAATCCTATTTCCAGTGGAAATTCTTCTAAAAAATTATCTGGAACACTTTTATTGTTGATATCATTGTGTAGAGCTTCTCTTAACGACATCTAAAAATAGGGCCAAACTTGAGCTGATGGCATCTCATTAAAGCCAACAAAATAAAAATTCAAATGTGCATCTTCCTCCAAGTGTTTATCTAGCAGCAGGAGCCTATTACCTCGTGTGACAATGTTATCTGCCAGTGATGGTGTATCTATAACAAACTGAAGACAGATACATTTAAACAAAGAGGATTCTGAGTGTTTCTGATGATCGTGATAACCAATAACTTGCTTAAAGGATCAGTGTAGTTTACTTAATGAAGTCAAATATTCAAATGTGCTGCTTCGTTGTTCGCATCACGGCGCTACAGAAGCAAAGCGGGGGCTTCTTAATGCAGGGTGCTGTCTATAGACAGCTTAAATAGAAATAGATGTGTGTGTGTACCTGTGTGCAGAATTGTGCCCAGCCCACACAGAAGCCCTTCACTTTTCTGTAGTAGCGCTCCCCAAAGATGAAAGGAAGCTGTTGCTGTGTCCTCTTTCAGATGTTTTCCTTTGGAAAACATTTAAAGGGCAAACTCTCCGTTCTGTTCCTCTGTGGGGCTGATCCCATCGGCTCAGGCAGCCCCTTACAGCCCGTGTGCTGGGAGGTGGGAGATGACCCTGCAGCCCTTCTCCTGTTCCTGCACTACCCCGCTCCCCCTTCCCAGCAGTGTGGGGGCCACCATCACTTTTGGTCAGTCCACAAGTGACCATTCTTGTGTTCTCCTCTTCCTTGTAGGCAAATAACATCTGGACTTGGAGCACTCTCAGGTCCTTCCTCTACAGCATCCCTCTAGGAAGAATCTCAAAAATGGGAAAGTCTCTTATATCCTCTTATGATAGAGCCACCACATGAAACCCCAAACCATTTGTAAGGATGCTTCCAATTTCCACAATAACATGCAGTGGGAAAAGTCATCTGGGTCTTGTTTCTGCTTTTTTTAAGGGACACTTGATCCTTGTAGACATTTCTCTTGAAGCAGTAAATGAAGATGTCTTGCAAGACGTGTTCTGAGCCTTTAATCACAATTGTCAAAAGCTCCTGTGCCTCTTGCCTGCAGATGAAGGGAGATGCCAGCCCTTTGGGGAGCGGGGCTGGGACCAGGCTCTGCCCAGATGTTGCTTCTCAGCCCGTGCTGCCACTTGTCACCATGGCTGGTCCATGCAGCTTGTGCCTGGATGTCCCGAGCTGTGTCCTATAAGCAGAGTGTGCTGGGAATCTAGTGAGCACTCAGTCGTGTAGGTCTCTCCTCCTTTTCCCCAAAGAGTATCCCAAGTTGGCAAGTGGCCAGTGTGTCTTGTTTGGGCTGACATTTTTCCCATGCACGTTAAAGCCGTCAGTCCTCACGGCTGGTCAGGCCACTCAGCGACCCTCAGCTGAGCTTTCTGGACCAACTGTGCCAGGTCCAGCCTGCAAGAGCCCCCTGATTCCCGCCCCCCCACCTCACTTCTGGTGACTGTGCCATCCTCTGCAAGAAAGCACTTTGCCAGCCTAATTTGTGGGGTTAGTGAAAAATTTTCCCAGTAAGGTCTTGTGCTGTGCTGGTTACTGGCAAGCAGGAGCAAAAGCATTCTTTCATGGTGGTGTTCGGCGTATGACAGGTTGACATAGTGCTTGGAGATGGTTTAGTGATGGTTTTTTATCAGTTAGGGACTCGATGATCTTAAAGGTCCCTTCCAACCCAGACAATTCTGTGATTCTATGGCCTGCTACATAAGTATATAAAATTATCACCTCCAGGGATGGAGTGTTTGTGTCCCTGCATAGGTTCTTACAAAAAGCCAGGTTATTGCTTGGAAACCACACACAGGTGCTTGAGGAGGATCACCTGCAGTGGAGCTGTCTGTCCTCCAGCAGCAGGTAGGAAAAAATTCTTTAGAGGGGAACAGGGTGGAAATACTTATCCCAGCGTGACAGGGACAGGAAGGACACCCAGAGAAGCTATTTGACTGCCGTTTTGTGTTTGACCCTGCAGGAGGTAGCTCTGTACCTCCTCTGAGGTGGGTCCTCTGCCATGGGGACGAAATCGGCCCCAGCTCTGGGATTGCCCCAAACCGTGTAGCAGAGCGTGACCCCTCAGAGCTGTCAATACCCCAGTGTTTTGGGACAAGGGACCTGGTTCTGCCCTGCTGCTCCCGCTGCCCCGCGGCGGGGGGCTCCCACTCCCCTCCCCTGCCATTTCCCATTCCTCTGTGGTGCTCAGGGAGAGGGTGAGGGGCACTGTCTTTCCTCTTCATTACAGCTCAGAGGGATCCCTGCTTTCCAGGGCAAAAAAATCTGCCACCTTGGTCTCCGATTTCACCGCAGGCTGCTTTGTGCCAGAGGTTCCCGAGTGCAGAGCTGAGCCAACGTAGGCGCTCAGGCAGTGTGTAGGTGTGACATACAGCAAGTTGATGCACCGTTGCCTGCAGGGTCCCACGGCCCTTGAGATGTATTTCATCAACTCTGTATACATTTCGGCATCACTCAATAGGGTGAAAGCTTATCGTCATTAATTATGAAGGTTTATGTTGGCAACCACTTAGTTCCTATGGTTACATCTCTAAGAAATTGTGAAATAGGCACTTCAAGGTTCTGGGCAGAGAAACAAATTGACTGTTACAGAATTCATGAATGATAATAACTCCTTTACTTATAATGCTAATAAATAATTGGTGTAAAATCATCCAGCGCAGCCTTAGAATGCATAGGGTATTTAAAGGTCAGTCCTGCTCTTAACTCTCCATTAAAACCCTCATTGCAATAATGCAGTCCAGACAGCAATTACAGCATTTCAGAGTATTCACTTAGTGAATCAATAACCTGGTGGATTTCGTAGGGCTACCCTGGTGTGCTCCCCTTGGCACACAACTCGCTTTCTAGCCATGCTAGAACACTGTTGGGAAACCCCGTGTTTCTGGACACACTAAAGCTGTGCTGTGGGAACAATATACACTGTTCAGACCATAGCAGGATCCTGACAGAAATGGTGCTCTGTGGCAGATAAACACTCTGCGATGTGTCTATATGTTCATCCCTGTTCCTCCAACTCGTAAGGGGACCTGAGTCCGTCTGGTATTTGAGTTATTTTCCTGTTATTCACGTTATCCCTATCTTATATTTTTTTGTGTTACTGGGTTCTGGAGTATCTGCTTTGTGTTGCTGCTTTTCTATCTCCCTTTTCCCTGCATTTTCTTCTGTCTTGGATGCGTTTCCTTTAGTTACCTGTCCTCTGCTCGTCTTATTTGTGAGCAGGCACACACCAGGCTTTACACTATTTCAGGATGATCTGCCATGTCCTGACCTGTTTGTCTCGTCAGCACACGTAACAGTCCAATTTTTGTCACTCTTTCCTTGCACAGATCTTGCTTTGCCTACAATGAAATTTTGATTGCTTTTTTCCAGCTTGCTTCTGTTTCTGCCTTCTCCCTTGAGAGCTGGCTTACCAAAGTGAACCCTGGGTGAGGGAGCATCATTTATTTCTATAACTGTGCTCTCATCTCTGCAGTATTGGTACTCTGCAACTGAGATATCCTCACATTTTGCTTCTGTCCATCAGCAACACGAACAAAGCACCAGCCTTTCCGAGCTGCCCACAGCGATGCTCGGTGGCTGTTAGGCAGTGAGTTTAGAGCTTACTGATTTGTTGAGTTGACTTTAAATTATTCCTTCATGATTCCAGGCGTGGGATGAATCAAGAGGAATCACACAGTGATGGAGGTAATTCCTCCCATCAGCTGAACAATGAATCAGTTGCTATTTTTCTCCTAGTAAAGATGCCATTTTGTATGTGGCACTAAATAATATTCAGTACTAGAACCATGAGGCTGAAAAAAGTGGTCAGTTTGTTACCAGTTTGCAGACTAACACACAGTATGAATTTCAGCAATACAGCCTTCAGTGCAAGCAAATGGTGTTTAATAATTTGGAGGAGGAAGTCTGGCTCCAGATCAGGACATGACTGAAAACACCATCCTCTAGAAATGTATGAACAAGCTGTTGCTTCAGATGGGAAAATGGGCCCGTCACAGCCCAAATTTCCTACAGTAGGTCCTGAAAGTAAACCCAGCACTCAGTGTTGCAGTGCGTGTCTGGCAGTCGGTGTTGCTGTCTGTTGGCAATGCAGTATATTAAAAAAAAAAACAAAACAAAAATGCAGAGATTTACATTCCCAGAGAAATATTCATAGAAATATGATGCTACCTGTAGTCATCTTAATTGTATTTGAAGTCTGTGTATTGTATATTTAATACATTAGCTGTGCTTCAACATTAGTGTTGTGGAAAAAAGTTACTTCTTTTTGTCCTGGGGCCAAACCCAAGATGTGAACTCTCTCGAGATGAGGATGTAAAGCCCAGAGATGCTCTGGGCAGTTGGTTGCTTGTTTTCTGTCACTTCAAATTAGCAGGCTGTGATACAGAGGGAGAGGAGGTACCAAAGCGGTGCAGAGCAGTTGTGCTGTTGGGAATCTGGGGTAGCAGGAGGATAACCTTGGAGTTAAGCCAGGGAACGGAGCATCCAAGCAGGCTCGGGAGCTCTAAACCCAGCAGACTAACCCCTGGGTCTCTTGTAGACACCCATCAATGCTCTGTGTTGCTGCTTTGCCACCTGTGAAATACCAGCCGGCTGGCTGCATGTGCATCATGAGCGGTCTCCTGGATGGGAGAGTGGGCTTCAGCGGCTCCTCGCTTCGATAAGGGAGGAAAATTGAGGAGGGGGAGACGGCGTGAGTCCCAAGGCTGTTTGGCGAAAGGGTCTGACCAGTTCCACCTCTGTTACACCCCCCTTCTTCTCTGGGTACAAAATATCCATGTTTTCTTACGGCTTGAACCATTTGGGAAACATCTTCTTCTAGGTTTAAAGCTGAGAGATCTGCAACACAAATGGGAGCTTGTGCCCTTTATTCATTATGTCACTTCCAGCGTTAGCTAAATAAAGCAAATCCTGGCTTCACTTAAATTTAAAATGACACCAAATCATGATTCAAACCTGCAGTGACATTTATCCAGTTAGCTGATGTTTGGTATAGGTTGAAGGGACTCATAAATACAGTTGTCTTCATGTCTCAGGCACATTTCTTGGTGTTCTTTGACAGTTATTAAGTGCATTAATTCTTCTGATGCTAATTTCTGTGTAGTACTGATGAAAAATGCATTTTTCTCAGGGAGTTGGCACTTGGCAAATATCTCGATGGCAATAAATTAAAGTACAAACTAAGTTTCTGTTGCCATGGTTTTCTTTTCCACTGGTACAAGCAGTTAGCGTATGTGCACTCCAGCAAGGGTGGAGAAGCAAAACCACAGCCCAGCTCAGCTCGATGCATGAAATGCTCTCCTCTCCTGGCTCTCTCTTTCTCTCACTCCTTGCTAGTCCCTCTGCAAACAAATTATTCTTCTGCAGCCTCATTGCATGCCCAGTCGCAGGAGGGCTCCCCGGGACCCCAAAGAAACGAGGAGAAGAAAATGGATGTTGCTGAGGAGCGTGTCCATGCCTGGGAGCGCTTCCCTCCGCCTTTCGCCTGCCGTCACCCTGTGGGAGGCCAGCCTGGCCAGCACCTTGTCCCTCTGCCGGGTCAGATGGAAAGCAAAGCAGTTGAACTCACAAAATGAAGGGAGTCGTTTTGGTGTTTGGTGCCCCTCACATTATTTAAGTTTCCTGAGGCTTCCCAGGGGCTTTTGAGGGAGCGCACGGAAAGTTCCATGGATGGACTGATCTGCCCCCTGCAGCAGAGGTTTAGCTCATGGGCCCCATTCTGCAGAAACACCTCGCTCTTTCCCAAGGGAGATGGCGCAGGGTGATAACCCAGTGCTACTGTTTCCTGAAGAATAAGGAGAAGCCATGGAGTGGTCCGATAATGTCCTTAGACTCTGGATGAAAGCAAAATATTGTTTTGACAGGACCTTCTGCTGCACCTGCAGTACTTCAGCTGTAGCATCATGCCAGTCCCATATGCTGGGGGAGCTCTTTTCCAGCTGGTACTTGGTGAGTAGCTCTGTTTAGAGGAAATTTAAGTCCTCAGGACTGCTGCTGGGGTCTTCATCAAACACTGACGTCAGCTAAATCTAGATAGGATCATGGACAGCCCATTTAACCAAGTTGAGCAATATCCTTAGGATTGTCCACTGGATCATACAGCTGTGCAGGATCCTCTAATATGTCTTTTCTCTCTCATCTTAGCTCTGTCTTCTACTGACCAGAGCAGGTGGCCACCACGTATGCATCACTGTTTTCACTATGAACCACTTGTCTTTGAAGGGAAAGAAATCCCTCAGTTACACATAGGACAACCTGCGAAATCAGTGTGTGCATAACTTTACTGATAATCTTGTTATTAATGCAAAATCATTCACCCAAGAAAAAAATGGAACAAATGCAGCTTCACAGAAGCTTGTTGCTTTCGGAAAAAAATAATAATGGAAATTGATTGCATGGCTGACCAGGTCTGTGCTGAGTTTCTGTCTTTGATGGACTGGAAATAGCTCTCTGCTCTACAGCTGGAGACAAAAAACTCTTTCCCTCTTAGAAAAAAGAAGACTGCAAATAAGTGGGTATTTTTTTTTTTTTTCAAATTGTAAATATATCTTTGCTGCTGCATAGAACCACAGCTCTTTCTGGTTTTCCTTCAATGCTTTCTTATTTTGTTGGGTTTATTAGGGAAGCCTTGTTAGCTATTATTGTTTAAAATGGTAAATCTAGACAAGAACTTCCAGTGACATTTTTAGCCCATTTGAATATTGTTAAGTATTTCTCTTTGAAATGTACAAATACCATTTGCTGAATTCAGTAGGAGAAAAGTCCCTTCTTCGCACTGATTTGGAGATACATCCTCTCTCTGAAGTCAATAGCAATGATAGAGTTACGAAGTGACTAGTCTTAAAGTGTATCAGTTTTACTAAATTTATTTGTATACTTTCAGGAGAACAAAGGACTTCTGTGAGACAAGACAGAGCACAAGCAAATCATAAATTTTTCTGGGTGGAGAAAGCATAAATTATTTTGGGGTGGTTGTGCTGGGCTCCTTGGCAGTGGATGAGCTTGGTGTAGCTGGAGCACGACCTGAGGCTCGTCCTGCCATGTATCGGCATGCACAGGTGGGAACACCGCCGCTCTCCTCCGTGTTCCATGGGATGTTCATGTTCACAAAGTTTGGTTTGTGTTTTTCATCTTCAGAAAGAGGTAAATGGCTCACCCAGGAAACCTGGTTTCTGCAGCAAGTGTTTAAGGTGCTGCTGCCAGTCGTCTCCCAGGGGTCCAATTCTGCCTGTAAATCCCCATCACTCCAGTGTCTTTCCAGACTTGGGCATCGCATTTTTTATTGCCTCTAAAGCAAGCGCTGTGCTGGGAGAGCAGTGATTTCTGCTGTTTGACAGCCTGGGATGTGCTGCTGCAGCCTCCCCCTGCTCTCAGAGAGATCTGGGGACGTGGCAGCAAATGGCTCTTCCCGAGATGCTCCTTTTATGCCTGGTTTTGTGCAGCCAGCCCTCGCCCTGCACTGGCTACCGCAGGGTCTTGCCGAGTGAGGAGTTTGCAAGATCAAGCCCTCGTAGAAAGGCTGATCATGTATTCTCCCTGTATCGCTACCTCCCCTGAAAGATAGCATGTAAAAATATCACCAGCAGAGATTAAAGAGGCCTAATCTACATTAGTTGAAGCAATCTGGAGTCTTGCTGCAGCCAGTGCTGAGCAGAAATGCAAATCCTGGGTGCCAGGGTGCAATTGCTACCAGGCTGCAATGCTTCTGATGACAACCTCCCCAGCGTCCTGTCAGGGTTACAGCACCGAGCTGCTATGTGATTTTATATTTATTAATACACATAGGGCTCGATTTAAGCACAGCATCTCAGCGGCACAGCTGCTGTTGATCTATGGCGTGGGCAAGAGGTGACAGTGAGATACACTCCATGGCACGTGGGTTTGCAGCCTAAACAGAAAGGAGAGGCAAAGGGAAAGGATCCTGGTGGTTGCAGGTAACTGGCAGTTAAAATACGACAGCCTGTTAACTCATTCTATATAATACATCTTTAAAAGTTAGATCATAGAACCCTGATCTCCTCATGGAGATCGGTGATGAGTGGCACCCCTCAGGGGTCTATACAGGGACCAGCACTGTTCAATATCTTCATCTATGACATGGATAGAAGGATTGAGTGCACCCTCAGCAAGTTTGCGGATGACACCAAGCTGTGTGGTGCAGTCGACATGCTGGAGGGAAGGGATGCCATCCAGAGGGTCCTGAACAGGTGGGAGAAGCAGGCCTGTGTGACCCTCACGAGGTTCAACAAGACCAAGTGCAAGGTCCTTTACCTGGGTCAGGGCAACCTCTGGTATCAATACAGGCTGGGGGATGAAGAGATGGAGAGCAGCCCTGCCAAGAAGGACTTGGGAGTACTGGCAGGTGAAAAGTTGACCATGAGCCATCAATGTGTGCTCACAGCCCAGAAACCACCCACATCCTGGGCTGCATCCCCAGCAGCGTGGTCAGCAGGGCGAGGGGGGGGATTCTGCCCCTCTGCTCCGCTCTGGGGAGACCCCACCTGGAGTCAGAGTTGTTCAGCCTGGAGAAGAGAAGGCTCCAGGGAGACCTTAGAGCCCCTTCCAGTCCCTAAAGGGGCTCCAGGAGAGATGGGGAAGGGACTCCTTATCAGGGAGAGGAGCAATAGGACAAGGGGGAATGGTTTTAAACTGGGAGAGGGGAGATTTAGGTGAGATCTCAGGAAGAAATCATTTACGCTGAGGGCGGTGAGACCCTGGCCCACGTTGCCCACTGAGGTGGGAGATCCCCCATCCCTGGTAACACTCCAGGCTAGGTTGGATGGGGCTCTGAGCAATCCGATCTCGTTGAAGATGCTCATTGCGGGAGGGTTGGACTCGATGACCTTTAAAGCTCCTTTCCAACCCAAACTATTCTATGATTCTGTGATTCTATGATGATTCCTTTTTTTCAAAGGATGTTTGTTGATACGCAACACTAAGTCGTTTTTTTTTTTTTCTGCTTCCATTTGTCAGTGTAAAACTGAGAAAATAGTATTGCAGCTCTTTTACTTTAAAAAATGGCATATTCATGCTTCATACATTATTGAATGCTTCTACTTTTTCCCAGTGAGCTTTTTTTTTCATTCTGATCACCTGATCTTTGTGCAGTTAATTCCCTTGTCACCAGGCTGTGTAAGTACTGACCTCAGAATTTCAGAATAGCCTTGGCAAAAAAAAATAAAAATACAGTAGCTTAATTTGCATCACCATCGCTGAAGGCTCTGCATATTTTCATTATAAGAACCCAGTTTCAGCAGCCTGGACAATACAGATTGGTGCGGCTGCCTTCAGTTTTCAGGAGGGAATTTATTCTTAGAAATTAGGTCAAAGAATTTGGTTCGGCAGGACCGACTGGAGAGTGGCTCTGGTTCAAAATAGAAAATTTGCAGGGCAGCTCATTAACTTGAACAATTGGGTTAAAACATTCTTTATTTTTAAAGTGAAAATAAACTTTCATCAACTAAGTTATCCAAAGGTGAACTGAGACGTGCAGGTGGAGTAAGCAAACAGGAGACATCCAGCAGCCAGAAAACAAAGCAAACTGATGTGCAGATTTTTAAATATTCTTTTCCTGTCTTGCTTCCTTAATCCTTCAGTGTCAGTAAAATCAGGTCTTTCTCAATATTGTATGTCCTTTGCACAGCCAGCTTTGACATTGAAGAAAAGGAGATATAAATTACGCATCTGGCTGGTGGAGGTGGGCTCTGAGCCTCTGTGGACACAGACCTTCTCGGAAGAGCTAGTCAGAACACCAGGGTCTAAAAATAAACACTCACGTTGAAACCCTGCTCTTCTTTGCTTCCTTTTCGACCTGATCACAGAGATCTCCAGGGGGTCTGTAGGGAATCTGGAAGTGCAGAGACGGTGCCAGGGTGGCTCGTTTCGCCCATCACAATGAGGGCAATGCGACCACGCGAGTCCTCCTTCACTTGTGTGCCTTCCCAGTGTTTCTTGTAACGTGTAAGGAGTTCTTAACGATCCCCAATATGCTTGGTTGAGAGTATATTAATTGGGCGATTCCCCTGAGACACTCAAGCGCACAACATTTATGAACACTTGTCAATTAACTGTTTCCTTTCAAGGACTAATGACTCTAAATACCACCTCGAGTGCTGCATCGCATCATTGCCACGCCGGGGCAAGGGACCTTCAGTCAGCACAGCTCTAGATCTGAAAATATACCTGCTAAGAAGATTAAGTCTGCAATGCTAAGCATTAAACCCATCAATATTTATACAGCGGGCAAAATTCATATCAAACCTGTCAGACAGAATCTGTCACCATGGTGTTTCTAAAAGGTTACCAGTCTCGAGATACCTGTTTTTCGCTTATAAACAGGGTCTAAGACGAATCGTTTTGCAATTTGAGTCTTAGTCTACTGGTAAACTGCTGAATTCATTATTGAATGAATACCTTTGCTCGGGTCCATCTGCAGGCACTGCTTCCCTGCGCAGGATGAATAACGACCTGAAGGATCAAGAGGATGAGCCGGAAAATGTTTTCACTTCAGAGGCAGTGTCTGATTTGTTCCACTGCCCTTTTGCGGAGCTTCCGTACAAAAGGAAGGCTCTCACTGGGCAGCACTGGCCTCCACGATGGGGTCTCTCTCTGCTGCTGCCTGCCCTCGCCAGCAGCTGCTGCGGGAGCCTGGAGAAGAGCACAGGTACCTTTTTTAATAGAATTAGTTGAACGGTTACTTCAACAATTATCAAATCGCACCGCTGCCCCCAGCATCTCCCTGCACGGGCTCTCTTCCCCCAGACTGGAGCTATTAGAGCCTTTAGGGAAAAAAAAAAAAAAGCAAGCAAAGGATGAGCCTTTGCTCTGGCCAAGGAGGAAGGGAAGATTCACAGCAAAGTGAGTTGCATGGCAGAGCAGGATCCGGTACGCAGAGGGTGCGTTAAACACAACTCCTCTCCTGAACCACTAGTATGGGATGGACACAAAGGCAAGCAGGAGGTTCCCGAAAGTTTATGGAGAACCACATCACTTGGGCAGTGGCCTTTTAACTCCTGCCGCCTCTGACAGGCACTTTCAGCTCACTGCTCAGCCTCCCTGCCCCTGCAGGGGTACCCGTCCTTTTCTTCGTCCAACCTAAGGCATGCAAAGCAGGAAAGGGAAATTTTTTCTGATGTACACGTGATACTGCGGGAGGAGGAAAAGTCAGCATTCAAGAAAGCCTTGCAGGTGATGCGTTTCAGGGAGCAGGCTCCCTCCGCCAGCTGGAGCCCTGCCGCAGCTCCCTGCTGCAGTGTGCAGGCGGAGCGGGGTGGCAGGTGATAGGCGAGGAAGGCAGGCAGCGCGGATGCTGGATGTTTTCCCTTTTCTTTCCTCTGTCAGCCTGAAATTCTATAGTTTTGACTCAGCTCCTGCTTGTAACGAAGGTTATTAATGGGCTGTGTTACCACAGAATTATTTTATAAGTGCGGCACCAGAGCTTCCAGCCTCATTCCAATGATCTGCTGTAAAGGCAGAATCACCATAAATACCCTGGGGCTGCTGGAAGGAATTGATATAAGCTGCAGCCGTGGCTGAGGGGAATCCCTGCAGAGGACTGTCGGGCTCCTCTGTAGCTCCTACATGATATGACTCCGAAATGACTAGGTCAGAAACCACCTGTAAGGGAGCTCCAGAGGTCCCAGAGCTGTTTTCTGCCCCAGAAGCTGGGTGAGCCGGGGCTCTGTGATGCCCAGGTACCACTGCCAGCTCTAGTTGGTAGGGGCATCTCCACGAGCCGTGGTCCTGCTGCTGGCACAGACATCAGGCTTGCTCTTTCCTCAGTGGAAAATTTCTGTGTGAGTGGGAAATGAAAAAAACATTGAAAAACCAAACATGGTATTAGGACTTGATGCATCATGTAAGTCCTCCCTCCCCTTTTTAATCTTGTCTGGTCTGTTACATAAAATTTGTCCTGCTTTTCCCCCCCCAGGCCTACAAAAACCTATGCTTTTCCTTCTAATGGGAAATTAGTTGTACAGCAAAAACATTTACTGAGGCACGGAGACCTTGATCCATTTCCTGTATGAATCAATAGAAGAGTTGCCATTGATTTTGGTGGGTTTTTTTGAGACTGGCTCTATGTTTTATCTGTTTTTCAATAGATGAATTTCCTGCTGCTGCGTGCTTTGTGGAAGTTAGCCCTCATCATGCTGGTGTGTCTTTTGGGAAGGAATAGGAGCATAACGGAGAGTAAAAATGATCATTTCATAAGCTAGAAATGTGCCATTAGAATATGAAAATGTAGATTGCAGTTGGTGGCTAGCATTGCTTTATCCTGAAGGCCTACAGGTATGATGGTTTAATTTGGTATTTTTCATCTATGCTGTAAAAGCTGCCAACTCCTTTAAAAGCTGATGCAATGTGACATTTGTGTCACATTTTATCTGCTTACATTGGTTTGCGTTATGTCAGCTGATGTGATGTAACCAGACATAGCCTAATAGCTAGTGATGTGTGAAACAGGCATTTTCTTTTCTTCGTCCTATGCTTAGGACTAGTGTAAGATATCACAAAAGGCAAAATAATCTTTGACCTTGTGAATGTGACAGTGTTAGGGGGCAGCTATTGTAGGGTCATACACTGTCTGTGACCCCATAATGTGTGACCCCCGTAAACAGGCAACTCGGTTTCGTCTTCAGAAATGATGATGAAACACGTGAAATCCCTTTGATGACATTGCTGATTCCTTGTTTCCAGGCATCAGCTGCAGTTTTTGTCAAGACGTTGGTGCCTGGTGGCCTCGTTCAATGAATGCAGACTAGAGAGCTCTTTCAGGTTAGTGAGTGTGGAAAGACGGGGCGCGCACACAAAGGGACCACATCACAGCCCTGTTTGGGAAATCCTGAGTGACAGAGCTGCAGCAAAATCTGAAGGGAGATGGAACCAGAATGTCCTGTTGGCATTTTGGTCCCAGCAAGTGTCATCCCAGCAAGTGTCATCCCAGCAAGTGCTGGAGCGTGTCCAGAGGAGAGCCACCAAGGTGGTGAGGGGTCTGGAGAACAAGTCATACGAGGAGAGGCTGAGGGAACTGGGCATGTTTAGTTTGGAGAAGAGGAGGCTGAGGGGGGACCTCATTGCCCTCTACAACTCCCTGAAAGGAGGGTGTAGAGAGGTGGGGGTTGGCCTCTTCTCCCAACGGAATCATGACAGGAGCAGAGGAAATGGTCTGAAGTTGGGGCAGGGGAGGTTTAGATTAGATATTGGGAAGAATGACTTTCCTGAGAGGGTGGTCAGGCCCTGGAACAGCCTGCCCAGGGAGGTGGTGGAGTCACCATCCCTGGAGGTGTTTAAGAACCGTGTAGACGTGGCACTTCAGGGCGTGCTCTAGTGCCCGAGGTTGTTGGGTTGTGTCTTGGTTGTGGCTGGTGTTTTGGTTTGTTGTTTTTGTTTGGGGCTTTTTTTTGTGCTTGGACTCAATGATCTCAAAGATCCCTTCCAACCATGAAGATTCTGTGATTCTGTGTGATTCTGTGATCCACCCTGGGGCTCCTTTGAGCACAGTGCATTTTGGAGGTGCTGTGTTTCAGTTTCTCTGCTGGCGAACCCATTTCCAGGTGTGTGGGGCAACAGAATGTGGAGAACAGCCGGCTACTGCCTGGCTGCTGAGGGCAATGCCCAGCACAGCCCCGTCAGGGAGAGTGCACAGGGCAGCTCTTGGGGTTAGAAACCCTCACTGGGTAAAAACCTGAAGGGGTGATGTGGCCTGTTGAGTTGCTTTTTCAAAGTTGACTCACAATGAGTCTAATTGCCATAACTCACGAGCAACGTATTTATTGGGTCATTTTTAATTTTACCACTGGCATAAAACAATGTATGAAATAGCCTTGGCGTCCATCGTACTACCAACTTCAGGCTAACAAAAACTATGGGCAGCCAGATATTCTCAAAAACTGAGCCAAGGGAGCATGATCGTTCTGAAACTCTTGAATTTCTGTGGGACTGTTCCTCCTTTAGGTGATGGGTTCAGACCAGATGGCCATCGCACCTTATGTCAAAAACCACATATTTTGTCAATATTCCACTTTTTGCAAGATGGAATCCCACTAGTGAAAAGATCTCTAAGCAGGCTCTACATGTACAATACCAAGTGATGTATTTACAGCTGTGCAATAGAAAAGCTAGAAGAGACGTTTGTCAGGGCAGTGGTGGGCTAGGTAATTTATATTTTGTGTGAAAGGCCACTGAAAGAAAATCAGCATGATACCTGCTTTACTGCAGTAAGCCAGTCCTTGTAGTCGTGCAAACTGACATCCAGCCCAACACAGAGGCAGGAGCAAATGGTCTCGAAAAAAACCAAGAAAAAATTATTCTTTTAGCGAGCGGAGCACAGCAGGAGCCTTCACCAAAGGCCACCGAAGCATGGCCAGCTCTTCACCCCTGGTGTGTGGTGGGGAAGGTGTGGGGCTGTCTGTGCCAGATAACCCTCAGCCTGGGGACAGGCTGAACGCAGAGCTACATGTGGTGGAGAGAAGGAGGACTGAGGATGTCAGGGGATGCAGTATCCAAACCCGAGCTGGGAGATTGGTACATCTGTTCCTTGGCTCAGCATTGTTATCATAAATTGATTGCATCTAGGCGTATCTGCAGTGCTGTCACCAGCACTCTCCTGGACAGCTTCATCTGCTTTTCCTTCATAAATGATGACGGTATTTTATTCGACTAGTAAAAGGTACTTGGTAAAACTTGTCCTCGCAGTGGTCTAGGGAAATAAAATAAAAACATCAGCTCTGCTGGGAATCCCATGCACAGGCAATTTTATCCAGTGTGCATGCCCAGAGCGTGCCCAGGCAGGACTGTCCAGCCTAGGGACAGTGAGGATGGTGGGATCTGCCATGTGGACACCTCACACTTCCACAGCCGTGCTCACCCCGTTCTTCTCCCATGATGCCTTCCATCTTGGCCAGGATTTGAACCTAGGTTTCCCAAAAGTCGGTGCTGTCCCCCTCCTGAAATCTGTGAAAGGCAGAGTAGGGGCAACTGTTTTCTTCTTTCTGCCCCAGCTTGAGCTGTAGACACATTTACGAGCTCGAACCCAGCTAGAGGGAAATGTGCTTTATTAGCGGTGCTGATCTGATTAGGCTGGCAGCAGAACAGAAACAGACATAAACCCTTCCCGCTAGTCATTACCATGTCAAAAATATCTCTGTGACACTGTAAAGGTCCTTCATATTTTGGCTAGCTGCTTTCCCAGTACAAGCCAGTGATTAATTTCTATGTACTGCTCATTATTTTTTCAATTTAGAAACTTACAGGAACTGTTGTGATAACATTTAAATGGCAAGAGGTGGCTGAACTGTACCATCATCGGTTCGAGAGCCCCTGCTCCACCTCCTGACACTTCAGGCGGATTCTCATTATCCATGCTGCTCAGCTCTTTCCAACAAGATCACTTCTGAAACTTTTTTCCTAGGGAGGTATTTTCTCCCCTGACACTATCTTGTGCTTTCTGTGGCTTGAGCCACTCCAATGGGGAGATGCAACTTGATCGCGGTAAAGCTTGTAGCACAATGGTAAATGGACTGGCAAGTTCTGATTTCTCCTTACTGAGAAAATCCTGACTGCCTTGTGTGCAGGGTAAGAGGAAGATGGTGTTTTGAAGTTACAAATAGTGATCAGATGGATATGCTCGGTAACCAGCTTTTAACAACATTTTGCTGATTACAGCAAAATTCTGGCAGATGTGGCTTTCTGGTTTTTTGGCCTTTTATAGACATAAATACATCTCCCTCCATGATTTCTCCTTGTGATACTTGTAGCTGCTAAAGCAGGTAATGAAGCCACAAATCTGCATGTCTTCTTTGTCTGATATCTAGGCTAGTTTCCTATGGGAACAAAGTTCACTGCTCCAGAGACTGGTACAAAGCACCTCACTGAAATCTCCCAGCAAGCTAAAATATTGAAAGGCAGAGAAAGGCTTTGGAAACTCCCCCAAAGGAACAGGGGATTTAGTCGGGTCTCCCTCACATTAATATTCACCACTCCTCTATATCCCTTTAATATATGAACATTTGCTGGTTCTCCAATTCCGTGTGTTACATGCACTAGGGAGAATATCTAAACAACATCTGCAATGCCAAGAGACCTTGCCACTCTGTGACTAAGCCCAAAATATTGTGTTAACCATGAAGAATAAATACTGGATAGCAGTTGCCCCTTCCTATCATTGCTGGGAATGGTGCCATTTCTGTGCCCAGAACTCTGCCAAAATGTTGCAAGAAAAAGAAATATGCTCTGCAGTCACCCATTTTCTCAGCTCTCAAAGCCTTGGCACCATAATTGCGTTATTCCTGGTAATTTTGTTCTGTGGGTCCCTTGCACACAGTGCAGCAGCAGTGGGGCAGTTATGCCCTGAACACTGCACTCAGTGCAGGGACTGGGAGTGTAGAAGGGAGAGCCCACTGCCAGACATCACCGACCAAAAGGATTTCTGGGATCACTGACCTGGTTATTCCAAGCCTCTTCAATTTGAACCTTAGATCCATCCACTGAGCCATGGGATTAATCCAGCGGCTGAATCCTTGAACACATTCCTGCTGCAGATGGGACTGGCGCCTCCCAAGGCTCTGAGCAATTAAAGCTCTTCTGATTTCACTTCAATTTCAATAATTTGTTTTTATACGCAGTAAGGTGTTGGAGGGAGGGGAAGAGCAGCTGGAAAAAGTATTTAACAATATTTTAGTCAGAATTTGTTAAGAAAAGGCATATTCTACATTAAATGAGCAGGGTCAAAGACCAGTATGTGGGACGCTGTTCAAATTAAAAAGACCAAGGTCTGGAGTATCTCTGTTCTGCACCAGACGTGTGCTGAGTGAGCTGACACTGATTCACTGTCTCCCCTTCCATGCAGGCTGCACCTTGCACCTCTGTTATAGAGGGGGTTTCCATGGAGCGGACGGTCTCGACGCACAGAGACAACGTTGGGAACAAATATGAGTCTGTAGTTTCCAATTACCTTATTATTCCGAGTACCTGGGAATCTATGGAAAAAGGACTCAGATTGCAGACTCCCGAGTGTGTAAATCCTTCCACTGTCAATCTTTGTTTTTAGATCCAAGACAAGTCTCATAGTTTGGGTAATGAAATGGATGTATCTCTGTATCTATAAGTCCCTTATGTTGTTTTGAAATCCCACTTGTGTGCTATATGTGCCTTCAAAATGACCTTACTGCATGTGTTTTTGTAACAAGTTTTGTAAAAGAATTCTCCATCATTTTCTTTTGTACTGAATCTATTTCAGTCTTAAGCCCTGGTTAGAAAAATGGGCATTTCTTTTCTTCTCTGATTTTCTCCACTTTTCATCTTTTCATCTCATCACTGAAATGGAAATATTTTAGTAGTTAAATGGAGACAAAAGCAGTCATCTGGCTAACACCGAGCTCCTCAGCATTCAGAATGGTGGATTACTTCAAGAAACTAAGTGCACAAATTTTTCATTTGGAAGAAATGATTTCTGAATTCCCCGTGGAACCCCATTTCTTCTGTAGCAAGATGAGCTAATGAAGAAATCTACAATTTATTTAGTGTCTGTTAGTGCTATAGAGAAGCTTACTCTGGCTCTCAAAAATAGTTTTGCATTATTTTCCATTGTTAAACTCCTTGGAAATAGCACCTGTGATTGCTCCTGCAGCTGAACCTGTTCGTAGCCTACGTCTCTTCGCTCAAGCCAAATGATGCCCTAAACCAATCGCTGGGTCTTTACCCAGGCACATGTGCTTTTAGCACTGGTCAAAAGCACTTGCAAAAGGGAGAAGAAAGAAAAAAAGCTGAATAAAGGCAGCATTTTTTCGGCTGCCTCTCCAGTGATTCATCCCAATTGCTTTGGTCCTGTCCCTCCATGTTGTCCTGGTGCAGTGGTGGGTTCCCTCTGGTCCCAGCGTGGGAGCGGGGAGAGAAACACAACCTGCTCAGCCCACTGCAGCGTCCCAGGGTTTGGTGGCCTCTGTGACATGAATTTGGGGTCTTGATCTGGGAAGAAGGAGCTGGTGCCATTCCCTGTACGGAAGTAGATGTGGTTTTCCAGCTCTGTAATTCTTGTGGGAAATGATGCCACTGAGTTTGGTTTCTCCTGAAAGGCAGTAAGTCCAGTCTAGTGCTGACCTTCTGTACTTTCAGAAATGGATGCTCCCAGGGATTTTATTGAAAGGAAGAAGACAGATGACATGGGGGGGCAAAATTTTGATTCAGTTTAAAAATAGAAATTTAATTTTATTTCTATAGTAATGCTTTGGAAGTTTTCTTTCTGTCTTCTTGATAGCATTATGTACTGCATTTCTGCCGTGTCCCTTCTAATTGGGAAATAATTAGATTGCTAAACTGAATGGTTGAAAGATTATTTTTGACTGCAGTTTGATTTCCTCTGACACAGATAATATGTTACAGGCCTGTCTCAGGCATCGCTAGCATCAGTAATCTTGTTACATTGGTTCTGTGTGTCACCAAGAGGTACCAGGGTCGGCCTTTTCCCTTCTCCAGTGCTCACACGGCTCAGAAAAACGTGGTCCAGCCCTGGTGCAGGTGTGGGAGGGAGAGTGGGTGCTCTCTGAAGCACAGATCCAGCAGGTTTCCAAAGGCTAAGGAGAAATGCGAGGTAAATTAGCAGGAAGTAAAAAGGAGAAGAAAACAGAAGCAGAAGAATAACGTTAGAAGACACTAACCAGTTAGATGTACTAAATCAGAAAGCGTAGAGATTTCTGTTTGCAGGGCAAAGGCTGTATGCTCGTCGAAAAGGGGTTCAAGAAACTTCAGAAATAAACTGAAGCTACTCTTTCGACTTCAGAAGCAGGCACATTTGAGAGTGTATTTTGCAAAATATAAAGCAATGAATTCCACTTTGTGGTGAAACTAAGTCTTTAAAGCACACAGCTAAATCTGAAAAGAATCGGGACGTTCAAGAAAAACTTTAAAATGCAAAACATGGTGAGATTATGAAATTAACCCAGCGGTGGTTTGCACCCAAGGCCCTGTTGTGCCACAGGGTGCTCCTGTCCCTGCGCACTCCCTGCTCCCAGCTGGGGGAGGCTGGGGACAGTGAGCCCCTGAACTCATTTTCTGCTGAGGTTTTTATAGGAACTTTTCTCATGATGTCAGATTATTCTTTTTTTTAACCTACTCATTTATTTACAAACCTCGTCGTGGGGCCTAAATTAATCTGTCAGTGTTCCTCTTCAAGAGCAAGAACATTTAGACAATTAGCCCACTGCCGAGGGAAATCGAGGCATCGTTGTCATTGGCTCTAATGACAATCCCATATTAAGGATGCTTTAGGAATAAGAAATCAATGAGACAGTGGTTTGAAATGACCCAAGGACTTTCCAACCCAGTGATTTAATAACACGGTGAATAAAAAAAGAAATCTTAGTAAATACTAGTGTCCTAGAACAGAATCTGCCCAAAGGAATTTTATGATATTACTTTTATTGGCTTGTCATAATATATTTCAGATACATTTTCCCTTTTCTGTTCCATATATTATATTAAAGGCCAAAAAAAATATTTTAAATCAAGGTAGAGTTTTTCATGAGCCTTTTTCCTTGCTAGTTAACTAGAAAGGCATTAAAATACAAATATTTAATTAACTGACAGAACAATTTAAGTCAAGTTTGAACCACTGTTCTTCTGACTGTAGACGGGCGCCTGGAGAAGCAACAAGGAGAAGATCCCTTACTTTG
The DNA here is from genome assembly GCA_013399435.1 of Arenaria interpres. NCBI lineage: Eukaryota > Metazoa > Chordata > Aves > Charadriiformes > Scolopacidae > Arenaria > Arenaria interpres. Next base: position 45,996 of record VXAK01007817.1, on the reverse strand, counting down.
AGACATGTTTAAGTTTTTCTTTCTTCTTCTGTGCAGAGATGAACCTTTTTCATCTCACTCTTTTGTAAAGTAACTCTTTGTCAGATTAAATGTGAAGATCCCTATCAGAAAGCACTTGGTTTTGACAGGCCTGACAGAGTCCTATGAGCCTGTAACGGGTAATGGCTGGCACTGAAATGAAAAGGATTTGGATAATGAATAAAGAATATTTTAGTAGCATGACTCATAAGTGATACAAAGGCAGCTCTGGTAACGTCTGTACTAATTACAGACCGGTTGCTATGTTGTAACAATCATGGGCATTAAGTGTGTGGGATGCTGAAATGTGTGGGCATCCTGCTAAGCTCGATCTCAGTACCTTGCAACTGAAATCCTGTCTGTCCCAGCTGGAAAGTGGGCAATGCGTGTAGGTGCCTAAATATGGACTGAGGCTGACTAAATGAGCTTATCTTTGTTTGTTTGTTTGTTTGACTCAAACTTTTTGAGCTGTCAGAAATCACGGAGAGGATTCCGTGCTGCAGCATCTACCAGCCAACAGTCCTGCTGCAGCCTGGTCTGCTCCTCATTGCCCAACACTGACGTAGTCAGCGTTTCCAGACCATCTTGAAGTGATGGAAGAGCAGGAGCAGCTATGTTAGCTCTCTGCGGGCAGACGGTGCTTTGTTTACCTCCGGGATTTCAGAGCATGAGGTACCGTGGGCTGCTGTGGCTTTGGAAAGGGCAGAGTGTGGCCAGGAGGTAGAGGGAGGTCATTCTCCCCCTCTGCTCTGCACTGGGGAGGCCACAACTGGAATCCTGCCTCCAGTTCTGGGCTCCCCAGTTCAAGAGAGACAGGGAACTGCTGGAGAGAGTCCATCGTAGGGCAACCAAGATGATGGAGGGCTTGGAGCATCTCCCTGATGATGAAAGGCTGAGAGAGCTGGGACTCTTTAGCCTGGAGAAGAGAAGGCTGAGGGGAGACCTCATCTATGTTTACAAGTGTCTAAAGGGTGAGTTGAAGGAGGATGGAGCCCGACTCTTTTCAGTGGTTCCCAGTGAGAGGACGAGGGGCAACGGGCACAAGCTGGACCATGGGAAGTTCCACTTCAATCTGAGAAAGAACTTCTTTGGGGTGAGGGTGGCAGAGCCCTGGAAGAGGCTGCCGAGAGAGGTCATGGAGTCCCCTTCTCTGGAGATTTTCAAGACCCTCCTTGATGCCATCCTGAGTGATGTGCTCTGGGCAGCCCTGCTTTGGCAGGGGAGTTGGACTGGAGGATCTCTAGAAGGTCCCTTCCAACTCCAGCAATTCCGTGGCTCCATGAAAAGCAGAGTTGGGTTCAAAAGGCTGGAAGTAAATCTCACATGGGCAGTGAGCTGCTCGGTGGGAATGTCTGCAATGGGCCAGGCCTGCTGAGCAGCTGCCTCGCCAAGGGACAGGCTTCCAGTCTGGCCAGAGAGGGACAGGCTTAGGCAGTGTGATGCCAATGTGACTCAAACCTGCAATTTAAAGAAGGCAGATCCAGATGTGGAATTTGCTCAATTTCAACAGTTAATGAATTGGAAAATTATCCAAGCTCCATTTTCTGTTTTCTTCAAGGTTCTTGCCTCCTAAGTTTGGGCGTTTATTTCCCTGGGCACCATTTGCCCTTGCCCACTCCTTGACTATCTCTCCTTCAGACTTAGAGCATTTCTTTCTCCCTTACATCCATGGGTATTAACCCTCCGTGGCTGCCATCAGGTGATGTTTTAAGAACCATTTGAAGCATGCCAGCAAGCTGAAGGCTTGCAGACTGCAGCAGGGAAGGAGAATGAAAGATGTGAGTAAGATTTGGGGAAGGAGGGGTAGATTTGGTTTTGGATTAATGTCTCCAGTAATGGAGAATTGAGGGAGGACAGAAAATTCCTCTTGCACTGTGACCACCTTCTCTAATCACGCTAATGTGGCTGTAATGAAAATAACATTTAGCCTGTCATTTTTCCTTGTATAATGCTCCCATAGATTCCCTGCTTTGTTGCCAACATTCTGGTGAACAAAACCAGGGATATTTTTCAAGCATCTCGGTTGTAAAGGAGAGGACAAGCCGCCAGCAGACTGCGCTATGATGCATTTGCTTTGGCAGCAGCTCTCCTGGATGCAGGGTGGCAGTGAGGAGCTGCCTGTTCTGATGTCTGATCACTGTTTGGGTAAAGGAGTTTCCTTCCTGTTTGGCCAGTTCATGATATCACTGCTTGCAGTGAACGTAATTTTTTAAGTTAAGCAGAACATACTGTTCTGTAGACTCTACTGTTGAGCACCAGCATCTTGGTAGATCCTCTGCAGGTTCAAAGTGGCCCATACTTCCTTCACTATTTCCCTTTAAAATGGAGACAAGCTGAGACCAGCCACCAGAACATTTTCCAGCTGTTTCTGCACGTGTATTTTGACTAATTACAAAATCCCCCTCACTTTTATTTTTATGTTTTGAAGAAGGTGATTTCCCGTACACATTTAAATGAATATTTGCAACTGCAGCACTAATTCAAGTTATTATTAGCCCTGACTACACACACAAAGTGTTCTGGAGAATGTCTGCTTTGTCCGACACCGTAATTGAGAGCTGGATGTAACAAAAGCCCGACTTCATGTGGGTGAATATTCATGGGTTTGCACAATAAAGATGTTTATATCATTAATAATCTTAGGAGCACTTGCAGTATTTCTTTTCTTCCAAAGGCGTAATGGGAAGTTTCCACGGAGAGTCCCCAGATGTAAAAATTATGACCAACACACAGGATTTTATTTAGAGGCTGTTCTGAACAGACAGCAATGTTACAGCTGGAGACGGTGGTCACTGTGGCACACAAGGATGTCCCCAGTCTCAGCATGGCTCCTGCCTGTGTCCCAACATGGCCCAGCAGCTGGGTGACTTTGCCCGCAGGGGAGGCTGCTGTGGTGTTGCTCTGACACTGGCAGAGGTGATGAAAGCTCTCTGAATCTTGCAATGGTCTGGTGTAATTAGTGTAATGGGCAAAGCTACTCACAGCGGTGTTTCAGGGGGTTATAATCAGGGGGAGCTTTTCAAACACAGGGAGCACTCTCCATGCAAGAGCCACCGCAGCAAATGAACGAAGAAAGCAGTGGGGGATGGAGAGGAGCCGTTCCCTCCATCACAAGTGGCCCCGTGACACCCCAGTTTCCACTTGTGGCTCCTAGGAACACCCTGGGGCAACCTCATTTCCACGCAGCTCTGGCAGAGTCCCCATAGCCATGGAGAGAGCAGAGTCACAGCTCAGCCTAGGGGACATCACTATCTCATGGGATGATTTGGGTAGAGCTGACAAGGGGGAGGGAGGATGTGGCAGGACACAATGTCCTGTGAGCGTGACAGCCCCGTTGCCTCCAGCCTGTCCTTATTTCCAATCCCTCACCTGGAGGAATAATGCCAGATACCAACACAGGTTAGGGATGGACCTGCTGGAAAGCATTTCTGAGGAGAAGGA
>VXAK01007817.1:0-42155 GCA_013399435.1 Arenaria interpres | reverse complement strand
AGATGACCTCTAGAAGGTCCCTTCCAACTCCAACAGTTCCATGTGCAGAGGCAGGGTAGAGATTGCTGTCACATGTGCTGTGCTCTGCGAAACTGCTGAGTGGCAAAGGCCAGCGCCAATAACAACCCCAGTGTCCCCATCCCTCCCACACCACGTGCATCTCTGCAGCACAAACCCTGCAGGCACTGGGGACAGGGTACTGTGGTTTGGGCAGCCTGGTCATATACCAGGAATATGTCCAAGAGGTCGCAATGAGAAGAACACACAAATATTGCTGTGCAGAATCTGCTTTTTATACGCATATATATTGCTTGGGAAGGTTTAACAGCGGCATGATACATGGCCCTGCGGGCGGTGAGGTGTCATTGCAATAAGCAAACAAATGACCTGGTGTCCCCACTCAGGAGTGTCTCGAAATGTCTTTCGCCACCAACCCTGTCACAGAAGGTCAGGGCGTTTGTGGTGGAATGAGCCCCGCTGTGTTTATCTGGCTCCCGGGCAGCGAGCGATGCCAGCACCTCCGCACAGAGCTGCCCTTCTGCCAGAGACAGACCCCCGGGGATGGGGAGAGGTGCTGCGAAAGACTCAGCCACTGCTCACACTCTTGCTCGTGGATGGTGAATCTCCCCCCAGTGTCTAAGCCAACCAGCTGCCCCCCCCCACATTCGGTGACACCCCCACCACTTAATTCCTGCCCCATCAAACAGCCCCTACTTGAACACGGAAAGGCTGTAACAGGGGTCCAATATTTGCATTCACTTTCCAGGTACAGTTTTAAAGGTTTGTTAGTGAGAGTGATACAACCTACACCCCAAAGTGGCCCTGGGAGGATTACCTTTCTGCAAATAAACCTGCGCTGAATCATAGGATCACAGAATCATAGAATGGTTTGGGCTGGAAGGGACCTTAAAGATCACCCAGTTCCCAACCCCTGCCCTGGGCAGGGACACCTCCCACCAGACCAGCTTGCTCCAAGCCCCATCCAGCCTGGCCTTGAACCCCTCCAGGGATGGGGCAGCCACAGCTTCTCTGGGCAACATGGGCCAGGGCCTCACCACCCTCACAGCAAAGAAGTTCTTTCTAGTATCTCATCTAAATCTCCCCTCTTCCAATTTAAAACCGTGGCCCCTTGCCCTTTCACTACACTTCATTCGCTGCCCATTAAACTCTGTAAGGGGCTCATGTTTGATTTTGAACAAGAGAAAGAGCAGACATTGCCTTAAATATTCACAAAGAAGTGTCAGCATAGATGAGGCAGTACAGGGGGAGGGATAGAGGTGGGCTCAGCATAAATTATTTATGGCTGCAAGGCATGAATAGCTATTCTGGTCACATCGTTCTCAGCAATATTAGTTTAATAATGTGATGCAAATCTTCTCTTTAATGGTAGCTTGTAAATAAAACAAGCACTTCTTTTTGGGAAACATATAGGCCTGGGAAACCTGACTGGCATCTTGCAATTTTAAGAATTGTCGTGGGACTTGCATTAAACAACCTTGTGGGGAGAGTCCTCCCCACTGCAAGCCCAAACAAAGTCTGTTTTCAAAAAGTAAACACCTTCACTGTTGGTGAGGGCAAGAGCCCAGCTCTCTGGCACCTCATAATTTCAGAAGCACCTTAGCACCCAGAAGCGCCGAGCAGCCTCGAATAGGTGATACTTACCCAGCGAACGGTGAAATTTGTATTCCTTTCATGTACCGTGCAGCTGTACCGGTGATTGTGTACAAAGACTTTAAGGTGGCAGGTGTATTAGGTTAAAACAAAAAAAAAATCCTCTTAAAAAGTGATTTCTGAGGCCTTTGGTTTCTCTGTGAATTCACATCTGCCTTTGCTTTCTGCAGCTGCCTTTAACTCTGGCTCTGCTTTGCTTTGCCACGGGCTTTGCCGCGGTCCAGATGTGCTGCAGCTGCATTATGGGCTATTCAGCGTTCTTATTCCCGAGTGACCCCCTGTGCTCCCCCTGCCCGGGAGCTGCTGCCCGGGGGCGGCGCGGGGCCGGCACTTGCATCTGAAGAGAGCTTAAGGTACACAGTTTATTTTTGCTCTTTTGCACGAGGTATCGCCAGATACTTGCACCACCCCTGTGTTTGAATCACTGCTCGTTTTTCATGTGCTGCCTACAGCTTTTCATATAATGATTTCTCCTGCTACAGTCGTTGCATATGTCTGCACATATGAGACTTCTTCCTTTACCTTTTTTTCTTTTTTTCCAATGTACTAACAAGGCTCACTTTCCAGTTTGTTTATCTCCTCTTCTGTACCCTCGCAGGTGTCGTATTGACTTTGTGAGGTGCTAACAGCTTTTCTTACGGTTCTTGGGAAAATAAAAATTTTGCCTGCTTCTCTTAGACTCTGCATCTGGACACGAACTTTCCCCTCGGGTAACGTGTTGTGGTAGACCTGGCCTGGCTCCTTATGTTGCCCTTCTCCCACCATTTATAGGAAATTTCTTAGTGACACAAAGATAGAGAAGGCAAAAAGCTGCCTGGTGTTAGCTGAGTGTACAGGTGGTGTACCAGAATTGCTTGGACAACAGCATTCCCTGTCTCTTCTGTGGGAGATCGTGGCTGGACAACCAACAAGGCAACAATCAGAAGCAGAGCGTTGTTGACGCTCAGGCTGGTGTTTGTACATCCTGGGCAACAGAGAACGCCAGGTGGGGAAATCAATGATGGAAGAACAAAGGAGTCACATCAGTGTTATACCTGGTGTTAGAGGAAGCAGGTTGGCTTGTTGGATGAAAACACTGAAACTGAGGCCAAAAGTTGAGTCTGGGGACACAAGAGTAGGAAGTTAGCTGCTCTCTATTAAGAGGTATCATTATAAAAGCCTGTGACATTTGCTGACATGGAAAATCTAAGCTGCCAGGTGTCATCTTCAAGTTCCTATGCCAGCTATCATCACTAAAAAAAAATAATGAACACACTAGGCTTATGTCTCAGCTAGTGAGAGATCCGAAAAAGGCACATGTAGTTAAGAACAATGCTTTGAATTTTTGTAATACCTGGGATAATTTTATCAGAGGGGGATTTATGTGGTGATGCATTACATTAGCCTAGTGCTGTGCAAGACATATGGAAATTAGTGATGGATTAGATTTCAGAAAGCTTATAAAAAGAGTCTTGCAAGACCTTTAACCTTAAAATCGTTCATAGCCGAGCAATCCATTAAAATAAGTATTGAAGTAATAAAAAATATGTTAGTGATTGATGGGTTTTGGTTACTTCTTAAAAGTTTAATATGTAGCTGCACAGAAAATATCCCTGATAATGGCAGCCACGAGACCTCGCTCTGTTGTAAGAAAAGTTGGATGCGGAGCTGTGAAAGTTGCGTGTGTTTTTTTTGCTCAGTGCCCATAAACTTTGCTAAGCGCCGGATGCGCTGCCAGGCCCTTTGCAGCCTCCCTGGGGTCTGCACTGCAGCCTGTAGCAGGCACGGGAGGTCCCAGCAGCCTGAAATACCTTCTGGGATGGAGACCACACTGCTGGGGGCTTGGGGGAGCTTTGCTTCATATAGTTGCAGCTCTCACACGAAGGTTGCGTGAAGGTGCTTTGACTCTACTGGGAGATACACGGTGCTGGCCCAGTCCCCAGGGCAGCGATGTGTGGCACACCCTGAGGTGTCTTGTGGTGGCAGTGCTGGTGTTTCACACTCACAGAATCATAGACTTGCCTGTGGTGGAAGGGATCTTTCAGATCATCAAGCCCAACCGTCAACATAACACTGACAAAATCCACCGCTAACCCATGTCCCTCAGCACCACGTCTGCCCGGCTTTTAAATACCACCAGGGATGGCGACTCCACCACTGCCCTGGGCAGCCTCTTCCAATGCTTGACAACCCTTTTGGTGATGAATTTTTTCCTAATATCCATCCTAAACCTCCCCTGGTGCAACTTGAGGCTGTTTCCTCTTGTCCCATCGCCTGTTCCTTGGGAGAAGAGACCGACCCCCCCTGGCTACACCCTCCTTTCAGGGAGTTGGAGAGAGCGAGAAGGTCTCCCCTCAGCCTCCTTTTCTCCAGGCTGAACACCCCCAATTCCCCCAGCCGCTCTTCATAACCCTGGCTGGGTCCAGGCTGGGTTTTACCCGTACAGTGATTTCCTCAGTGTCAGAGCAGATTATTCTGCCAAGGCAGCAATCTGACAGCCTTGTCCACACTGTTTTATGGAGTCTTGCTGCCTAATGTCACCCAGCATAATTTTCAGGGCTAGAAATAGAAGCTTAATGGGGGAAGTGCAAATCAGGTTTTCCTGTCGGACACCCATAGCACTGGCAGCGCGTGGGGCTTGCTTACTCCGCAGGGAAAAAGATCACTGCGAACAGATTCATCACCAGCGATGAGGGCTGGAATATATATGTCTGCGCAGAAAAACATTGCCAACGGTCTGCATTTTGAGCTGCTGGTGAGAGGCTTAACGCTGCGGGAAAGGAATTTCTCTTGTAATGCAAAGAAAATTCACTTCCACTCTGAACTTGCCTTATTCTCGGTGACACCTTTTGCTGCCATTGTTAGATTCCAGGTATGCAGCACGGTAGGCTGGCAGCATGATTTTTTTATCTTCAGCACTGGATGCCCACTGGGGAACTGCAGGCTGTTGGGGGTCACGGGCAGGGCTGTGGCCAGGCCAGTCTGGGCATCCCTGGCCACCCCACGCCAAGGGGCTCCTGCTATGGTGTGAGAACTGGTCCAACGACATCACTGGCCTCCCCAAAAGGGAGGACAAGGGTGAAGTGGTGGCTGTTCCTATTCCAGAACACATCACCAGCCGGGCTGTACCCATAGCAGAGAAGAGCAGGCACCTCTGTCTGCCCCTTTGCAGTGGGCACAAAGTGGGGGTCTCTGCACAGCTCCTGCAGAGCAATGTCCCCTCTAAGTACCAGCCTGCTAGCGACCATGATGGTGCAAGGGCCACTGTTTATCCTTTAGTAGATGAGCTAGAAATTCATCCCTTCACAGTTTTGCTCATAGAACAATCTTCCCTGTAACAAGCTATAACAAACATTGCTGTTCTGGTACAAGCCTTCAATTTGATGTATACTTGATGCATGCTTTCTGCTCTTTTTAAAACAATTCTCCAACTTACCCACCTGCTTCTGACACATTACCTTAGTTTAAATAGGGATGTGCTGCTAATTCCAGCTGCTGCCTGTTCAGCACAACACACTGCTTGATGGTATTTTCCATCACTAATCACAAGAGCTATTTGTTTTATCATTGCAGGAATTGCATTAGCTCTGCTGACCAACAGAGGCCATTACCTTTGGCTGCAGCAGCTGCTGGAACAAATGAGGAGACCACCAGGGCGCATCCTGCCGCAACTTTGAGAGCTTGCTTTGCCTCCCACCTTTCTTTTCCAGATGTCAGGTGTTAGTGAGATGTGCCAGGGTTTCAGAGTAGTAATCACATCAATTTGAGCAGAGAACAAGCTGTCATAATTCACTGTACTAATGAAAATTATGATGACACCACAACAGAAATCCTTGCCAACCTAATCATCTCACACCACCACAGCACTAAGTTATTTAAAGACTAATGTTCTTAGTAGCATATACAAGCTTAGGAACTATTTCTGAAGGTGATTAAATACCAGAGTGGAGTGGAGTTGTATGGAGAATGTAGTTGTTGTTTGGTGGGCATTATTCCTACTGTGTAGAGCAAAGAAGTTCAATAAAGCATGATGGAAGAAAAGGTGTGGAAAGTAATTTTTGGGCAGAGAAGTGCTGGGAATTCCATGTTGCTGCCATGCAGCATTTTGCTAGCAAAGATGTAAACAGGAATGCATACTCAGTTTGCTACCACAGAATTTCCTCACTGTGGGTCATAAAGTTGAATTAATTGGGGAAGGAAATGTATTAGAGAAACCTTCTGAGGAAGGAGACATGATTCAGACTTTCTGTGGTGTGTTAGCTTAGCACTCGTGCAGAGGGAAAAAGAAAGAAGTTGTGGGTCTCCTCCATACAGTCAGCACCACGTGCAATAAATACATGTATTTATTTCATCATCTTTTGGGGGGGAGTGTGTGGAGGAAAGAATCCACAAAGGTTTACCAAGGGAAAAGGAGCGTGAATTCAAATTATTTCTAGGGAGCTGTAAGAACTAGTTTGTGTGATTTGCTCTACTTCAAACTCTATCCCCAGTGGTGACTCATGAAACAGAATGTCAAACTATAGTAAATTCAAGGAATAGATACAGCACTAAAAGACTGAAGGAAAGCCAAAATGCATGGGAAAGTGGGCAGTCAAAAGGAAAAAGAACAAACAGGGAGGCTAGTGGGAGGGTGGAGGGGGAACAAAGGGAATCTGAGGCAAGGAGGTGAACTGGGAACGTGACAATACGATGAGTTGCCCAGAACTCTTTTCATATTTCATTACATATTCTCCACTAACTTATTTGGAGCTATTGTTTCTCAAAAGAAATTTGAAATGTGTTTCGAAGGGGGAATGGGAGCCTCAGGCAAGCAAAGGAGAAATCTGTTTGGATCAGTTCTTTCTTGGCTTGTCGAAAAAACCAGGGGAATAACACTTGGAAAGTGTGGTGATTTGCAACTTGCGCTTGCCACTCAACTAAATGTCTAATTTCTATGTTTCTGTGATGTACAGAAATACAATATCTCACCTCAAAATACAAGGCACTGGTGGTACTTTTTCTAGAGGCGAGGTGGCCTGTGGTCTTGTGGAGGGTCTCTGACAGCCCAGTGCCGGTGGCCCCACAAGAACCCAGTTGGGTTTGTGCAAGTTCTTGGCTTGGTGCTTCCCTGGGCTGAACTTGCATGGGCTGGGGATGGAGACATGAGGAGCCACAGCCTTTAACACCTCAAAGGAGGAGACAGTGACTGAAGGCTGAAAAGAACCAACATGGAAATCCACAAAATTCCAGCTAGGCTACTGATGAGGAAAGGCTCTATACGTTAGCAGCTCTCAGCATCCTGATCCTGTTTGACTTTGCAGGCCACTGTTCTCATCTCACAAATACTCAGAGCTGCTTGCAGCCAGCCTGTGTGTGCTGGGAAAATTTTTTGTCTGATTTCTGAAGGAAATGAGGCATCTGCAATCAGCCTAGCTCTTTCTCCCCATGCCTGTAATGAAGCATGACAGCATGGATTTCCATCAGCTGAATTTCACTGAACTATAGGACTACTCGGCTACACAGCAAGGAGAACCTGCAAGCCCCAAAGGCACAGCTAGCTTGGTTGGGAGAATAACTCTGCAGAGAGCTCAACCCTCTCAGCTCTGCAGATATTTCTGCAGATCCCTCACACAGAGATGCTCCCACGGTCACTCTACAGCCCTTTGTTGCTGTTCTCTATATACAGGCAACCTGTGTGTCATTAATGCTGCAAGGACTTCTGTGTTACCTCGAGTGATGAGAATAGCTGCTGCTGCTTTTAAACATAAGCCAGACCCACACAAAGCCAGCACAGTTTTCTACGTGGCAACCCCCGGTACACCCAGGTCCGGGGTGGTGACAGTAGCTCTTCTCAGACTCCTTCTGGGTCTGAGATACCTCACCACGTGGGAGAAACATGTACAAAGGCAGCTTCAGTGGCTTCAGACCTGCTCAGCTCTCTGCCCATCAAGAAAGCTTCTGGATACTGGAGGGCTGACGCACACATGATAAGCTAAGCGCCTGTATTTATAGGGCATGAGGGCTCTTTTTATTGCACAACATACTAAAGCATTTACTGTCTATTTCTCTTTATTGATCTAGAATCACTGTATTTCCTTTCTTGGGATTTTAAGCTTCTCATTCACATGAGGCAAAAAGAATATATCTTTCCCGTGCAAAAAGGCATTAAGTAGCCAGTAAAGTCATTAGGCTCACGCTGGAGTCCCCAAGAAACGCCTGTGTGTGCCTGGAGCCAACCCTCACAGGCATGGTAGAGACAGCAGAGGAGCTGTGCTGTACTTTCTGTGGGTGGGGGTAAGCTCCAGCTCCTTGCCCAAGGTGCCAGCTGTCTGATCTGAGACCCGTCAGACATAGAGAAAACTTCCCAACCCCAACCTGTACAGAAATCTTTGGAAGAGTTAGTTAAGTATCAGCCCAGGCACTGTCTGAATTGTTGAACTCTCTTACATGCTGGGAATCTCCCCTCCAGGAAAATCCTAGGATTTAACCAAGAAAGAGGTGAAGGATGTGTTTTCATTTTTAAGAGGACAAGAGGGAAATGTAAATCGGAGAACTCTTTCAGAAGAGCATCAGATATATGGTAGCGCTCTTCAAACCCTGCCTTGCATCTTAAATGTAGCCTGCAAGGTTAACAAAATCCACAGACGGCCACACTGGGAGTGCTGAGTCATTACATTTTACACAGTCCTTCGCACTATGAAACCCGGATGGTTCCCAAGAGTGAGCAATCTGGAAATAAAAATGTGTCTGATCAATAAAGTGAAATGGCTTGAAGAAATCTGAGTTTAGTGCTCTGTAAGTCTTAATTGGCTTTGCAAGTATCAGAGGTGACCTTGCCCTTCACAGCTTGGCTGTTACAGCGGTGCACAGGGTTATTGCAAGATAACAACAGCACAGTGGTGATCCTCGTGCTTTTGGCAGCCCAAAGGACACCGATCCCAGGAGGAATCAGCATTCAGAAGGGCTGGCAAGAATGGCAAAATGTCCCAGTGGCAGCTGATGGGCTGCGGTTTTCATGCCCTGCTTAGGTAGAGAGCCATAACATCAACTCTCTCTACACCAGAGGTTGGCTAATGCCTATTTGTTGCCCTACATGCCAGCTGCTTATTTTTTTTTTTTCAAAGACATGAGGTACAGACATACAAATCACTAACATAGGTGGCCTAATAAAAAGGCAAGTGTAAGTATTCAAACAGCACGAGCTATTTAAATAGGGGAGTTAAACAAAATCCATCCCAACTGGCTTTCACCTCTCAGCCCCATGATCTAAAAATCAATTGGTTTTACTCACAGAATGCTAAAACCTCCAGAGGAAACACTCCTCTCTTCTCAGCCCCGTGTGTGGACAGAATAAACCTCAGAGGTTTGCCAACAGAGACAGCCCATCAGTGGCCAGGCATCTCCTTCTTCATATGCTCTGGTCACCCCCAGCACTCTGCCCTGCCCTTTCATCCATACCGTAATAAAATAAGGAAAATTTGCTGAGTGAAATGTATTGTGGGCCCTCACAGAGGGAACTGGGAATGTAGTAGGCTTTAGCACACTGCTTGGCTTCACAAAGAGTCAGGTTCGAATGGGATTTCCAGCAATGCCCAGAAGTATCCCCAAATATATGTTTTGAACCACCTTGCCTTAAGAGGAGCAGAAGCTCCCATAAGGTTTCCCTTCCCACGTGGATTTGGGCTGCCAAGAGAGCTTTGCCTCCCCAGGAACATGCAGCCCTGCCAGGCTTTCGCTGCCACTGTTAGAAGTCTGCATAATGCATTACCTGCGTTTTGTAACTTGGCACTGGAAACTCACTTTGAGCTAAAATGTGACATTTCTCCCTTGTAATGAGAAAAATCACACCCTTGTCCACTTAAAAGTTCTAATAATACAAAGCAAAAATGAGCTTTGAATATTTAAACACTTTTTAATAAAACACTTGATATTGGTGAGGAGCAAACGGTGACAATTCAGGAGGGGAGCAAGAGAAAACGGCACTGCTGCTCATGCTCTCCGCTGCTGGAGGAAAAGCAGTCACGATATTGAGTGCCGCTGACCTGTCCCAGGGCCACCCCATAACCTGGACAACCTCAATAATTATTATTTTTCCACCCATATGAGCTCTGTGTCTGAGCTACTGCTCTGTCTGTCCACAGCAGGCATGGCTTTGCAGCGAGCATGGGCATGATGGGGTATCATGGAATTGTCAGAGTTGGAAGGGACCTTCTAGAGATCCTCCAGTCCAACTCCCCTGCCAAAGCAGGGCTGCCCAGAGCACATCACTCAGGACTCCATCCAGGAGAGGCTTGAAGGTCTCCAGAGAAGGGGACTCCACACCCTCCCTGGGCAGCCTCTTCCAGGGCTCTGCCACCCTCACCCCAAAGAAGTTCTTCCTCACATTGGAGTGGAACTTCCCATGGTCCAGCTTGTGCCCGTTGCCCCTCGTCCTGTCACTGGGAACCACTGAAGAGAGTCCAGCTCCACCCTCCCTCAAACTGCCCTTTAGATACTTATAAGCATCTGTATCTGCCAACATCCGTCCCAACACGGCCCCCACACCCTGCCATGGACCCATCCTGGGGTTTCTAGAGCTGGAAGCACAAACCAAGGGCTAAATGGACCCCTAAACATGGTGCATCTACAGCACCCAGTAGGTTTTCCTAAAAGGCATGCAAAAATGGAGGTTTCATTGCCACAGGCAGATCTCCCCAAGCCACCGCAAAGCTTGGCCGACCTTGGGGTCACATCTTACTCCCACGGCTCTGAAACCGGAGGCTTCAGTCAAGCAGTTTTCACAGGGGCTCCACAACTTCTGCAGGAAGGCGACCGCTGGGAGCCTCCTGAGTTTTATTCAATTTGACAGTACAGTGGCCATAGCAATGAGATTTGTGAAGTCTTAGGAGCACAAAATTGTCAGCAAAAGGATGGAGATCTCTTTTAAGTCTTCCCTTACCCATCCCTCCCCACCCCCAAAAAAAAACCATTGCATTTCTGTAGCGTTAGCAAGAAATTCACAGACGTCCAAGCGTAAAGATGCCAATTAGTGGTAAACAGTGGTGCCGAGGGTGATATGTATAATCTTATGATGGCATGGCAAATAACTAGTGCCATTTTCTTGTAACGCACTTAGAACTTTATCAGGATAAACATTAGAGACTACATCACATTTCTTTATGTTTTTCACTTACTATTAAACTCCTGGCTGCTTCAATGAGGCCTCTGTATACAGCTTGACTGCAGACTGGTGATCTGTAACTTTCTGTGGTATGATATTATCATTTCTCAGGTCCTCTTCAACTCCAGCTGTAACTTTTCATGGGCAAAGATGGATGCCATGAGCAAAACCCAGGCACGGGCAAAATTTATCTCAATTTATCCTGGACAGAAAAAGTAACTGAGGGTACCTTCCTGAAAGCAAAATATACTGCTTGAATGAATTTACAATAAGTAATAAAATACAGCAGGGAGAGAACATTTACTGTAGGGGAATAAGGTAATATATGATGTCGGTAATTCACTTTAAAATGATGCTATTATGCAAGTATAAAGGTGATTATCAACTTTTTAAGCATTAAAGTTACATTTATAAGCCAGTTGGTGTGTGACACCTACAAATATGAAAGAGCCACTTCTAATTTCTTCCATAAAAAGCCATATATGTTTTATGACACTTCCAGGACTGGCAGCTCTCACAGCAACAGTGGCGGACAAGGGCAGGCTCACGGCTCGCACAAAGGCAAAGTCCAGTATCCTCAGGACCAGGTTAAAAACACTGAAAAGCAAAATGTCTTACCTAATAGAGGTACTGCTGAGGGCAGACCCGGAACTGAATCAGTTTTTCAGGCATTAGTCCCGAGCCCGACGCTCAGGCTCATCTTCATCCCAGCGGTGCAGAAACCAGACAAGAAACACCGTCATAGACACTGCAAGCTGGCGCTGGCTAGCCAGCAACATTGTGTTATAAAATGAGATTATTTTAGCGTAGATTCAAAAGGATGTAATTTCACATAGTGAGACATCTGTAGATGTGTCATAGACATGGGCTCTGTGCAACTTTGCTGTTCAGAGGAACCACCCGGGACGACTTTTGGCTCCTCAGCCCAAAAGCACAGAGCAGCTCCCTCTCTGCTCCATTCACCCCGAGTCCCCCCTGAGTCCTGGAGGTGCCCAAAGAGGCCACCTGGACCCCTGTTCTCCACATTTCTGCTTTGGACTTCTGGCTTCTTTTTCTGAAGATGTGCTCTGGGAATTATACAGAATATTCACGCACAACTCCAGTAACACTTCCTTGTCACTACAGCAAACACATTACTCACCACAGCTGGATAAGGCAGCTCCAAACACTGTGATTTCACCACCTCTTCTGATACCTGGTACCATCTGTGGGGCTGCAGCTCCCAGAGACAGGGGGTATCTCATGTCTTCTTTGCTTTCCTGAAAAGCTTAGAATAAAGCCTGAGTATGTGCAGTCTCTGAAGACTTAAATCCTAGAAGGAAAAAAAAAATAACACCAGATATATTGCTTTCTAATTCTCATGATTTTCTAAGTCAATATCATGGTTTCAGGGCATTTGGGCTTGGTAAGCAGTCTCCAAGCCGAATCCTTCACCCCACAAAGCCTGGACAAGGAGATTTTCCAGCACGAGCTTGACCTTTCTGTCTCTACACAAGGAAATGCTGCTGGGTTTCAGTGACCTGGTGACCATGAGATTAGGCTTTGCAGTAACTGCTGGCTAAAGCAGTGATCCCTTGGTGCAGAGGGGTTTGAGACTGGCTGTGCTGGTGCTTTAGGAGCAGCCTGGGAAGGGATGAGGAGGTGCCCTTCAGGTCTCTCTGGGGAGGGATGAGGAGGTGCCCTTCAGGTCTCTCTGGGGAGGGATGAGGAGGTGCCCTTCAGGTCTCACTGGGGAGGGATGCAGAGTTCAGTGCCAGGAAAGCCATTGGAAAGAAAGCAGTAACCTCAGTCCCTGCAGGTCCTTCAGGTAGTTCTGGCTCCTTGGATTAACCTCCAGGAAGATGCCTCGAGGAATGAAATCCCCCAAAACAAAGATGAGCTGGAGGCAGAGCTCATCCCACTCACTGTTTATCATCCTATTACTCCAATGCTTATACGCATGCATTTCAAATAGCTCTTTCAAGCAATAGCCAGGCTAATTAAAGTTCATTCTGAATGGGATTTTCCAAGCCTCAGCACTGCAGCCGGCGCACGAGAGGGACACACAACACAAGTCTCCAGCTGCACCTTAGCTTAGCTCTTGTGAATATTGTACATTAGAGAGGGCTGAGCAGCACGACCTTTCTGACACAGCTCCATGCTCTGCTACGGTGCAGATCCACCCTAGCACCACCCAAATCAGCAACGTTGCTGGTAAAAAGAACAAAAACCAAACAAACCCACACCGTATCTCCATGGCACAGATGTTCCGTGAGCCCAGTGTGTCTGCAGCAGGATCAGATTGGCTGGGGAAGGGGTTAGGAGTGGGAAAGGAGAGCTTTAACCAAAGATACCCTGAATCCCACCATGAAATGATGACTGGTTCATTGGTTCCTGCCTTTAAACCGGTAGCTCTTTTTCCCATCAAGAAGTCGGAATCTGCTGTGCAGGGCAGAGAGGACCTTTACCCTCCAGGCAAGGCATTTCTGTTGATCACAGTTTCTATAAGTACATTATAAATAATGCTTTGATAGTTCAACTCTCCCACCAAAGCAGAGGCGTCCTTATTAGATTATTTAGAAAAGCCCATAATTACCAGGGTTTAATTTATTAACAAGACGGGCAATTTAAACACTATCTTTGGAGACAATGAAAGCGTGCTAACTCTGAGACCGAGAACATGAACACCATGGAAACTGTCACTGACAAAAGCCGTAGTACCGCAGAGAGGTGGTTCGCCCACATGTTGAAAACACCCAGCACATTCTCTCTCTTCATAAGGAACGAGGACACGTGTCACTTGGGCTGCATGTGATGCTGGCAGGGAACAGAAGAGCAGTTTGTGGGTGTCCTTGGGCTTCTGCACCAGCTGTGTGTGCCTCTGCTGCACCGGCATCCCAGCACATCCCGACAGGCGAGGCAGCATGTACCCGCTGGACACTTCGGACTGTGTTGGGGAAAATTGCTCTCTCCAGGCACCTTCCAGAAGTACGTTTACTTCTCCAGAGGACTATTAGAAAGACAGTGAGAAAAAAAAATTGATAGAACAGTTGCTTCTGCCTTCCCTTATGGCGTAAGCCTGTTCTTCAGCAATGATGCATACTGGGGTGCTGGGCCCTTTCTGTGCAACCCCAGGAAGAGTAAGTAGCCCATCTCTGCTCCCCATAAAGAGTGTTTCTTTCCCAACAAATGACAAACCTGGGCTGCCTGCAAGCAATGGGGACTTTCTGCTGGAAATCCCTTTGTTCAATGGCCTCAGGAACCTGGCTGAGGCTTCGGCAGACACAAACACCAGCTGCCATCAGCAGTGACCCCTCCCTGGCAGAAAAGCTGCCACTAGTGGAGTAAGCAGAGGGATGCAGAAGGTGTATTTAGCTTTAGGGGCCAGGCAGCAAGTTATCTAGATTGTATATTAGGAAAATTTTTTCACTGAAAGCGTTGTCAAACATTGGAACAGGGAAGTGGTGGAGTCACCGTTCCTGGAGGTATTTAAAAGACAGGTAGACCTGGTGCTGAGAGACATTGGTTAGTGGGAACTTGGCAGTACTGGGTTCACAGCTGGACCTGATCATCTTAAAGGTCTCGTCCAACCAAAACGATTCTGTGATTCTATGTCAAGGGATGTTGCGAGCCAGACAGAGGTTTTGGAGGATGCTGGAGCATCCCTGCAGTGGTGCTAGGGGAGCATCTCCTTGCAAGGCGCAGGGAGACACGCTGCCCCGTAACACCCCCCAGCACTTGGAAAAGGCAACAGGAAACAAGAGGAAAGTCTTATTTTCTGGTGACAGGAATGCTTCTGCCTCTTAGCTCAAGAGCAAAATTGCTGCCCTGTAATTACTCCTGATGTGGAGCACTAGACAGCAGATATGTGCAGAGCAGGCTTCATGCCATTAGATACTTTAATGAGGAGGTCAGTCTATTTTGCATTGAGGGATTTGGGATTTGTACGTTAACTGCAGTGGCATGTGTTAGAAGGACATGTGAATTAATGACATTATTTATAACCCATCTCATTATCACACACATCTTGATGCCTCAGAGAGCTGCTAATTCTCTTTAACAATTTCTATTGCTGGAAGAAAAACTGCTTTGCTTCAGCTGTGATCTGTTAGAAAAATGCTGCTGTTGTTATTGTTTTTTAATAGAAAATGCTCTTTTCAAAGAAAGGCTCCATGATTGCATGATATAACTCCCCTGAGTCCAAGTCTCAGATACAAAAATACTCATGTTGAGTCTGATAAATGAACAATGAACAAATTACATGCTTGATTTCCCTGCTTTGCCTTACTTTTGATCTCTAATATTAGATTGCTATAATTGTTTATCAGCTTCTTGTGCGCATATTACCAATGTGTATGTTGCTATAGAAATGTGAAATTCAACATATTGTCCCTTAGATTTTAAAAGAAATGTGCCCCTCCTTCGATTTCCATTCTATTCTTTGACACAAAAATAAGGAACCATCATCT
The DNA here is from genome assembly GCA_013399435.1 of Arenaria interpres. Lineage (NCBI taxonomy): Eukaryota > Metazoa > Chordata > Aves > Charadriiformes > Scolopacidae > Arenaria > Arenaria interpres. The sequence continues at coordinate 26,918 of VXAK01007817.1, read as the reverse complement.
GACAAATATTAAAGCCTCGGATATGGTTCCAGCCTTTTTCCTGAAGGGGTTGTAGCGTGGCACTGGCTTTTCTCATGGTTTTGGTTGAAAGAGGAAACTCAGGCCTTATCCTGCTCACAGAGAAAACAAGGAAAAAGGCACATTTTTTTCTTCTATATATCTATACATTTATAAGGTTTTTAGGGACTTAAAAGCATGAGGAAGAACTCTAAGGAAACCAGACCATTTTCCTAAACACAGACATCCAAGAGCAAAACCCATTCTTTCTCCTTTCTCCTGCCAAGAGAAATCACTATTTGCAAGGTCGGCTGCCCGGGGGCAACGTCTCAGACCTGTCTTAGTTTCCTCCTCCCAGACTTGGCAGGTGATGACTTTCTAGGCGAAGAGTAGCAAGCATCTGTGCAGCATCTACGGGATAATTAATGCTCACCTACAAATCTGGGGGGGATTTTTGCTCCTCCTGTGTGCTCTGAGCTGGCAGAGAGGGAGCTTGCACTGGGTGATGATTTTCACCTGTCCTGAATGGAGCTGGAGAAGAGAGGAGAGACCACCCTTCTGTGGAGGAAGAGCAGGGTTGAGGGTGGAGAAAGGTTCTGCTCGGCAGTGAGCGATGCTTTTTCTGCTCCTGAGAAAATAAATAAACACAGGGAAACAATTAGCTCTGAACATAAGTGAAAATAATGTGACTTATCAGGCACCAAAACTGTTTTAGTGATGGGAATGGAAATGAATTCATTATGACTGACAGTAATGCTAATAAAGATCCATTTCCAGAGGTGTGGATGAGCAGAAAGGGCCATAATCACCACAGCGTACTCCACATATTTCTTTTCCGATGGGATGAAAGCAGAGTTGTTCGCTCACTATGACTGCTAAGGGGGAGAAGAAGAGGGGACAGGGAGGATGGACCCCAACCCCACCCCATGCCAGGGCGATGCCACGTTACCAGGGATGGGCTCCCCCATTCCTCTGTGCTCCCTGGTCTGCTGAGAGCCGTGCTCACTCCAAAGGGGAGCACAGGAGAGAGCTCTTGCCTTGTGGGTGGGGAAGCTTTTTTTTGGAAGGTATTTTTGGCAGCCTCTTCTGGCAGTCTCCACATGCAGGTGCTATGCTTAATTATAACCTTCATCAGCTGGCAAAACTACTGCCTTGCAGCTAATTCTCCATCCCTGGTGCGCCACTGGTAATCATCTCAGCACTAAGCTCTGCCCCAAACCAGCGCTGCTCAGTTCCACCTCAGAAGCATCATCTCCTTTGCACACACCTCTTTCCAGACTATGCAGGGGCTTGTCAAGCAGAGGGATAATCACATTATACATTGGGATGGGGTGGGAGTTGATTTACATCTCTTCTCTTGCCATGAGACTACCAGGATGGAGCGTGGAGGAGGATTTAATGATGCGTCATGTCTTTGGGCTAAAATGTCATGGACAAAGAGGACCCCACTCAAAACTGGTCAAAGGCTGGCCTTTTGCAGGACCTTTAGAGAACTTTGCTCCCAGTGAGCTGTTCCAGACATCTTCCCCCGCAATGATCCATTGCTATGAGCTAATCTGTCATGTTAATTTAATGCAGCAGAATGCGACTAAATTGCACTTCACCCTTGATAAAAAACCCAAGTGTTTACTGGTGACGGTTTGCACAGAGGGAAGACCTTTAGGCGCATTTATACCCCTCTTGCTCCCCACCCAGACTGGCTGGGCACTTTTCCTGCAGATGACTCCACGTGCAGTCATGGTCTCCAGGAGTGTGGCTGTAACCAAGCATGAGGTGACCCCACAGCTTTTGCTGCCTCTGCCTGCAGAAGGGCTGTTGGTGCTTTCCTTGGGCTCCTGTGAGGCATGGCAGACCCTTCCCAGGGTGGCTTATCTAACCAGACTGGAGCAAGTGAGAGTCCTGCTCTGGTTCCTCAGCCAAAGAACTTCCTCTCCCTCCTGCCGTACCGGGAGCCCAGCTAACCTGCCAGCCAGGCTGCAGATTAAAACCATGTTGTCTCCATATCTCCCTACTAGAAGTAGCACAATGTGTGCACCATCACCCCTGCTAACACCTCGAAGGATACGGAGCAGCAATAGCCAGCACTAAGGCCATTCAAACTGCCCTCTGCACAGTTACATCAAGATTTTGGCAGTAATACCCCTCTTGAATGAGCTGAGTCACAACTTCTTCCACCTAGATGTGTGTCCATGCCTCATACCATTTGAAACTCTTTTTTTTCCATCTCCACCAAAGCCCATTCCCCAGCTTGGTGACTTTCCCTCCTTGGGTTTTCTCTGTGGTGCAGTTTCCTGCGGAACACACACTGAAAAGTTTCCACTGCCTGCGGACTTTGAAGCCCCCCGAAAGACACACTTCTCACCTTTTTTGAAGCAGCAATTACCAGTAGAGACACTAATTGGCATGCTGCTGTCTCCAAGAGAGCAGAGAGAAACTCAAGGAGAGTGGTAATGTTACATGACGTAAAGGCCAGGGTTGTTCATAATTATTAAAGCACAAGCAAATACATAACAATATATCTAACGCTCTGACTTTGCTGTACTACCCAGGTAAAGCAAAGTGAATCTTGAAGACAAAAAACCTCTCTGCTCCTGCAAGTAAATGAAATGCCACAGAATCTGGAGCCGCATCTACTTACATTTGTCATCTAGATTTAATTTAACCTTGATTTATCTGCTCTGACCCCAACTCCCCAAAAAACCTAAGGATGAAACCTCACCCCAAAGACTGTCCCCAGGCAAGTGTCGGGGCAGGAAAGCTGCACTTCTGTCCTGGCTCTGTAGGATAACTTGGAGAAGTTATTTTGAAAATGAAGCCTCAGAGCCAGGCTCTGGACCTGCTCCATGCACTTGCCCCAACCCCGGCTGCCAAACTGGGACCTGAAGGTATTTCCCTTGGCTCTGGGTGGCCCAAAAATAAGAGGGGATGCAAACTTGCTCTCCAGATTACACCTGCCCAGCAGAAAGTGGGGCTGTGAGGCACCCAGAACACACATAGATAATGCTGTCATCAATTCCTGTCACCCCCAATAAGCCCAGCACCAAGGGGAGAACAGACCCTCTCAGGGACCACATGGGGGCAAAGGAGCATCAGAAAACGTTCTCCCTTCTGTTACAGCTCTTGTTTCTCCTTAACTACATTTCTATCCAAAGAAGCGTTTGCCATGCCATATCACTGTACCTAAATACATCGTTTTAAAAGCAAACAGGCAAAAGCCAAAGAGAGTAAAATATCCGCTTGGATGGATATTTTCAGAGACTCAGAAATTACCAACCCCGAGGGGACACTGATTACCCTCCCTGACACAGTGCCTCGGCTGGCCTCAGCGCCGCCCCCATTAATTCCTGCCGTGAGTCCAGTTGCTGTGGGATCCAGAGCGGAGATTTCAGAGAGAAAAATCTGGTCGTGTTTGGGAAAATTTCCTGTAATAACGATTTGACCACAACTCTTCTGCAAATTGTTCCCAGAGTTAATTTTCCCCACTCCAGAAAACAAACACTGCTTTTTTTTTTTTTTTTTCCAGTTTGAACTAGCTTCAGTTTCCACTGAATCTTATTATACTTGGTCTACCACACTGCAGCACCCGCCGTTACCAAATCACCCACCATCACGAAGGGAAGGAAAGATGGCCTTGGCAGTGTACTCCAGCCAGAATTATTTCTACCCTGGCAAATCACTCGTTTTCAGTTCTTAGAAACATATCTTTCTCTTTCCCCATCAGGAGAAGGTCAAATACAGACTTCTCCAGTGCCAAATGCAACGCTTTTTCAGTTAGGAGATTGTAATCTATAATTACGAAATATTTCAAGGATGTTTTAGCACTGGCAGCCTGAGACCTCCGTGTGTCAGTCAGGCTGAAGTCCCTCATGACAGCTCAGCTTTCCTCCCCATGGATGAGGGGACGGTGGGACTTCTGTGGGACTTGGTGGCCAGCAGCAGCAGTCAGGGTCCCGTTTCTGGGCCATCTCCCAGAACGTGTGTCCCCACGCAGCCACAGTCACAGAATCATGGAATTGTTGGAGTTGGAAGGGACCTTCTAGAGAACCTCTAGTCCAACTCCCTTGCCCAAGCAGGGTTGCCCAGAGCACATCACTCAGGACTCCATCCAGGCGGGGCTTGAAGATCTCCAGAGAAGGGGACTCCACACCCTCCCTGGGCAGCCTCTTCCAGGGCTCTGCCACCCTCACCCCAAAAGAGTTCTTCCTCACATTGGAGTGGGACTTCCCATGGTCCAGCTTGTGCCCATTGCCCCTCGCTTGCCATCCCTAGCAAGAGCCGCCTGGTCATCCTTGCTGTTGTGAAGATAAACAGACTGTAGCCTAAGAGGTTAATCACCGGCAGCAGTCATATCTTTACCTCCATATATGCTATCTTTAGCTTTATGCACTTACAAGCATCACCTAGAGTTTGCAAAAAATATTCTGTGTTAATTGAAATAGAAAAATTAGCAACATGCTTCCAGAGTTTTAGTGAGATGCCTACAAAAACTCTTTCAAACCATCACTGAAATACTTGTCACCTAGTTTTCATTAAAAGCATCTAGTTTGCGGTAAATAAAAAGTATCCTGGAATTTGAGTGACAAAAAACTTTTCTAGAACCTTTAGTAAAAAGTACCATGAATACTGATGAGTGTTTCATCAGTGAAAGCTTAACTCTTCCTAAGAAACTACCGCGTATGTTAAAAAAAAAAAGGTAGAAACTGAAAGCAGCTGAGTTTGCTGGTGGATGTCTCAGGGTTATGCGAGGTAGATGCAAACCCTGCACAGATAAAGATGTCATCGAAAAATAATGTCTCCTCATGCAGCTCAGGGACCAAGGGTGCCTCTCCCACACACAGATGGGTTTCTGCTCCCTGCTCTTGCCCTGCCACCACCCCGGGCGAGCGTGGGGAAACTGTAATAAAATAATAGGTGAAATTAGTGTGCCAGCCCAATGCTACCTATTAAGGAAAGCCAATAAGCAGTGCCTGGGCTTCCTTTTCCTCCAACTTACACTGAGATTTTCTAGTTCATGCATGAGGTTGCAGTGGATGGTTGGACAGCTAATCAGCGCTCTCTATTTCTGACTTTTCCTCTGCGTTATAAGCATATTTAAAGGGCACTTAGAAAAAGCAGTCACAACCTAAATTAAAACGTACTACAAAAAGAAAACGTTCGGTGGGCTGGATGGGAAAGCAGGTTTTATACACCGGAGATAAAGTGGCTTTTTCCTCCCCTGAGGTTTGCCCCTGGGATTCTGTGCTTGTTTGTTTTTATTGTGCCATAGCTTTTCTCTGCTGCTGTGGTGCAGAAAGGGCAGGGTGGCTGCACGCCAAGTGGAGGAGCTGCCACCTTCCCACCCCTGGGCAGGAGGAGGTAGCCCATGGCTGGTACCCCAGTGTCCCCCACCATCTGCCTCACAGCCTCTCCCCGGCAGGAGGAAAACCTCAGATCTCTTATTCCTCAGCTCAGAACTTCTCAGTCTGAGTGGAGGATAAAACACCACAAAACAGCCTGCAGAACAGCTGAGGAAAGGAAAATACAAACCCACACCGATACGTCCCACACAGGCACTGAGAAAGAGGCAATGTGGAAGCAACCACAAGCCCTTGAGAGCAGGCACAATTTTGGTTTGGTTATAAATGAAACCAATTTATCCTTGCAAGGTTAGAAACAGCAAGCTAAAAGCAAACCACGGAAGATGGAAGAAGCTAAATTAGTAGATGGGAGCTGGCAGGTCACTGGAAAATTGCCACATAAATAAATATGTGTTGTCTCCCCAGGAGGGGCCAAAGCTAGTGTGAAACACCCCAGCTAGTGTCAAACTGGTTTTAATAATTAAGCCTGCAAAAAGTGAAGATTAAAAATTTATTCTGAACTAAATGATGCAGGACAGTTTTCCCCCATTATACATTTATGACATATAACACAATAACACAGACGCCTTCTTTTGAGAGCACGAGACCCCATTGCTCCCCGTTGCTCGCATCTTTGCTGTCTGGACTCTCACTGTAACACTGGAAGAGCAATGAAAACACTTCCTTTTGTTAATTCTTTAAAGTATAACAACCTCAGGGTTCAAAACGAAAGCTAATTTTCACTCCCTACCTGGAACATTGCAAGACAACCTTGAAAGGGGATTTTCAGGAATTTCAAATTTATTTATTTATTCTGCCCTTTTTCATGGAATTTCCAAAGTATAAAATTCCTTGAAAAGTCTGTCATATAATATTCCATTATAAACGATGGAATATTTAGCATAACCTGGAGTCATGCTAAAAAAAAAATATCATGCAGTACAAAAACCTGCCAATCATTCCTTTTAAAGAAACGCAGAAAGAACTGGGCATCAGTGTGGGTGAGTAGAAAATACTCAGTTATTGTAAGAAGTAATAAAAGAGGAAAAGAGAATTACTCATGCTCTAGTAAATCCAGGAGCCCTGTGACGTGCTGGATTGGTGTTAACAGGACTCAGCTGGCCAGCAGGGGTTGTATCAGAGCTGGGGACTCCCAGCCCTGCTGCGGACACCCTGGGCTGGGCTTCATCCCCCTCGGGGGAGCCCGATGCCCCTCTCAGTGGGGGCTTGACCCTCTCTGTCCCCAGCTATGGCTTTGTCCCCAGGAACCCCCCATTTACCAAGTCACAGCGATCGCATTAAGATCAACCCTGCATTTATGGCCCTTGGTAGAATCGCTGAGCAGCAACCAGCACCAAAAGGAGCCCCCCAGGTTTTAAATACAGTAGGAGACTGAATTTCTGGCCATACGTGGGGGCTGTGAATCCCTTTTGCACCCCCCCACCTCCAGTCCCCCCGCATCCCTCAGGATTTTGGGTGTGATGTTGTGGGCAGCTGGAACCAGGGAGATTTTTGTATTTCTCCCTTTTCTGACAAGTTCTAATAACTGCACTCCTGGTTTTATTTAATGCTGTGGATAGTTCTACTGAAGATGAAAGTAACTTTAAGTTTAAAAACATTAAGAAAAGAAAACATATTTTTTATTCTTTCCTCTGGTTAAGGTGCTTGCCAGTAGGTATACATTCAGGACAGAGCCTGCTTCCCTATAAAAGTTTGATGGTGTTCTTGGCTGGAAGGCTGACAAGCCATTGAATTCCAAATTCAGGAAATGTTTGACTCTATGATGTGTTTATAATTAAATTTATTTCCCTTGAATGCAACGGAGCATCTCCCTGGCCTATTGTGCGAGGCAGCTGAATGTTAAGGATTATGCCTGTGGAATCAAATAGATTGATGACATGATTTAGGACCTATCTGGAAAGATTAATTGAATTAAATATAACTTGCACAATTTGCCTTAATCCTCTGAGGAGAACCTGACCGACTTCACACCTCTGCCTTGCTCTAAAAACCTTATTAGAGAAAGAGGGAGGTGGAGTGATTGTTTCAGATACTTAATTAGGAGCTTTAAATGTTCAATAAGTTACTACTCTTAGGAGGGAAAATCTGAAATATTTATTATCTCATCCCTTGTTTTGCCTAGTTCACTATTTTCTCCTTTATAAATCAGCAGGGTGACTGCAGATGTTGCCCCTACAATTCAAATGACCAGGCCCCCTCAATTCAAATGACCAGACCCTTACCACAGTGCCAGCACCACATGCAGGCAAAAGAAATTACCATTGTGTTTCTGGGAATTTCACGCTGCTCTGCATAGGAAATCCCATAGATTTGCCTTGATGATGAGAGATGAGGCAGGAGCCCTGAACTCAAGAAGCAGGAAGGAAGCTAAAGCATCGTTCCCTGCAGGTTTCCCCACGCGGGTGCAGAACCTGGTCCACGGATGGAGCTGGAGGAGCTCTGAGCTGCTGATATAACACACACGCATGACACTGCCATTTCTCACACTAACATTTTGTCTTCAAGCTCAAAATTGCACAGACAATTAATAAATGTAATGTAAAATAGGACAAATGTTTTCTCCCAGTAACACTTTCCCGGCGATGTGCTATCCATCAGTTCTTACAGAGCTTTCCCAAGGGATCTTGATGTTTTATAGGACGCTCCAGAGGCTGACAGCCAGCCCCTACCTGCATCCCACTTTTAGACATCACTTTGGCTCCCACTGGCCAAAAAATGGGGTAATGGCCTGGTGGAGTTTGGAGACCACCCCCAGGCCATCAGTCTGCACCTATAAGTGGCCTTGTAGACAGATTGTGGTCACATCTATAACTATCCAGAAATAATGGAAATTTGCCATACAAAAACAACGAGATGCAAAGACTGACAAGTGCAGCACCTTTTAAAATACCACCATGCTACATACTCATCCTAGTACAGACACCCGAGAGTTTAGGGCCATGGTATCTCTGCTATATAGTCACGTAAATATTTGTGTGTAGAAAAAGTGATGTTCTGCAAGGACACAATTTGTACATCATTTATATATAATTTGGCATCAAAATAAATGGCCTTATTTTGCTTTCAGTTCAGATTTGACATAAAGCCACTATATTTGCTCCAGATTTGTACTGTAAGCAGAATTTTGCCCTTTGCTTCTGTGAGGCAGCTAAGTTTCCAGCATTGTATTTTTGCTCTGTGCCAACTAATTTGGATACGACAGATTGAATTTAAAGGTCAAAAAGTCAAGAAAATTGACTGGCTGAAGAAGGTAAAATGTTTTTTCAGAACTGATTTAAGAAAATTGAAGCAGCTCGGAGAAGCCATGGAGCATTTTATGAAATCTGTATTTCATAGGAGGTAAAATTGAATCTAGGTGTGAGAAACAGCCTATCAGAGGTCTTAGCATGCCTGCCTCAAATCAATGATTTCATCAAAAGCCATTTTACTTCTGGCAATGCTGATGACCAAGAAAAAAAAATTACATCTGCAGCTCAAAGTCCACAAAAGTAGACCCCAGAAAAAGAGCAGAGACTTGACCAGCATTCATCCCTGACCCGAGCCACGGATCTGACTGTTTGGGAAACATCTGGAGCCAGATTTCAGTTTCTACACACGTCCTTTCTCCAGAATGACAGTGATGGATCAAAGTCCTGGATCCAAGCAGCCTGGAAAGAGCAGTTTTTGCTTATTACAGCCCAACCACACATGCAGTATTTCTCAATAACCCAATACGACTTCTCTTTCCACCGTTGTGAGGAGAAAGAACATGCGTATCTCTATTGCAATAGAAGTTATGAAGACAAACAGAAAGGCTTTCTAACCTGGGGTGATACAAGCAGGATTACTAGCTCCACATTGCAAGCAGCAAGGGTCTGGAGTAAATCTCCTTTCAGATGAGGCTGCTGCAGCATGTCAAGTGCCATGACTGGGAGTCCCAGTGACATGAATAGGATTTCTAAGGGACAAAGGAGATGGGCCTTTGAGACAGGCTAAAGCCACTGAACTGGGCTAATTAGTGCTTATTGATGCTTTGAGGAATATAAAGTGATACTACACTTAGGTGGCAGTGAATCAGCTGTTCTATTCACAAGGTGGCGAGCCACTCTGAGGATAAAAGCTGACTCCTGAGTAGAGTTGCTCATCCTGCTGAGCTAAAGTGAGCTGGAGACCACCAGCCCTGGCGCAGCTCAGTGCGGTGATGACCCCCTCACCCTGCAAGGCCAGGTATTTACCCTTTTGTTGAGGGACATGGTGCTACCACGCTGCTCAGTCTCAGCCACATTACCTGCATGGAAAATTCCTCCTGGGTTTACTCTTACAAAGGCTCTCTGCCCCCAGCAGTGCCCTTGGGCTGAGCGTGCCCTGGAGCGCTGGGCTCTCAGATACTCTGGTGTTGAGCACACCACAGAGACCCAGGAGAGCCATCAGGCCATCAGAGTGCACTGGACAACACCATCTGAGCCTAAATGACAGATTTGCAGAATCACAGAAAACAGGGCTGGAAGGCACCTCGGAGGTCCAGCTCATACATTTTCTTGCCTCGGGCACGATCAACTGAATCTCTACCTACGAGATACGTCTCATCTGTCCCTAACCACCTCCTCAGACTGTTCAAACGCTTCACTGCCCACACAGTTATCTGAGGATGGCCTTCCCTGCTGCGGTGCAAACCCAGTATTTCACAGCTGACCTGCAGGCTCTTGCCCGCCCTTCCTTGCTTGTGCCAAAAGCCTTCTGTGCCACATTTTATAGGTATGCTCCTGGGAGCGGTCCCGGGGGTTGTATATCCCCAGGGAACAGGCACAGAGCCCACAGCACCAGCACCCCCCTGCCAAGCCGTGACTGCAAGTGGCAGCTCAGCCAGGGGCAGGGGAGGAAGATCACAGAATCACATGGGGTTGGAAGGGACCTCCAGAGATCATCTAGTTCAACCCCCTGCCAGAGCAGGTCCACCCAGAGCAGGTCCCACAAGAACATGTCCAGGCGGGTTTTGAATGTCTCCAGAGAAGGAGACTCCACCACTTCCCTGGGCAGCCTCTTCCAGGGCTCTGCCACCCTCACAGGAAAGAAGTTCCTCCTCATGTTTAGGTGGAACTTCTTATATTCAAGTTTGTGCCCATTTCCTCTTGTCCTATCCCTGGGCACCACTGAATAAAGACCGGCACCATCCTCTTGACACCCACACTTTAAGTATTTATAAGTATTNCAGTTCCCTGTCCTTCTTGAACTGGGGAGTCCAGAACTGGACCCAGTGCTCCAGATGGGGCCTCACCAGGGCGGAGTAGAGGGGCAGAATAGCCTTTCTCTACCTGCTGATCTCACTCTTCTTAATGTACTCCAGGATGTCATTGGCCTTCTTGGCCAAGATGAGGGTCTCTGCCACAGGAGAAGCAATGCCCAAGGACAAGCCACACAAAAGGCCACAACTAGGCCTATTTTTGCTCTCAGGACAGGGAAACCAAGAGGTAATTGCAAATCACTTTGTGGTTTTGACCTTATTTAACACGGACCCAAGGAAGGACTGTTCATGTGGTCTGGTCACTCTTGCTAATAAAGTATCCAAATGCTGTTTCACCAGCACCGCTGGCAGAAGCTGCGCAATGCCATGGCTGCACACTCATCCATCAAACGCCAGTGCATCATCCCTCCAGTTCGTCACCCACACGGGCATCCATGCCAGGTGGGACTGCCAGCCCAGAATGATGCCAGAGACTCCGCTGGCCATCTGCTAACCTGTTACACGGTCCCACAGTTAATCTGTTTTGTGCAGATCTCACATACACTGAAGAGCTGCAGCCAGAGGCTTTCAGCAGTTGAGCAGTATATACATATCTGTTCCTGTTCAGACACCCATTGGCACGGGGAGATTAAAGACGTTGTGCGTCTAGCAGGAAAAAATATATTCTATCTCTACTGTCAGCTCATTAAAAGTTATTCAGAAGAAGATAACCCATGTTTTTCAGGATGGTGGAGAGCTGCACTGGACAATTCCCTTATCGAGAAAGCAAATGCACATGTGCGTTCTTGGTTTTCTATATACACTAACAGAATGGTTTAGGTTGGAAAACACCCTTAAGCTCATCAAGTCTGACCATGAACATGGCCGAGTCCACCACTAAACCATGGCCTTAAGCACCACTTTGTATCACATGTTGGGGAAAAATTCACATCTGTTACATACGGATGAAAGTAGCCCTGAATGTATTTGGACACATAAACTTCTATGTCAAGATTCTTTACTTGAAGTTCTGCCCCTAAGAGGCAAGTAGGTTTGGTAAATCAGAGAAGAGCTCTGACACAGCCACTTCCAGCTGCCGAGCACCGGCATGTGCTGAGACACACAATTGAACACAAGGAGCACATTTGTCAAAAAGCCTCAGAATAAGTACTCCTTCCCTGAGTAATTTTAGCGCACTTAAAGCTGCATCTGTTTGAAAGCAGCATCTCAAATGATGGACCCCAGGGTATGTCACAAGGCGCGGGTGCTGGTGCCCACGTACACCCCCATAAGTGAGCCCATATATGTACCAGCCCTCTCAGCACCACCAAAGAAAACAGGTATTACTGCTTTGTTAATTTTTAATGACCCTTTCCCATAGTCTTTTTTGCTTCTGCACTGATTTACGCCCTTTCCAATGTAACACTCTCAGTCCAGCAGCCAACCCCTGTCACCTGAAGCTGGGATCTGGCTCCAAGGTCTGTAGACCATGTACCTAGTGGTCTTGGTGCAAGAGCCTATTCATGGGACCATTGCCATCATCTCCCCTGCACAAGTGCTAGTTGGCCTCTGATGCCAAGAGAACGGCCAGAATGCTTCGGCAGCTCTGGGAAGGTCCCAGGTCCTGAGAGGGTTGAATGCAGACACACAGCTAGCCAAAACCCTACATTATAGCCATCCTGCCCCAAAACCTCATCCTAGCAGCACTCAGCATAGCGTCCATCAGGAAACTCCAGTCTTGCAGCTTCCAGGGCTTACCAGCTGCTAAATGGCACCATGGATCTGAATCCAAGGCGGGAATTTCCATCTCATCTCCATCATTAACATCCTACAAGAACTAGTTTCAGCTTTGTCCTTGTGGGGGGGAACATGCATTATGCATAGCAAGAATTTCTCCATCCATCTTCCAGAATGCATTATCACTCCCGATAAGGGCTTTCCAAGTCACCAGTCTCATTCAAAAGGAAGGTGAGCTGACCCATGAATACCACACGCTGCAGCTCCAAATGCTCCTTGCTAGAAAAACCCACGGGAGGAGCACAAGGGGCAGGAAGGTTGTGTATGGACCCTGCAGACTCTCAGCCAGGGGACCCCCACCAAACTCTGCCTGAAGGACATCAGGCTGTCTGTTTCACTTCCCTTATGCCACACACAATGAGCACCTGCAGAGAGCTGCAAAAGAGGGGGAAATGGAGGCTACATCTTCATGGGAGTGGCAGGGAAAGAGTCAAGGTCCAAGGGATATCCAAAGGTCTCCTGGGATTCCCTAAATCAAGTGTGGTAACAATAAGACTAAATTCAGCATATAATCTAGTTTTCTTGTTATGGGTAGCAGGATAGCTCGATGTTTAGAGGCGAATTGTATACACTCTGACAGAAAACCACTTACAGCTTTGCAGGGCATGTGACAAAGATGTATACAAATACATGAGAGCAAAAAGTGCTACCCTATTTTACCTTCCATACTAGCATATCAGATTTCCCATTTCACTGATGAAATGTGCAAAAATGGCATGAAGTCTGAACCCAGACTCACAGGGGCTATTTTTACAGCCCGTAGAATCAGAGAAAAATACCTTCCAGAGACACAAAGCAAAGCAATCAACCACGTCTGGCAGTTGGCTGCTCCCTTAATGAGCAGGCATCGCATGGATGTTTCCAAAAAGGCCACTCCAAGTGCAGCTCTGCTCGGGTTGTGTTCTAATCCCCCAACCCCACACACATCAAATGCTAAAAAATATTTATGCCTGCTGTATTACATTAGAAATTTATATTTCTGAAAAGTAATGAGTTATGACATTACACCAGGCATGATAATTGCACCTCAGGGCCCAGCCCTGTGGAAGCCGCTCGAGAGCTGTCTCACCAACAGGAGTCCTACTTTTGGGGGTACAGTAACCTCCAGATGGCATTGGGGATGTTAAAAATAAAAAGACATCCAAGCCTATAGACTGACTTTCCACCAAGGGAGATGTCTAATTATACATCCACTTTGCTCTCCCTTGCAATGTATTGGGAGCAATTATTTTAAAGAGATAAAGGGTGTCAGGGAGGTTCAATTTTCTCTGCCTATCAGCTGTGCAACATGGGCACGCACGGAGTAAAGTCTTCCTCAGCCACGGATAGAGATGCGTCCTGAAGCTGCATTCTGACATTTGTGAGTCTCATTAAATGTGCTTTCTTTATTGATTTGTTTGGTTTTTGTAATTGCAGCATATGAAGATTTTTAATTTTTCATTTCTGCTCCTGGCATTTAATTTGAAGGGATCCCGAGTTTAGTGCCAACACGTGTATCAGAAATGACCTTCAAGCTTGAGAGAAAATCATTTCATTTTAGAATCCGTCGATAAGCAATAGGCAGAAGCCTTGTACGTTTAATAGCATCTATCAAACATTTTCCCTTAAGAACTTGCTGACCTTCTTGGCAGCGGCCCTTCAACAACACACCACTTCTACTCACTGCCTTTATCAAAGAGATGGGATTGCTACTCAGTCATTTCTGCACTCAGAAATTAGGTCAGCTATCAACAGCGACAGATTACAGAACTCAAATGATCTGTTCTCTCTGCTCCATGAAAGGAAAGTGTAACGGTGGCCTTTCAGCGCCTTATAGTCAGGGCATCCTCCTCTCATCTCTGCTCCCGCATTACGTGACTCTCCTAGAATTCTAGGAGCACGATGATTTAAGGAAGAGGCTATTTAGCAGCCTGTAAATCCACCCGGCAGTTTTTACGTTCCGGTTTTGCTAACGGGGAGACAGGATAACAGCTAAGCAGATAATTTGCAGTGAATATTCAGAGGAGTTTCTCCTGCTTTACAGCTGAGAAAGTAGGATCAGGCCTGGAACAGAATTGGCCCCAGTGAATTCCACGAGCACATTTGACAGAGAACTCATTTTCCAATACGCACATTGCAAGAGGGAAGAAAGAAAATTTGAGTGACGAGAGTCTTCCATAATAGGTTTTCTGATTGCACAGTAGAAAAATTACAAATTAAGATTTTTGGAAAACGGGTGATAAATTAAGAAAAGTAAGTGTATTCAGATGATCTGAAGCTCTTAAAAAAAAACACACACAAAACCACCACTGACAAAAGAACCCAAAAAAAACGCATTCCATGCATGAATTAATTACAGTTTTAGCAGCATGAAACGATCATGTTTCCAGAATTAACTCAGTCGCAACAAGCTTAGCAGAAAGTAAACAGTTGCAAGTATGTTCCTATATTTTATGTCATAGCACACATTCGCTTTGTGCTGGAATCCCTTCTGCATTCTCACCAGCTTTGGAACGTTTGGCCTTTGGAAGCTAAAGATGCTCAGCTCTCAGGTACCCCTCGTCACAGAGCAGTAACTTGCAGGTGTCCACAAACCCCGAGCAGATGGTGCACCTGAGAATTTCTGCATCCTGAGGGGCTGCACAGAGTCAAAAGGAATTTTTATGAGCCCCCCAAGAAGTAGCTGCAAGCACAGTTAATTTCCCACTATCAGACATCCAGCATGACCAGGACAAGCCCTCTGTGCTGGGCTTCAGCACACCGGGATGAGAAAAGGCTTTGAGCCAAAGTATTGACAACAGCAGAACAGAATCAAATTGGCACGGGGCTTTTCCAGACCCCAAACTCTGGCTCCCATCCACCCGGGTCCCCCCTGGAAAACGGTGGATCTTGCCCCCAGGGAATCCCCTGCATGAGGTGTGGTGATACTTCCCTTTCTGGTTTGCAATTCTGCAAGGTGAATCAATGAAGATGATTATTTACCCAAAATTACTCTCAGAAAAGACATTTATTAATAAAAGCATCATCATTTCCTTACTGGAATTTACTTCTGCGTATTTATCAGCTATAAGAATGGTGCAAGGAGGAAATCTGTACCATTACTTCCTTCTGCAAAGCAATACTTCACCTAAAATAGGGATTTATGGGCACTGAAAGCGTATTGAACAAAAATCAATCAATTTCTCATTAAAAAAATAAGATCAAAACTTTTGGGAAAATAATTATAGCTGAGCCAGATTTCCTCCAGACTTTGAAATTAATTATTTCACTTGCAGAACAAAATAAATTTGCTGGCTTTCTAGTCTACCATTTTTTATGATTCTCAGCAGTGCTGCTAAGTGGAATTTGATAAGTTAAAACTGACAGGTGAGAAGCTCGTAAGGGATGCCCTGCAAACATGCAAACGCACTGAGAGGATTCAGGGCTTTATACAGGAGAAATTTTGGAGTGGAGAGACTTAAATCCTGAAGCGTATACATCTAGAACAACAAGAACATAGATTTTGCTTGGTGAGATCATACAGGCTCATTGTCATCGTGTTTGAGCCATCCCACAATTTCAAAGGCTTTTTTTGAAGCTCATTCCGTTTAAAGCTGAAAGTAAAAGCATATTATTACATAAAATGTAAATAAGGTACCACTTGCAGTTCTCTATCCTGTGCGTTATCTTTGCAAATAAACAGAGTATTCACAAATAATAGCAGTTATAATGGCTTTTTTTTTTTTTAAAGTTAGAGATGATTTATACTCAGCGTGCAAATAGGTATTTCCAAATGTTCATTGGCAATACAGTTTTCATTGAAGCAGGAGAATATTTTGGAAAAAAATCTTAATTTCAGTCTGGGGGATTTTTTTTCTAATTCTAACTGCTAAATAAGACAGAAAAATCACTGTTTTTTGTAAAAATGGCAGTTAGGCCTTAGCTAGAAAGATAACAGCCCTCCTCATGCGCATCCCCGCTTGCTGCCAGCTGCTGCCACCCCCGGTTGTCCCTCTCCCGTGGGCACCAGCCCTCCTCCATCTGTGCCTGTCTACAGTGTCCACCCAGACCCATGATCGTAAAGAGATGACCCCGATCCCAGGAAACCCCCCTTTCCCATTGCATTTCTCTATGAAACATCCGACTGGGCATGCATTGGAAGAGCCAGACGCAAAGCTAACTGCGAAATAGCTGCAGGCGGGGACCAAACCTTCCCTTCTGGGGCTAGCGTAGCAGCAATGAAACCAACACACCTGCCTGGTGTGGCTGTTTGTTTATTATTTACTTATTTTACTATTGAAAAAAGTCAGGTTTTGCTATTAAAACGTTCAGTCGTATTTAAAAAGTTGTCATATTTATAAAGCAAATCCCAAACATTGTCTTTCTCTCTAGTCAGTTCAGAGCCCTATATACCAAGGGCAGATGTTCCCTGCAAAACTTTCAGATTTTAACTAATTATGTTGTTAATCAAGAGCATGACTGCATTCTGATTGCATTCACTTATCTCTCGTCTCTTTCTTCTCAAAACAGTACAAAAAAAAGACGGAGAACAAAAGGTTCACATCTCTCGCAGCTGCTCTTTATGCACATCTAATTAATCTTGGGACTATTAAAATTCAATACAATAAGAAAGTGGTCAATACCGTAATTAGATAAACGAGCTCACCCAGTAGTGAAACAATCAAATCAAACAAGCTTCATCAAATATTCCTCATAAGTGACAGAACAAATACTTTTCAATGCCTGTTTTAAAATTCCCCGATGATGTTGACATAGCCCTGTCTAATCTTCCAGAGAACAACAGCGGTGTCTCCTCCCGTGTGTGATGTATTATCTATACCCCTTGAAACTCAGTGAATCTATCTTTAATACCTTTCTGGATCAAACACTTTTTGAAATTCTAAAGCAACTAGAAATGGCTATTCCCACTCTAAGACAACTCGGCATCTGCAGATCAAAGGAGCTAAACAAACATTTCCTGGCTGCAAACCTGACAAGAAAAGCTTTCCAGTAGCAAAGCGATTCACCACATAATCTCCACGTGTTCCTTATCTCTCAGCAGCTTTAGATTTTTATATTCAGCAGTGAAATGGACATTATTTGGAATTGGACATTACTCCTGTCTGGATAATCATGTTATGTTTAGAGCCTGTCATGAGAGATTATTGAAATCCTCCTGAAACGCAGTCGTGAGAGAGTAACTGGTTAAGTTATTTTTGTTAGTTACTTAATAGTATTTGTGGGCAGCTTCTCAGAGCATACATATCTGCTCCTCAGCAGGAGAACTGTCTCCTACAGATCTTCCAAGAGTTTAATTGCAGTTTTGAAGACAGGAAAAAAAAAATAAATAAAAAAACCACTCTCTTGACTAGCCAGGCTCTGGGCTCCTGCAGAACGAGGGCTGATTAACGGTGCTGCTATTCCTCCCGCGGCACACGTCGGTGACACGCAGAAAGGCTCTGTGATTAATGCCGTGTGAGCTCACGCGCTGAAATCATGTGAAGCCCTCACAGGACACCGGCTGTATTAATTTATTAGTAGTGGAGGAAAATGAGTATGTCTTTACTGCTGCCTGTGCTTTACCTTTTCCACTTACCGCCTTTATCTGCTGCTATCAGAGGTGGTTTTCTGCTGTTGCTTTACCAGCAAACCCTCCCACCAGACGCAGCTCGCACAGGCGGCAACTCATAAATTAATACCTCTAAAATGCACCTCTAAAAACCTCCAGGAGGAAACAAGCCACTTACTAGAAAAATAACTTTGGGGTGACCATATTTAGACTGGAATTCTTGCCTGCAGCACATAAATTGATTGGTTTCATATGCCTAATCCACAAAGCAGGATTTTCCTGGCAGGAAAATCATTATGTGCAAGTTACAGATTTCAAGCATTGCGCAGCGCTGTCCCCAGGGTGGCAGCCCAGTTACTTGCCCCACACCGCTCCCATCATCAATATTTTTGTCAGTCTCTCCACCAGCAGATGAGATCTAGATCCCACATTTGCGTAGGTAGCTACTTTTATGGGCCCATTCATCAAAAACTTGGGAGAATTTGTCAGTGTGACTAACAAATATAAAAATGCTCACAATGAGTCTCCTTTCCAATCTTTCATCATCCACATCAGGTATCAGAGAATTCCCAGTGGAGATCTAGAGAGCATGCTTTAATTCTAAAAAAACCTAAGAATAAATTGCACTTTTAGACTTAAGAGTCCAGTACAACCCAGGGTGGCGCTCCGGGTGAAGGACTGGAAATGTTTAAGGTTACACCATGAAAATCCTTTTTGTGTCTGTGAGGTTTTTTCCGGCTGCTCGAGCACAGCAGGAACAGGAGACAGCCCAGGCTGCCCCGTTGGGCTTCACGCTGGTTGCACTGGGGGTGTAGAAGCCCCTCGTGCTATGCCACCCGGTGTGTAAGCATCTGGATGATTCCCACATTAAATCAATTTGAAAATCTCTATGTCCCTTTCCCCCGCCACGTTCCTTGATGCTCGTAGTTGCAGTGGGATTGAGAATATCCCAGTTTTATGGCTCTCTCTGCCGCAACAGCCCTATGCACAATCTCGGCTCGTGTTGTATGATATAATCCAGGGAAATCTCCCTTCCTCTTCATACAAGGCAAACCCTCAATCCTCAAGTAACCCAGCAGCAGCCCTGCCTATGGACACCAAGCACAGCAAAACACCTACGGGCACCAGAGCAGGTAGCCCGACACACGCCGCGTATCTCCTGCTCTGCCTGCCCTCAGCACCCTCTGGACCCTCATTTTGCTTCTTCCTTGAATACCAATGCAGCTTCTAAATGGCAATTTCTGCCTCTGCTGAGCAAGTTTTTACGCCCAGGCTCTCAGATCACTTTGTCTCGGTCCACTGCTCTTCCAAAGAGGGGAGGGTGGCAGCACAACCGGCTCTTCCCACGGGGTCTTCTGCCTTGCAGGTCCTTTAGAAGCGCTCACAAATTTCAGAGTTTGTCAAGACTTAGCAGTTACCTGTCTGTCAGTTCATATCAGTCACATGTTTGCCATTTACTATTCGTCATAGTTCATCGTCTACAAGATCCAGGTACCAGCCTGCCTCCAAATATGACTAGTAGTTAGAGCAATTGAAAGTTACAGTCAAGTGTTGATTAACCCACCTCAGCTTTGGGAAAGACAGCGTGCTTTCCCTGTCACAGAATCACAGAATCCCATGGGATTGGAAGGGACCTCCAGAGATCATCTAGTCCAACCCCCTGCCAGAGCAGGTCCACCCAGAGCAGGTTGCACAGGAACGTGTCCAGGTGGGGTCTGAATGTCTCCAGAAAAAGAGACTCCACCACCTCCCTGGGCAGCCTCTGCCAGGGGTCTGCCACCCTCACAGCAAAGAAGTTTCTCCTCATGTTTAGGTGGACTTCTTGTATTCAAGTTTGTGCCCATTTCCTCTTGTCCTGTCCCTGGGCACCACTGAAAAAAGACTGGCCCCATCCTCCTGACACCCACCCTTTAAGTATTTATAGGCATTGATCAGATCCCCCCTCAGCCTTCTCTTCTCCAGACTAAAGAGACCCAAGTCCCTCAGCCTCTCCTCATAAGGGAGATGCTCCAGGCCCCTCATCATCTTGGTACCCTCCGCTGTACCCTCTCCAGGCTGTTTCCAGAAAAGCCCAGAAGAACCAGAGGGTGTCTCCATCTGGCTATGCTCACGTTTCATGCTCTCGGCTCTGCTTCTTCAGCAGGAGCTCTGCACCAGGAGATAACAGACTCATTACTTGCTTTCCCACCTTCCTCGGGCTGTATTCCCCATTGCTTCACACTCTGCAAGGCCTTTGCTTTCTCACCCCATGGTCCAATTTCCTGAATTCACACTGCGCTGCCTGAATAAATGTCCCAAATTGCTTTTTTCTGTCTGTGTATGTACACACACACACACGCTCCTCATAACACACCACCAAGATTACAGCTGTCCTGGCAAGGGGAGAGGAGGAACAAGATGGAGCCCAGTAGCCCACAGAAAAGTCAGTCCATTGCAAAGCTGGGCGTCCACCAAAAAAGGTTTCCCCATGATCTTAGATCCTGCTGAGGATGGAAAAAGGCTCCTGTATCAAACCCAAGGGGCTGGGAACCACCCTGACCGGTAAATCCACATCGCTGCAGTCTTGGCTCATCCCCACAGTGGCTGCAAATTTGTTTTCCTGCCCTTTGCCTGGGAACCTGGGGTCAGCCCTGGAGTGATGGAGTCTGCAGAAAGCGAAAGAGGGATGAAGGCACAGGGTCTACATCATCTCCTCTGCAGCAGGGCCATTCTCCACCGAAAAGGTAGAAATTTTGTCTCACAGGATTTCTGCCAAAGTCACTGATTTGCAGAGGTCAGCACAGAGGCAACGCGGGATCTTTGCTGTACCTCTGTCCCTTCAGTCCCGCCGGGTCTTTACAGGTGTCTGACTTCTTATCACCAGGGGTGTTGGTGCAAAGCCACCTGCAAACTCACCCAGTGCTGGGGACTTCCAGTCCCCAAATGCCAGAGAAACCCGGGGCTTAACCCTGAGTGAACACAAAAGCAATTGGAGAAACCTCACGGTGCCTCCAGACTGAGCCACCCATCAATCCAGCAAGCAAATAAATCCTGCAAAACAACCCATTAGTGCCTCACGTTTTGTGCTTCCCAGCATTTTCCCTTTAATTACAAAACTATATTAACATTTAAAAGGAAAGGGGACCAGATATGTCGCTTTGGTTGCCAGGGAACCTTTAAGCACAAAGGCTGGTTTCACAGGGCACAGGGCTGCTGTGCTGGGAGCCTGGTATTTCCCTGCGTGCTGCAGTATCCTAAAATAATAATAAAAAAAAATTCACAGGAGGTCAGCATCACAAATACCTGGTGCCTCCAGCACCGTAACGGTGCCCGTAAGCATTTCACTCCTCCATGGGGAGAGTTACACAGCATTCGGAGAGGCTTTGCTGAGAGATTGCAGCATTTCTCCCGCTCCCCTGCAGCCCTGGAACCTACGAGAGCTGCTGCAAACCCCAACGCACCAACACAGAGCGGCAGGAATGAAGAAAGAGCCAAGCTGTGCCACCTGCACCCTCCTCCTCCTCCACACAACCATCTTTTAGCCTTCTCCTGGCTGAGCAAGCAACAGGTTTTGGAGAGAGCAGCCATCCCCAGCAGCTAACATTTCCCAGGAGCAGGAAAGCAAGTCTGCAGCCCCTTCTGCACTGGAGAAAATTGGCGAGAAAAAAAATCAGACACCATTTCTGCTGGCTCTGCACAAGCAGGGCCACCGTGGGGCTTCCCAAAACGGAGCTGGAACTGGAGGAAGCCGCACGCTCAGTCCAAAGCAGATCCCACAGTGTCTGAATTTTCTTGTTCTTGTGTTGTTTCTGTCTGAAAATATGATTTCCTAGTGTTTTAAGCTCCCAGCAACAGCCTAGGGAGTTGAATCTATTAATATATATATGTATATGAAAGGTTCTGCAGAAACACGTGGAAAGTCAAAATGACAGAGTCGTGGTGAAATCATAACATATTGGTTTAATGCAACTGTAGCCCCTCACTGAGCCTAGTTTCCATAGGAGATACATATTCAGTATCCCTGGAAGTGATTTTTAAATCCCCTGCACTCTGCTCCCTCACGGGAAAGGTGGCACAGCCCTGCTCCCTGGCACGTCCTCAGCGCTGTGATCAACCCCAACCCCACAAACACGAAGTATCACAACTGAAGAACAACAAATGAAAGGTCAAATTCACCTGGGCAGGAGCTGCAGAGCCAGCCCTCCTCCTGGCAGACCTAGCGTCCGCCTCTGTGTTTCCACTCCTGCTCCAGACCCCGGGGGAGATGAGCGCTTTCTGACAGCGCAATCTAAGATGATATGTCAAGAAAATCCATGTCCTAATTATCCAGTGTCCCTAGCACAGTAAACAAGACCCCAAAAAAAAAAAAGGAGAAATTTCTCCTAATTTTTTCCCCCTTCCCTCCAGCTAGGCATTCTCACTAACTTCATCTGGCAGCTGCATCTCATTTGTTTAATAATGATAGGGAATATTTGTGGGTGGTAACAACATACAATGCTTTGATGTATATTCGGTAACAAAAGTTAACGTACGCTCGGAGGCAGAAGGCAGCAAGCAGAGGAAGGAGAGTTCCGAGTAGTAAATATAATCCATGATGTTTTCTTCCAGTTTCCAGCTCCTTGTGTGTTATGGCCCAAGTGCCAGAAAAAACCCTGATAAATCAGTGTCAGGGCAGTGGGAAGTGCAGTGATGCTCATACGGCTGCCCTAGTGAAGCCCGTTCCATTTCCAAGCTGCCACCAACACTGCGTTCACCCTTGATGGATGATGCTCTGACAAAGCTGTTTCCTCATTGTCATGGCCTAAAGAGGAGAGTTTGGCTCACCGGAGAGTTTACTATTAAGTTGTTTGGGCAAGGAGACTGCAGCTGCTCAGAGTTTTAGAGGAGGACGTCTCAAAGAGGAGAAGTAAAAAATGCCATTTGTCACTGCAGTTTCCAGAAGCTTGCCTGATGTCTCCATTTGGGAAGGGGGCCGTAAATCCAAGTGAATGCACAGGCCATGAAAACCTGCACCTTCGCAGGAACCCCTCTGCACGTCGGGGTTGGACAAGCCCATGGAGCACAAGAGCCCTGTCACCGTCTGGCACAGCAGCCAGAACATTCCCTTTCCCACTGTCTTTTGGGACAGTGAACAATCCTCATTCCTGAGGTTTTGTGAAACATGTTAAAAACCTTCCCTTCTCTGGAGATCTTCAAGACTCGCCTGGATGCCATCCTGAGTGATGTGCTCTGGGCAACCCTGCTTGGGCAGGGGAGTTGGACTAGATGATCTCCAGAAGGTCCCTTCCAACTCCAGCAATTCCATGATTCCATGGAAAATGTGGCTGGAGGCACTGCTCTGCATGCAAATATCTGCTTAATTTGTATAGCCACTGAATAAATTAGGTGGGAATGTGCCTCATGGCCCTTCACTGTGTACCCTCCAGATGAACCTGGCTCCTCTATCCTTCTGGCCCCCACTTTGGGTAGTTAAAGGTAGCAATTAGTTCCTACTTCACCTCCTCATCTCCAGGCTGAGCAGCTCCCTCAGCCCTCCCCATGCATCCCATCTCCAGCCCCAGCTCAGGATATGCATTTCAATAAAAAAAATAATAAAATAAAATAAAATAACCCAAAACCACAGAACAACCCACAAACCAACCATGTGGGAAATTCAGAATAAAAATGCCTGCTGATTATCACATCTCCAACTTATATCATTAAAATTTCACCTTCTTAAATGTGTTCCATGTTCTCAGCCTTTGGCTGGGTTTATAAGCCTGGTTATAACTTGGAAAAAAACCCACCAGAACTTTAAGGATGAAAGAGCCAAGGCAAAATGTTACCGCTGTTAGTCTGGCTCACCAGCACTTACAGAAATTGCAAATTTTCCCATGCTAATCCTGCTCATTCATATTAATGCATGAGAGATCAGTGTTAGTCTAACGAAAATGCACACTCAGTGTTGTGGGCTTATTTAAAATAAGGTTTATCATCAGAATGCAACGTTAGAGAACATTAATACTGTGAAGGCAGCAAGGCTTGCTAAACTGCTTTGAGGATATTCAACCAGAGTTAAGACAACATTATCCAGAATACCTCAGATGTTCATCAAGTACTTTGTGGGAATTATAGACCAGAGAATTAGGAGTCTTACTGGACATGAGGTACAAGTGATCATCTTTGAGTGATTTGGGAAAGTAGGGCTAATCCAGGAAGGGAAAAAATTATGTGCAAAATGCCCATTGAGAGACCACAAATGCCACAAGATATCTCAGGATGAAGCCTGAAGTTTTTTAGTGTCACTTTGTCAGAAGAAGGGAAACAAAGTCAGTTAGCTCGCGGTACTCTCCCAAGTCTATCATGAAAGACAACTGCCAAAAATTCATTTATAGATACATTTAAATTCATTTCTGCACAGATAAAATGGATTTTTGGAAAAGCGATGCCAGTATTTTAGCCGTGAGAAGATGCAGGAGATAAGGGCAAGCTGAATCTTTCCTTACACAATAGCTCACGTGAACAAAAGCAGCCTGGCAGCCTTGCGCGTTTGAAATGGATATTGTTCTTATTCTTGTGGATTACACGGTGCTTGAAACCTTATATTTAGAAGCTGAGAGAGATGAGAATAGTTTGATGGGTACTACCGTTTCTCCCCTCCAGAAAGGATTTCAAAGCTTGCAAAGCTGATTACATTCTTTACATTTTGCTCCCAGTATGCCAGTTATTTCTGTTCCCACTGCTAGTGGAGAGAGCTCTCCCTCAGACATAAAGCCAAATCCAGCTGTTTATATAAAGATCTGGAAATTAGAGCTGCTAAACGCTGAGTGCCAGAAAGGGCAGCCAAGACGGACACAGTTCAGATGGACCCTGTGATTCCCATTAATACCACCTTCAGGCTTTGTATCTCTTTTTATGCCCGTCATCTCGGCTGATCTTGCTGTAATTTTCAGAACCATCCTAGAAAATACACACTCCTTAAATAAGGATGTTTCAGTATTTCCCATTGATAAATCTGATCTTCTGAAGGTCTGAGAATCTCGGCTACCACCTGAATGAAGCTTCACACTCATTATTCCAGCCTGTTGCTGCAATGTTTCCAAGTAACGAAGCACAGCACATAACCTGACTGATCATTTAGCTCCAAAGGATGGAAAGGCAGAATTAAATAATGGCAGAAATTGGACTCCTGTCAGAAGATATTTTTTACGAGCTGTTCTGAAGAACAGATATTTTTTCAGAGGTTAACTTACCATCTCTCAAGAATCTACACATGCTCTGAATCTGGACAAGCATAAGAACAAAAGCTCCTGAATTCAATGAGCCAAAGATTTTTTTTATTATTTTTTTTTCCTTCTGCCTCCCCTGCGGGATAGGTGGCACTTTATGCTCCACCTGAAGCTCTTTTCAGCTAGTCTGCAGAGGCAGTCACAGCAAGGCTTCCTCCTCCCTGCTCCACTGCAAAGGGACATGGTCCCTGCCTCAATCAAACTCATGCTTCATTAAAGTCTAGTTATAGCAGCCCTGCACAGCAAGGCACTGCCCAAAGCCAGGAAAGGTGCAATGAGGGTAGAAACCAAGAGTTCCCTAGAGTCCCCAGAGCAACCCAAAGCAGGCAGATGTCAGGCAGTCAGCAGAAACATCCCTGCTGCTTTCACGGGGTTTGAATTAGGGCTTCAATTATTGAAGGGGCAAGGTGGAAGGGAGGGAAGGAGGAGGTCTGGCTTTACTCTGGCTCACACCACTTGTAGGACATCATGGTTGCCACTAGGAGAGCAACGTGGCCAAGCTGTGCACAGGACACCAGGAGCATGGTGTCTGCGGGAGGCTGGCGTTTGGGGCAATGGCTCACATTGCTCAAGAGTGATGCTGCCTGAAGCCAGGGAGCAGTGGAGGGATGCACCGTCAAATCCTACCTCACCTCTGGAGCTTGACATGCAAACACACTTGATATACATGCAAACTTTTGCAAAAAAAAACAAAAACAAAAAACAAACCAACCCCAAAAAACCCACTGACAACAAAATACTTTGCAAAACAGTGATCTACAACAGAAACATGTTTGTCCTCAGTTGGCCTTTGTGAAAGTAGCACAGCCCCTTTCATAGCAGGTCACTTGGGAGTTTCAATTCCACCTCTTGGGCTCCTTCCCGAATTGCTGTGTTGGGCTCAGGTGCTCAAATTCAGACTATTCCACTTTGGGGCTTGGCCACTCTGTCTAGGGACAGTCAGGTCTCCCAGCAGAGCTCAACAGAGGTGTCAATGTATGCGCATCTGACTTCTCCTCCCCTTCTGGCACCATGAAATCTGTTTGCTCAGGTGGGAGTGGAAAGATGGGCCAACGCTGCAGGCAGTTGTTCTGTGCTGCTACAGCAAAACTCGTGTTGCAGAACAGCTAAAGGGTGATGGCTTCATGGGGAGGATGAGGAGAGCTCGGGTGAACCAGTGAGCAGTGCAAACAGGCACACCATGTCCCCCATGATCCCCTCCACCACCACTACCCAATACTCCCTGTGGGAAGGCAGGAGGGGCAATCCCAAGGGAAGGGCCAGTTTAGCACACATTCATTTATGTGCAATGAGTCCTTAAATGAGGAGCTCCTCGCCTTTGACTCCCATAGACATTCCCCCACTGCTTTCTGCCTAGGAAATACCGTTTCTACCATTTTCACTGGCTCTTCTCAATTTGTTTAGTTTTGAGCCAAGTTGCAAAAAAACACAGTATAGCTCTCCACAGCATAGAAAAGCTGTTGTGTTGGGGTTTTTTAAACTGCACATTTTCATAAGGGAATGCTATCATTTATAAATCCAGGGGGCTGGGGGTAAGAGCTGTGAAAATATACCTGGCTATTATCCTACCGCTGTCTTGGTCTCAGAAGACCAATGCAATAGTCTGCATATAAAGTAAGCCATCCTGCACACCATCTCTTCATGCCAAATGACAGGAAAATATTTGACCAAAACAAGCCTTAAACAAAATGAAGAACCATTTCACAGCCTATAGCCACTGTCATTGCTCAGAACAAAACGATCACTAACCCTAAAACACAACCCTAAAACAAAGCACTTCTGAGGAAAAGGAT
>VXAK01007816.1:39647-53208 GCA_013399435.1 Arenaria interpres | reverse complement strand
CTGCCCTCCCCCGCCGCCCCCAGCCCGGCCCCCTCCGCCCGAAGCGCCGCCGCTGCCCGGGGGCAGGGGGTTATAAAAGGCCGGCTGCGAGGGCGACAGAAGGCCCGGCCGCTCTGGGCCGCGTTAGGGACAGAGCAGATGCCTGGGGCAGCCCCACCAGCCTGGGGGCTCCCAGCCGCTCAACAAAGCGAGGGCGCTTGCGGCTGCCACTAACGGCGACCCGAAGCCGCCCCTCCCGGGGCCATCCCGCTCTCCCGGGGCCATCCCGCTCTCCCGGGCGCTCAGGGCAGCGATGCCGGGAAGGGCAGCGAGCTCCACGGGCTCTCCCGTCACAGAATGGGATTTGAGAGGGGGCGGCCGGAGCTCGCCTCAAAACACCGGCACCTGGCAGGGCGCAAAGGACGGTCACAAACTATGCTGATAAATAGCCTCCAACCAGAAGCAAACAATTTCAAGGAGAAGGTTACATTGGCTTTTGCCGCTTCTGAAAGTGCCATTCACAATTTAACAAGTCCTTTTCTTCTCTGCTAGCAAAACATCTTCTGCAATGGAGACCTTTAAAAGTATTCGAAGCATCCTCCGGGTTTAAGCAGCCGTGCTCTCTCCTTCACCTGCAGCAGGGTTTGGATCCTTTGGATCCAGTAGCCAGGCTCCACCAGCCCTGCCAGAGCTCTGCTGGGTTGAAAGGACTGGCAGCAGTTCCTTCTACCTAAAGGAGGTGGGTATTTATGATGAGCTAGGTGCCAGCAATACCCAAAAGGAGAACTCCTGTTCTACACAGATTCCTTAGCATGAACTACAGAAGGAATCCGAACTGCAAAGATACCCCTCTGCCACCCTTCCTCACGTGCTAACCCTGCAACAGGACTCAAACTTGCCCTTGGTCTTTAGGTAAGAACATGAGACATAAATAAGCTGATTGAAACAAACAAAACCAAAACAACAAACCCTTCTCCCATCTTTGCCTTCAGTTTTTCAACCACTTGATGCATTTTTAGCCCAGGGAATGGGAGTTTTGTGATGTAACCCAGGAATTAGCAGCAGCCCTGCTGTCCCTCAGCTACATTACTCACTCCATCTCTTTCTCTGGAGCATTCCCTTGCAGAGCCCTGAGTCTGTTTCTACATCCCCATGCCAACAGCTTTGTTTGGCTGTGGTTTTGCACTTTCCATTTCATCAACTTCCCATGGACAAGCAGGAACTTCTGCTAGGTCTTAGCCATCCTACTACCATGTAATACTAAGCACTCCTCCTAGTAGCTGCTGTACGATAGCAGACCTAATACCATATAGAAAATTTCCCGTGCACACATATGCCCTCCATTACACATTTCTTTTCATAACATCTTTTCCTAAGTCATCTCCCCGCCAGAGAGCACGTTGATGTAAACCGCCAGCAACACCAAGTGCTGAACACGTGTCCCTTCAAGGAGCTTCTCCCTTTCTCTTTTGGCTGAGTTACCAGGTTAAACCACCTTCACCCTTGGGAGACACTCTTCTCCCCTCCCTTATACCCAAATGTGGAAAAAATCGGTAATTGTGGTGCTTCAGAAAAAGTTCTGTCTTCTCTTTTATTAAGAGGAAAAAAGAAACACAAGACCTCATACTAATAGCTTAATGGGCAACTTACCGGAAATGAAAAATTTCTTCTGTCTCCAACATGCACTTGCCGAGCAAACAGCATCAGCCCTACCCTCTATTTGAAGTGATTCGATCATAACTGCTAATATTTCAAGTACTCTACTTCGCTTAATCTACTCTCAACTCCTGCTTCAGTACTTTCATCAAAACCACAAAAAAAAACAAACTTTTTGAGCATGAAGATTAATTTCTCACTCAATTTCTCACTCTCACAGCAAATTACAAGGTATATTCCCCAAGGCTAAAAGGACAATAGTTAGCAGAAGAAAAAGCTGCATAATTATTCATATACTCATTTTTTGTTTGTTTTTAAAGAAGCAATAACTAAGATCTCTGGACAAACTGGAAGTTCTGAAAAACACAGAAGAGACCAGCACAGAATCTGGAACATTAAGCAGCACATTTAGAATGAAGGAGACGCACAACTTAAAAAAAGTAATCATACAAAATTGTACTATGCAAGAGCCATTGCCGCTTTTGTATGACCTGTGAATGAGACAACTTAAACCTGCCACAACTTGAGACCCACCAGTTCTTCAGATGCTGTCTTTGTGCCCTCACACAAATTTACAAGGAAGTAACCAAAGGAAATCTTAATTTATATACACTATCGGCCTGAAACCAGGCAAGACCACTCCTAAAAATCTTCAACTGAGAAAAAGAAGGTAGTGAGAACATCAAATATCAGTAAGAAAATGAGAACAGTGCAGCACAGAAAACAGAGGAAGACAGCTACAGCAACCGTAGGCTGCTGCGCTGCACCTCAGACATCTGCCACCCAAGTGCTGCAAAAGTTGAACCAATTTCTCAGTTATTAAAGGCACTTCAGCTAAACCAGCCATCAGTTCAATAACAGACTACATCATCATTTTGGACATTTTGCAAGACTGTAAAAAGGAAAACATTTGGCATGAAAATACATTATTTAAACTTTAATGAGACTTACTTTTAATACCTGTATATGCATAGGCCAGCTCTTGGGGCTCATCTCACTGTGAGCACTGAAGAGAAAGACTGCATGTTCACAAGTGATTCCTTGAGCTATTTTAAGACAGAACAGTTCTGTGTTCCCTTCCAGCTTGTAGGAGAGGATTATACTACAGATATGGACCAGAGCAAATAGGTAAAATCAGTGTAAACCTGTATACATATACATGATTCTGTGGGCTGTGCATTGCAGCAGAAACCCAGCAAGAAAAAAGCACTTGGCTGACTCAGAGCCATCAGCATGGAAGATCAAACAGCGTTAGTTCTAGACAGAGAGGCAGCAGCACGCTGTCAGGGCGACAGGGGAATGGGAGAGTGAGTTTTCATTAAACAGAAGAACACCCTTACTACTCTCCAGAAGAGAAGGGGTCTGACTGACTAAATGAAGATGTTAGCCGAAGGCTGACACCCAAACTTGTGTTCACTCTCTCCAGGCCCTCACAGGAACAGGTGACACAGACCAGCAGAATACATTACACAAATCAGATGTGTTGCTTTTGTCAGGGACAGTAATTTTTATTGTTTTTACAATACAAGATTATATTAACTATTTAAAAGTAATTTGGTTTGGTAAAATATTTAGTATATTGAAAATATAAATGCATTTTCAGATCAAACAAGATTATAAGCATACCAAATAATTTACAAAATTAAACATTTATCCTGATCAAGGTAGTATAAAAGCTAACAGTTCCAGAACCATGCTCCTGGCACCTAATGTTTTCTAAGTAAAGAATTTCATTCTTTTATGCAGTAATCCTACTCCTTCCCCTAAGCATGTGGAACAGAAAAGGTCAGTTATGTAGTCAGTAAAGGCTTGGGGGGTGGAGGGGGAAGACTAAGAATAATGGCAATTTCTCTTGCAACTCCCCTTCTCCACTTACGTTGGAATGTGTACTATGTTGTAAAGCCATTTTAACTTCACTTTCCCAAGATCGAACATAAACAGTTTTATATTGTGTTTAGAAAACATGAGTTCAGATAACAGCCCAATTTTACAATTTTGTGCTTTTATACACATGCAGCTTTTCTCTCCCAGGAAGATAAAATATAACTACGTTAGTTTCCTTTTAGCATTCAAATTATTCCTTTATAAGTAATTTCAGGTAAGACATAATGTCAGTAGCAGATGACCAAACCAGAACAGAACACTCTACAGGACTGAGATCTTGGGCGAGCTGAGAAATTTTTTTCTCCAAGGTATACCCCTGCCTGGGCATAGCAATGTCATCCTTCTTCAAAAACATTACTGGACATAGGTCATTCCCACCATCACCTATATATACAGTTTGTGTATAACTTACTCCTTGCTCCAACCGCTTATCTAGAAATTCTTTTAAAACTTTCCTTTTGCAAAGGTTTTTAGGGCACTTTGCACAACGGTGAGCATGGAAGTTCTGTACAGTAAGATAGCCAGTACTGCTGAACGCTGCAGGGTTTG
This sequence comes from Arenaria interpres, assembly GCA_013399435.1. Taxonomy (NCBI): domain Eukaryota; kingdom Metazoa; phylum Chordata; class Aves; order Charadriiformes; family Scolopacidae; genus Arenaria; species Arenaria interpres. Next base: position 49,140 of record VXAK01007816.1, on the reverse strand, counting down.
TAAACACTTCATCAAACACTTTATGGAAGTCAGCAGCTTTCAAAATCCAGTCAATAAATACCGTATTAGAATCTGAAACAATTACGCAGTCAAACAAATCTTTGTTCTCGCCAATAAAACCCAGCAGATCTACCATTCCTGCAGTGAAAGGAATTGTTGTCATAGTCCGTTTCATCTCATCTTCTTTGACGCCTTTGTCTCCCAAGTAGGCAAAGACTCTGCCCATATATTCTGTCCAATGTCCCGGTTGGTAGGAGTTTCTTAATCCATTAGGAAGTTTTTTCTCAGGAGCACATTTCACAATCCAGGTATCACTATTTTCATCTACGATTGTATGGTCAAAATCAAAAACCAACAGAAATTTCATAGCTGCCAGAAAACGGTTTCCAAAACAAACAAACAAAAAAAAGAGAATTATTTATATAAACTGAAGTACTGAATTCCTACCCTGATTGTGTGCTCAGAAGAGAAAAATTCTGCAAGAAAATGAAGCATTAGGGCAGATATCTAAACAAAGTAAATTCATGGCCACTACAGCTATGGGAAGCTGTGCTGAAGCTAAAAAAGCAGTCTGTAAAGGTCAAAGTTCTAGTTCAGTATCAAACTTCTGTTTAAAATAGACAATGTGAAAGTATCTAAACTCGTGCTGCATAGTTACTAATACTTGCTAAGAGAGGCAATCTTCCGGTATTCCTGCATCCTCAGTTTGACCAACGCTTCTAAATTTCTTCATCACTTGCCAACACAACCAAACTGGGATTCTCCTGGCCAAACACCTTAAGAGAGATTTCTAAAGGAAACTACTACTCAACAGATAGAGCCAGTCTTTTTAACAAGGACACACCAAATCCAAGAAGCCAAGGAAAGGAAATACTGACATTTCTGGAACTGAAATAAATAAGTAAATCGCTGTGCTTGCTGTAGCCCTGCAACTTCAGTACCTACCGCCCAACTCTGGGCTAGGGAAATCCCTAGAAGCAGGAGACACCCCATCTGGTACTTAGAGCCGTTCCCTCACCGGCACGTCCCCTCACACCCGTAACACCGGCACCGCCGCTTCTTCAGGCCGGCCCCGCAGCCGGCAGGCCGCACCCGCACCCACACCAACAGCCCCCTCCCAACTATAGCACACCGGCTGCCGCCGCCCGGGCCGCAACGACCATGCCGAGAGGCGAATCAGAGCAGCCCCCCCCGGAGGGACTGGGCGAGGCAGGGGGAGCCCGGCGGGAGCGGACCCCCGGCCCCTGAGGGAACGGGGCAGAGCCGCTACCGCCCCCCAACCGCNGTGAGTGGGGCTCCACCGGGACCCGGGGGGCGGGCAGCGCCGGGCCCGTAGCCGCAGCGGCTGCACATGGCTCCGGGAGGCCGCAGGGGTCTTCCCTGTCCCCTGTCCAGGGTGACTCCCCCCAGAGCCGCTCTCCCTGCTGCAGGCGGCCAGACCGGCTGCTTCTGCCCAAGCATCACCTAGAAAGAACCAGCCTGGAACCAGTGGAGGTACCGTCTCATCAACAGCTGGAGTTGGGGGAGAACTGGACGCCCGGCAGTTCCCTGTCTGCAGGGAGCAAGCAGCCTTGGGCAGAGCGAGAAGACGGGGTCTGGTCCCCACCGTAAGACAAACAGATCTGCAACGGCCTCTGGAAAACAGCCCCTGACATCAGTAGCGCTGTAAGAGAAAGCCTCCTCGTATTTTAGACACGGCACGTCAGTCTGCTGCAAATCAGAAGGATAATTTCTAATGGGACAGACCTCCATCCAGAGCGCCATCTCCTTCGAAAACACCCGTTTGAAGGGCATTTCACAAGACCTAGTGATCACCTGGAGAAGCTGTATTTATGCATGCACATGTGTATGTCAGCCAAATACAACAAAGAAATGCTGATGGTTCCAACAAATGAAGAAACCGTTCTACCAGCCAGATCTATTTCAGTAAATAGGCTGAGTGTGCAGGACGAGGGTGGTAGGGCACAGCCTGTGCCCAAGCTGCTGCTCAGCCAGCCAGAAAAATGGCATCCCCAATGCTCCCCCTTTCCTTGTGGGAATGCTCCCTGGTCCCTGCTGTTCTCAAATCATGCCCAAGTGGAAAGCGTCAGTGAACATCAGCCAAACCTGTAGGCGCACACAAACAGGGAAGGGGACATGCAAATGGTTATGCTGTGCCACAGCACAAGCGCATACACTGGCCACAGTGAGACTACAGATACAGACGCCCTGTCTTAGCTCTGGGGTACTGGGATGGGGAGAGTACCTGTCAGCATAACTTAGTGTTGTTACTATGCAGGAACTCAAATCCTGATACAGGTTTGAATGTAGGATTTTCTGATATCAAGTAATCTCAGTACCTTTTCTTTCCTCTGCACAGTGCCACATCATCTGGAAGAAAATAACGTTATAGATGGAGGTTTTCTTCCAAATGAAGTAGATCTTCATCAGGTAATTGTATTGCCAAAAGCAGAATGGGAAAGGATTCGGGACAGTCTTGACAGCACAACTAGAGAAGCAGCACGCATCCTTGCTGAGCAGAAAGAACGAGAAGAAATGCGCTTACGCTCCAAAGCAGCTGTAAAAGACTGGCCCAATACTATTATGGTAAGTACAAGATAGATTTGTAAACAAGGGGATTCTTTTTCATGTATGCAAAACCCCTCATGGTAACATTTCTAACTGCACTCCCTCTAACAGTTGCTTTTAAATGTGTATTTTAACTAAATGCCATTTAAATACATTTAACGTCTAACATCAACATTTAATTTTTTAAAATTAATGCTAAAATGCATAATTAAAAAAACCCCAAACACTGAGTACATCACCTCCAGAAGGGCTGATACATTTTTAATCCATGGGCTTTAAATGTGATTTCTCATTTTATCGGCACTGTAGGGGCTGGCACAACGGAAACTTAAAGCCAAAAAATTACGTGAAGAAAGGGAAGAGGAAGAAAGAAAGCGACTTGATTTGGAAGAACAACAGTTCCAAGCAGCAAAACAGAAGGAGGCTATTGATCGTGCAAAAACCTACCTATACTATCAGACCGAAAGACTGAAAGGGTTCCATGTTAGTTGACAACTTAGATTTTTTAAATTCAAATTGTACTGAATTTCTCAAAACTCTTCCGAACACATAAATTACTTTAAATGTTGTCTTGCAGAGTGCACTTCTACTTACTGAGGTCCTAAAAGAAAGAGATGCTCAAGTTGAATTAAAAAAGTTGAAGTCAGATGTTAACAAGAAGAAGGATGAAGAAAAAGAACATGAACGTAAACATGAAGCTATTCTGAGAGAGCAAGAAAAGGCACACCAGCATTATATGAAGCAACTGGCACTACGCAGAGATCAGCTGGAACAGTAAGTAATAATTAATCAAAAGTAACCCTACTTTATTATTTACTTAAACCCCCTTCTCACAAATACATTCTATAACGTTTTTACAGAAACTTACTAATAATTTGACTCACAAATACGACACTTCAAAAGAAAAATCCAGAGTGCCACAAAAGACCTGGTGCGAAAGGGATATGCAGCGTCTTTTATTTGCCTACAGTCTGCATGTAAAATTGCCTCTGGTAGGCATCAATAGGTTTTAGTCTAATTTTCCAGATTTTCCATTTGCCCATAACTAGATTCCAGAGAACACACCACTGCCACCTCCATTCTTTCTCTCAGCTCTTACAGAAACCCTATGGAGGGGTCTCCAGTGGTATTTATAGGACTGGCCCTGATGGACTGATAGAACGAATCAAATTTCCTGAGGTAGAAGAAGGGTTCAAAGTCCGGTCTCACATATTCCAGGTCCAACACATAAATCCTTGCAGAACTTAGGATAGAACAGCACCAGTTTAAGCTGTTGCCTGCATGTCCAGAAGAAGCACAAGATACGCTGGGACTTGCTGGGGAAATCTTGTTCACTGAGGGTGCTGTAGAGACAGGCCAGAATGTTGTGAATGCAGTGGTGCTAATGAGTCATCAAGATAAAACTTGTAACCACTGGACCACAAGCTGTGAGCATACCATAACCGATTTCTGGTCAGAGGATTGAGGGCTACCATTACCATATATTTCCACTTCTGATATTCTAGTCAAAGTACCACATCCTTCAGTGCCAGTTACCTATGGTTACACAGAATCTCTATTTGTTTGTTACTTCATGTGTTCCCTAACCCATTTATTCAACTCCTCTTTCTGATCCAGAATAAAGGAGCGCAAGCATCAGGAAGATCTAGCCAAGCTAGAAGCCAAAAGAGAAGGAGAACAAATAGAGAGATTGAACCGATTGTACCAACTGGAAATTCAGAGAGCAATGGAAAAGGAACAGGAGGAAAAAGCTGAACAGCAGAGGCTGTATGATGTAAGTAACAGGAAAGTAGACAGTTCAAAATGCTTGTTGCACCTTGTCTGCTTGGAGTGAAACAATAGCATTCATATATCTAAATGGGCCTACTGGCAACAGCAGGTTTGCCAACAGCTTCAGTAGCAATGGATTGTATGCCTACCCTGCCAGTTGCAGGCCATGTCTTTCCTCTGTGCTTTTGAGAAAGGCCTCTTGGGGGCAAGTCCCTTCTCTTGTCTAGAGGGAAATTGGCACCTAAGGCTTTGCCTGGTCTATGATTAATAAGTCTGCTGTTGACATCAAGGAATATACTCCTTGACTTAAAGACTGGATTCTGTTCCATGTACCTGCTGGTTTAAACCCATTTTTCTTTGTTAAGAAGAAGGAACAGTCTGAGTCTGAACATAACAGTATCTTTTTAACTTGTCTTTGCCTTTATGATTGGAGAGGCTTAGAAATTTAGTCAAGACATGTTGCCTTCTGTCTTCACCTTTAAAGGTATCTTGCTAAGTGCAAACTAGAAACGCCTCAGAACAGTTCTGGGCACCATGAAAAAAGACAGTGTGGGGAGTTTTTTTCATATAAAATTACAGAAAACTCTTCTTCAGCTATGATTTGGTTTAAGCTCTCAGCCTGGGATAGTTTTAGATGAAGTGGGCCAGGAGCAGCACAGTCTGTGTTGGTGCCAGTTGCACAGTCCCATTTGTCTCAACATCCTCCTCTCTCTCGTGTGTGAATGGGAGCAAGGGATAATGCTCACTGCATTGCATGGCAATTTGTGTAATGGGCTGGAGAAGCAGCTGTTTGCTCAGTTTCCCTTCTTCCTCATATCTACTATCTCCTCTTCATGCACGTTTGAGCAGGGAGGCAGAAGTAAGTGGGAGTACTGAGAAACCCTTTCCCATCTTCTCTCTTAGAAAGAAACACAAAGAGAGAGAACAGGGAGTCATTCTTTTAAGTTGCTACCCCAGGCCAAGATTTTCTAGACTTCATCTGTTATATCAGGACCATTCTGCCCATGCAGGAATATGTAAGTGACCAGAAAATTATCAAAGCAATAGAGGAACAAAAACAAATGGAAGAAGATGATCGGATTAAAGCTCATTTTAAAGCAAAGCAAACTATCGCCAAGCTGATGAAAGAGAAAAAAGCTGAAATTCGTAGGTAGGTACAATGCTAGAGTATAAATTGTAAATAAACTAAAAATGTTACTGTAGTCATATTCAAATCTTTCAGACTGATGATATAACACAAACCACAGGTATTCTAAAAATTAAATTTTACTGATAGGGAGAGTAGGGAATTCAGAAGAAAAAGGAAATTCTATCACAGGTTCCTTAGCAATAGGTGTATGCGGGAGCAATCTCTCTGCCCTTCAAAGTACAAAGACTTATGGGAGTGCAAAGCTCTACACCAGTGTGTTGGGAACAGCGATTTTCCATATGGCCTGCCAAGCCCCCACCTCCTCAACAATTAAATACAATTAAAATCCTTGACAAAAGTATTTTGGGGTATAAGCTATATTTGTCTGAGTCAGATCAAGAAAAATAACTGGACTTCTTAACTAGGCACCTACATTAATTAATTACATGGGGTAATTAAGGGCAGATGGTTTACCAATTAAACAGTGAGGGTACAGCATGAAGATACCATTGAGCCAAGCTGAGAGGTCCTTTTTCTTCCTACTTCTGGCCAATCCTCCCAATATTTCCCTCCTGCTGGCAAGATGTTAGGCAGACTTCTCCCTGAGTGATCCAGCTTGGTATTGCAACAGAAAGCTAGTGTTACAGGGAACATTTATTTGCTCAATCAGATAATTAAAAAAAAAAACAAAAAGCAACCCAAACCAAAACCCATGAAGACAAGATAAAGGAGTTGGGCGGGGAGTTGGGCAGGCCTGAGTTGCAAGAAGAGAGAAGACTAGAAACAGGATTGCTGACTGTGGTAGAAGTAAAGTTCAGGTAGACCCAGATGTGTACCCTGATATGTTATGGTAGCTCATGTTCCTCTGCAGACTAACACAGGAACGTCAGGACAAAATCGTTAGCCAATTAGCTGCACAAATGAAAGAGGCATTAAAAAGGGAAGATGATCGTCTTGCTAGAGACATTGAAAAAAAAGAAGCTGAAGAAGAAAAAAAACGCAAAGAGAAAGAAGCAAAAGAAAAGGCTGCCATTGAATCAATTGCTGAACACAGAGCCACCGTGGTAAGCAACCTAGCCTGTTCTTATTCCTGCTTACTCCAGCTGAGGAGCCAGGCCCAGGCTGGTGGGTCTGGTGCCAGGCATCAGCAGGCTTCATCATGTCCGCTGCCATCTTTCCTGGGATCCTCTCTCCCTCTCCTGCCTTCATGTTGGCCGTACATCTGCTAGGGCTGCTGAAAACCCTGGGCTTGGACACTGGCCAGCCACAATGACCGTGCTTATCAGAACACTGATACAGGGCTGCTTCTGCTGAAAGATATGACTTCCAGCCTAGCAGCCACGCTCCTTGGTTAACTTTTTTTTGTGTATTTTGTAAAATACAGATGAAGATGAAAGTGGAAAAGAAAAGAGAGGAAAAAGCAGAGGCTAAAAAAGAACTTAATGCATTAATGGAAAAGAACCGCTTCTACCTGGAAATGGAAAAAGCCAAGAAACAAAGACAACATGATGCCAACATGGAAGTACAGAAAATTCAGATCCAGCAAATGGTAAATAGAAGAGCTGTATCCTGTCAGCCCCTCCAGAAAGAAGCACCCATCTGCAAGTCAAGGCTGGTTTGCAGTGAGAGATCACATCGTGCCCTGGGCCATTATGTGCTACTGCTGTTGTCTTGTATCTTCTGGGCAGTTCACCCAAGAGCACCAGCTGATGCTGATGTTCACTTAGCTATTCAATGTACCCTTTCTGTGGGGGGTATGACAGGGGAGAGAAGTGGAGAGGGATGATATTTGCCAAGTATCAACTAACATCACCACAGATCTCCTGTAAGGAGAGGGGCAGGTTCAGATTGGATAATAGGAAAAATTTGTACACTGAAAGGGTTATTAAGCACTGGAATGGGCTGCCCAGGGAAGTGGTTGAGGCACCATCCCTGGAGGTTTTAAAAAGACAGGTTGACATAGTGCTTAGAGACATAGTTTAGTAATGGGTGGGTGGGGTGTTCTTGTATTATTTTCTTTTGTTTTTTTATCAGAGTTAGGTTGATGGTTAGACTAGATGATCTTAAAGGTCCCTTCCAAGCTAGATGATTCTATGACTCTATAAGCTTTTACCCCCTCCAGGTTTTAAGGGATAGTTATGTTGTAAAAGAAATAGTAAGGTTTGTTTTCCCTTTTCTTCATCAGGCTGAAAAACAGGCAAAAAAACAGCAGGAAAAGCAAGCAGACTTGGACTACGACGCTCAGACAGAAGCTATTGCACTTTGTAAGGAACGTGAATTTCAGAGCTATGCAAAGCAAGTAATTGAATCAGAGTCCAAGACAACACGTCACCTGTATCCTCTTCTCAAAGCATTCAAAGATGGAAGAGGACTTGGACACGGGCCATCTTCCAGAGGAAGGCAAGAAATAGCACAGGATGATGCTGGGACCCAGTTACCTTATAGATGTATTACTGCTCAAGAAGTTAAAAACATGAAATAATATTGAGACTATACAGCAAGGAAAGGCAGAAGCAGTTTTCATGTGGTCAAAAAAATATCTTTTTAAAACTTATGGGCAGAGTTGAACTGTAAATGATCTACATTGAATATATGCTATGAATCTGGAAGTCCATTTGAAAAAAACAAATTGCCAGAGAACTGATTATATTCTCAAAAATCCCCAGCTTGTATTTCATGAAAGTTAGTTCACTAAACTTGAGACAGAAATGCATGATTGGCCATCAGTGCAACCTATTCCAGCCAAAAGCTATTACTGTTATATTTTTATTATTCATTATTCTAAAAATTCACTGTCCCAGATTTTTCAGGCCTAGGATACAAATTCCTAGTGCAAAAGGTCACATTTTTCACAAGCCCACTTCCAGTTAAGTATTCTCCATCATAGAAAAAAGCAAAACAACTTTACAGCATCTGCAGGGGAAGAAAAAACAACCTAATACATGTGAAAGTTAGAATAGTTATGGTTCTGCAGTTTTTACAGCATTTTTCCAACTACCTCTGTAAAACCTATGTCATGCTATAAATTAGTTATAATAAATGAAAATACAAATGAGATTTGATCACAGCCCTTAAAAGGTCACCTAGGAGGCAAACAGGTCCTAATATAGCTGTAAATAGCTACTACAACAAGAGCATGGCAACGAGAACATAGTTGGTGTGTTCTTTCAAAAAGACTAACAATGATTCAATCTGCAGTTCCTCAGCTGACTTACTCTCCAACACCAAAGTCACACACGCATCTCACTCCTTAACTTTAATTTCTTGGCTGAAATTTTACCATCATGTTCCTGCCTTGGACAGAGTTAAGGTTTCCTATAATGACTTCCTCCACCAGTGCCCTGGGGTCTAAAGAGGGTATCCCCCTACTCTGGCGTCCACTGAAAACGAAGTCCAAACAACCTCAAGCGTTTCTTTGTTGCACACAACCTTCTCTTCCAGCCCTCTGGCTGCCCCCCTCTGTTCACCAAGCTAGAAAATGACACAAGGGCTAAAATAATAATAATAATAAAAAATAATATTAGGAGAGTTTTATACAAAGGATGCTTGACAATATTTTAGTTTGGAAAAATGGTTCTTCTATGTGCCTTCAAGTTTCCAAGCCTGGCTTCTGATAGCAACAAGCTTTGAAGAAAGCACAGAACTTCGAGCAAGAGGGGAAGATACCCCATAGGCCAGGTCCCTCCTGCAAGCCGAGGGGTCAAGCAGGGCTGGTTTTACCTCCTCTACGGTGTACAACAACTGGATATAAGATGGATGCAAGACGGATGTACCTCCCGACTGCAGCAGCCACCTCCTTGAGGAGTCTCCTCCCGGCAGGGCAAGGGAGGAACTTCTAGAAGGAGGGGGAGGACCGAGCGAGGAGATCCCAGGGCCTTCCTCCAGGAAAACGCCGCCCAGGGGCCACCGTTTAAGGTCAGACAGTGGACAAAGGCGACTCTCCAATCCCAGCCGCGGGCAGGCCTGGCGGGACAAAGGTTTGGTGTGCGAGAGGCGGCAACCGCAGCGCCGGGCACGGCCAAACCG
>VXAK01007816.1:0-39161 GCA_013399435.1 Arenaria interpres | reverse complement strand
CCCCGGGGCTCTCACCGTCGGTAAGGAGCCCTCTCCTTCTCTCGGCAGGCGTTGCCGCTTCCCGGAGAAGCGGGCGTTGGGCGCGGCGGAGAGGGGCCGACGATGGACCGCGACGGGCCGGACGCCATCCGCCGTGAGGCGGAGGTGGAGCGCAGCCGTTACCTGGAGCGGCGGGCCGTGGCCCAGGAGCAGCTGGCGCAGTGAGTCCGGCGGGGCCCTGGGGAGCGGGGTGCGGGTTAAAATAAATCCTCCCGCGGGCGGCTCCGGGCGGGCGGGACCTGGGGCTGGCTCCGCTCCGGCCCCGCTGCCGCCGCCCGCGGGGGCCGCGCCTCGGGCTGCCTGACTCACCCCTTCTGAACCGCTGGTTCTGGTCCTCGCTCCCTGGCTGGGCCGAGGACCCGTCCTCTCTCCTCGCACTCTTGTTTTCTCCGTGACTGTTCTCCAGCTTCAGAGACATCTCTCGTTGCTAGTGGCTGTGGCTACCCCGGTAAATTAAACACGGCAGTCTGTGTTCTGGTACCGAGAGCGAGTGGCTTGTCTCCCTAAGGCAAAACTCTCTATGACTGCCTCTTCTCCCAGCCCCGAATCATTGGTGCATCCAGCTAGCACAGGCTGACAACCGTGGCCGTAGCTCGGGCAGTGCTGTGGCAGCTACCCAGCTTGTACAATTAAACAGGCTAATCAAATCCAATCTAATATTCAAACCCGTGTTTGCTATTGCTAGGATAGGCTAACCACCACCCTTGCACTGGGACTGAGCATTGTACAAAGGATTTGCAGCTGCTTTTTAAAAAATGTGATTCTATTTTTGATCTCTGACATTCAGCTTTCACTTCAAAGTATTTTTTTTTTTTAAACTGTTAAAGTACCTGTAAATGTGTAGAATCCATATCTGTTCATTATTTCATGCAGTCCCTGGCTTATTTATTCAACACCTTTTTTTTTTTTTGTGATTCAGAATAAAGGAGCACAAGGATCAGGCAGATCTGGCCAAGCTAGAAAATAAAAGACAAGGGGAACAAATACAGAGATCGCACCAGTTGTACCAACTGGAAATTCAGAGAGGAAAAGAAAAGGAACAGGAGGAAAAAGTTGAACGCCAGAGGCTCCATCACGTAAGTAAGAGGGAAGCAGACAGTTCAAAAAAGCTTTTTTCACCATGGCTGCCTGGTGTGAAGTGGTGACAGTAGGCCCATGAATAAACGGGCCTGCTGGCAGCATCAGATCATATGCCAGATGCAGGCCATGTCTTTCCTCTATGCTTTTGAGAAAGGCCTCTTGGAAGTGGTAATGTGGTGCCTGAGCTTTCACTGGTCTATGATGGAAAAAGCCTGCTGTAGACAGCAAGGAGATTGGCATTGACTTGAGAACTGGATTTAGGTTCCATGTACCTGCTCTGTTTTAAGTCCATTTTCCTTTGCTAGGAAGAGGGAATAGCCTGAGTCTGAACATGACAATATCTTTTTAATTTGACTTTCCCTTTATGATTGCAGGTGTTCAGAAAATTAGTCAAGACCTACTTAGCACACCTGCTGTTTCCCTGCTTGAGCAGGGAGACTGAAGTGGCAGTACTGCCCTGCTTCTTTGGTTTGTGAGACAGTGAGAGAACTCCCACTGAAACCCTAACTTGCTTTCCTTCTACCCCCCCTACTCCTTCTCACCTCAGTTACACAAATTTTACCCCGTTTGCCCCCGACCTTGTATATACAAGAAAAGCTATATATAGTCATAATTGCCACTTCTATGTGATTACATTTCTGGGTGCTTTGTGCCTTTTTTTTTTTTTTGTGGCTCTACAGTCTTTTACTGTTTGAACCCTTCAGAGTCTGTGCTGTGCGAACGGTACAGAGGGTGGGAGCAGTACAGTTGGAGCAAGTGGGGAAGCAGAGGAAAGAATATAACTTAAAGATACTGTGCTTAGGGCTGCAACCACATGCTAATTTTGCTTTTGTGGTAGCTTGTGGTAAACAGATAATGAGAATTTTCTTCCATCTCTGGGTTTCTGTCTTCTATAGCTTATCCATTGATACAACTAAAGAAAAGAACTCTTTATTATAAGCTCGGCCTGAAGTCTCTGCTAGATTTTCTTTTTTTCAGTTCATGTTTCCAAAAATCTCATTCTACATAAAAATAAAAGTACTTTTCTGTTTAAACAGGAATATGTAGCTGAACAGAAAATAATTAAAGCTGAAGAGAAACAAAAAGAAGATGAAGATGATGATCGGATTAAGGCTTATATTAAAGGAAAAGAAATGATGGCTGATCTGTCAAGAGAGAAAGCTGAAGAGACTAATAGGTGGGTCTAGGGCTACAGTTTTTAGTGTTAAGATTCAAACTTGCAGTTTAATCTTGTGATAAATATTACTCTGAATTTCTATATCAGCAAAATCGGAACTCTGATGCAAGCAATTTTTCTGTAATTAAAACTTGAAACAGAAAGTCCAGAAGAAATGCCTGCCAGTTCCAGTAATTGGTGCTGCTGTGGGTGGAAGTGGGACTGCTGGCTTTGTTAGGAGCAGTGCCTCAGGTAATCCGAGTGGATATCCTGGTGTGTTACGGCAGCTCATGTTCTCTTGCAGGATAGTGCAAGAGCATAAGGATAAAGCTTGTGAAAAACTAGCTGCACAGATGAATGAGGCATGTAAGATGGAGGATGATCGTCTTGCTAGAGGAGCTGCAGAGGTAGAAGATGAATACCAAATTAAAAACAAAGAGAAAGAAGCGAAAAAAAAGGCTGCCATTGAATCTATTGCTGATTACAGAGCCACTGTGGTAAGAAATTCCTCTGATTCCTTTGTCATCTACTTGTACTTCTGAATACCTTTCAGAAACACCCCAGACTCTAGCACAGCCTTCTTGAGGGAGAAGGCCTCGTATTTATCACTTACAGTTTCAGAACTTCTTAAGAAAGGTGCAAGTGGTGCATGTGATGATAGTATTGCAAAAAAATCACAGTTGGAAGGCTCTATAATTGTTGGTAATTTGTGCAAACACTTTCCAGGCTCTGCACTTACTCCAGCTGAGGAGCCTGGCCCAGGTCACAGCTGGTGGGTCTGGTGCCAGGCATCGGCACTCCTCATCATGTCTGCTGCCATCTTTCCTGGGATCTTCTCTCCCTCTCCCGCTTCCATATCGGGTGCATGACTGCCGGGGCTGCTGAAAACCCTGGCCAGCCACAATGACCGTGCTTATCAGAACACTGATACAGGGCTGCTTCTGCTGAAAGATATGGCTTCCGGCCTAGCAGCCATGCTCTTTGGTTGATTTTTTTTTTTTGTGTGTGTGTATTTTGTAAAATATAGATGAAGATGAAAGTGGAAAAGGAGAGAGAGGAAAAAGCAGAGGATGAGAAGGATCGTAATCAGTGGATGACAGCAGATCGTGCTTATTTGGAAGTGGAAAAAGCCAAGAAACAAAGACAACATGATGCCAACATGGAAGTACAGAAAATTCAGATCCAGCAAATGGTAAATAGAAGAGCTGTATCCTGTCAGCCCCTCCAGAAAGAAGCACCCATCTAAACCCATAGTACTAGATCTCCGGTATGGGAGAGCAAGAGGAAGCTTGATGTGGGCGTGATGTGTGCATTTTGTTTGCTTTTCTTTTTTTGCCTGCATGCACTACAGGTGCTTATGTTAGGGAGCAGCCTCCTCTCAGAGTAGTGGAACAGCAGCCTCTTCCAGGCTGACTTGGCCCATGCTGGTTGGGGAAAATTACCTGGGAGGGGTGGTTATACAGAAAAGATCAACAATGAGGGATCACATCCTGTCCTGGGTCATGATGCTACTTTTTTCAACCATGCCACTACTGCTCTCTTGTATCTTCTGAGCAGGTCACCAAAGCAGCCGGTCCTGATGTTCACTCAGCTATTCAGTGTACACTTTTTGTGGGGGGTATGGCAGGGGAGAAAAGCGGGAAGGGATGATGTTTGACAAGTATCGATTAAGTCCTCTTTCTTCATCAGGCTGAAAAGCAGGCCAAAAAACAACAGGAAAAGCAAGCAGATTTGGACTATGATGCTCAGAGAGAAGCTGCTTTTCGTAAGGATCGAGCATTTCAGCAATAAAGACAGTGAGTAACTGAACCAGTGCCATTACTGGATAAAACTTTTACTCCCCTCTCCAAGCATCTAATGAAGGAACAAGATATGGGCTATCTAACCCAGACAGCTGCAAGAGTAGCAGAGTGTATACATGTGCAGTTTGTTGTTTTTTTTTTAAAAATAATAAATCACGGGAAGGTGGGGAAGGATGGTTGATGTAACAACATTCATGTTCCTCCTGCCAAATGTACATGAGCCCCCAGCTTGCTCAGGGGATGAACAAACACTTGGTATTGTGTAGGAGTGTTACAGCTTGCGTGTCCCTCAAAGCCCTGCCTGAGGACAGAGCTAAGAACTCTCCTCAGAGCCAGCACAGACCCAGGTATTGTCTTTGTTGGTAAGTCCTACTGTGGTCTGGGCTGCTGCGTTGTTTTGGACAGCAGGACATGGCTGGGTGGAACTGACCAACTGTTATCGTGGCCCATAAGGGGCTTGATTGTGGGGTGAGGAAATTGCTGAGGAGAACTTAACCCCTGGGGTGCACGTGATTCAGAGGTGTTGCCCAGAATAGCTCTAACTTGGTGTTGGGGCTGAATGCCCATCACTGGTTGGAGCAGAACTTCCTTTAATTTTTGTCCAAAAGGGTCCAGTTTGTGATCTCTCTGTAGTGTGAACTAAAGCACAGTAAGTAGGAACAATCAAGAGAGTTGTTTCAAAAGACCTAAACTAAAATGCTAGTGTTACTGTACTATCAACTACAAGTCACACAGAGCTCTCTCCAATTATCTTGGAGTAATTGATTTTGGAAATTATATATTTTTAGAAAAAAGAGACATGGCAATTAACTTGTGAAATGGTCTCTAAATATGGCTTTTATTAGTTCACTAATGAAAAATTTATTTCCCTTCTCTCTGAGCCAGTGCTCCTCTTACTACTTCGAGCTTTTTTCAGCAAGCAGAAAGAATGGAAACTTTTAATAAAGTCTTTTGGTCACAGAAGCTGAAGCCTTGAGAAGAAGCATTGACTGCAGCAGAAGTGGTGCTGATATCTGCAGAGCTTGATAATGCTCGAAATGCGTACTTAAGTGCATATTAGCACATGCTCACTACTGTGCGATTGGTGAGTTAAATGGGGTTTAGTCTACCTCCACAGCAGCAAGGTGGATTGCAGCCTCCTTTCCTACCACACTTCAAGAAACGCTGTTCTGCAGATTATGTATGTCTGCATTTGAAGTCTACAGCCTGTTTCCATGGGGCTTGTACCCTTTTTACTTTGAACATCTACAGAAATACCAAACTCAAGTACCAGAAAACAACTCTTCCTTCCAGTACACCTGTCTAATTTTAAAGCACATTGGCTAAAGAGGCATTTAGTTACTCAAATTCAGCATGAAAAAAAAATCCAGCATGAATCACAATGTCACTTTATTCCATTGACTTTGAGATGCACAAGCTTTGTGTGTTAGCTTCAGATGATTAACCTTAGTAATCCTCTATAAAACTAGGAAAAAAAAAAGTGTTTTAAGAACATGAAGAAACACTTGAGGTTCTAAAATTTGCAGTGACAAAGCATTTTGATAACACTTCATTGTCTTTTACAGTTGTCCTACATAAAAGGCAGGAATGGAAAGCTGCTTGCAGGAATAATAAGACTAAAATCAGGTTGTTGACAATGTGTTGAAGAAGACAGGGAATAGTCTAAAAGAACAGCTCCTTGTGCACATAGAAACAGGTGAAAACTGCTGAACAGACTGAGATGAAAAATTTAACGTGAAAGCTGGGCTCATTCAGTCTGGAAATGAGGACGCTCAGGAGTGATCTAATTAACAGCTTAGAGCTGCTTGAAGGGTAGTTTCAAATACAGTGGAGCCAAACTCTTCTCAGCAGAGTCAGGTGCTTGATATAATAAGGTGCAACATGGGACATCAGGCTGAGTAGTCAGGAAAACCTGCTTCAGCAGGAGTATAGTGTGATGGCACTGGATCAGAATAGCCAGAGGTGGTGTAATTGCCACTGTGAAGGCTTTAAAGGTGTCCCATGTAAAGCAGGAGGTTGGTGTAGCTGACCACCAGAGGTCCTTTTCAGCTACCGTTTAAAGATGGCAACAAAATACAGGGAGATCAACTGCAGCTCATAAGAAAGGAAATTGGTGACCTGGAAGAATCTGCTAATTGAGAGGTACCTCTAATCTAAGGCCTAGCATCACTACATGTATTAGTTATTAGCTGAAGTTTTAATAGCTAGCAAATCAGAATATGCTTTGAGAAATAATTTGACTAATAAGCTTTAATTATCATTTTTGCTCAACAAAGCCTCCTCTCAGCTGTTATGCTGCTTCAGGAGGTTGTAGCAGACAAGAAACATCATAAGTATTGGCTTTATTAGAAGGCCAAGACTTTAGGAATGTACGGCAACCCTCAGAGACTGAAACAAAGACCTTAAATCAAACTGTGTTTTTTCCAAACCTGTCATGCAACACTGGAGGTAGAGCAGCAACTGAAATTTGAACATGTGAGGAAGTTTGAAGAGGACACCTACCTGGAAACGAACTACCTGTGAAGAGAAGAGTTGGCACCTGGCATTGTTAAGGATGGATACTGTCATGTCCCAGTACGGACTGGCTCTATGCTCCTGAAAAAAGAAAAAAAAAAAAAATTTTTTCCAAAGCTCACTGGTTGGGTTAAGTCAAATAATTTGTTGCTTCAATAGCTACATTTTTTCAGATGCCTGTTACTAAGATACACCTTTCTGGTATCTCTTGAATGGGGGAGTGCTTCAACTAGTCTGTTATCATCCTTCTTATTCTGGTAGTACATCTTTGAGAGAAGGAAAACTCACTGTTTATAAATAGCTCTCAAAAAAAATCCCTTATGTCTGAAGGCTAAGATTTAAGAGGGAGTTGAGGTGCAGGCCAGAGGTTTGACAAGACCATATGAGATGTTGTCTTTGGAATTACCTTTAGTTAATTAATTTGTATTTAAAATTAATGAAGTTGTGCTAGAGCTTTGTTAAACTTGTAAGTGTGTAGCCATTCCCTTTATACTCCTGCACTGCCACCACTACAATCTGTTTCTTTTTGGTTTGGTGTATCATGGCCTTTGGCATTATGAGCTAGATGCCTAAGTGGACACATAAGTGATTCAAAACCTGCCCTCTAATCTGTTAAACCAGTCTCTAGAAAGCAACCTTAAAAGCGTAGTTGTTCATAGGTGGTTGATACTGTCTTGTGTAAAGCAGCATGGCACTTCCTTTTTCTGTGGGTTTTCTCATCTCCAATACATTGTCCAGAGAGATGCACCATTCTGTTAGGTGCTGAAGGGTTTGAACAGCAGAACTGCAGGTCAGATAAAATTCAACATTACATCTCTGTTAACATAATAGTAATTGCCCCAGCCCCCCTCAAATGAGTAACACCTGGCCTGACTCTAATATGTAAAGGAAAACCAGGCAAAAGTTAGAAAGCAGCAACACGTACTGGAGGAAGCAAGCAATAGCTACTGAGCAGACCAGAGACAGGATCAAAGGCATGAGACTACCAAGATCTGGGAAATACCGATCCAGCAACTGGTACAGTGGCGTAGTGGACAAGGGAGAAATGGGACTATCTTTGGTAAAGCTCAGTATTGCTTTATTGCTACTTGCAGAGTGTTTCTGCATTCGTTTCAGTTGAAAAAAGTCAATGCATATACATTAACAATTAACAATTAACTGTACAGTAGCTAGTAATTATACAGTAGGACTTGAACTCTGTTTGTTTCTTCTTCAGAAATGCATCTGATGACTACAGAAGTATCTGCTAAGGACCAAGCCACTAGCCACTGCTGCCTGACAAGTTCTATGTGCCTGCAAAACTAACCAGTGCCCAACAGCTGAGGCAAACTCAGGAACAAGTTAGAAGGCATGCTCTCTGCCAGAACCTGCCTGTACTCGACATCAGCTCAAGAAGTTTGCTACAGCCACAACTTGCAACTGTACCTGTAACTACCCTAGTTTATTTCGGAACAAAGCAGTAGATTAACTTTCTAGGAAGTCAAGAGGTAACAACCAAAGGTAAACTATCAATTCATCTGTGCTGTACTCAAGTATTGCTAGGCCTCCGGACTTAATTAAAACCTTATGTTTTGGCTTAAAAAAAAAAATCTTCCTGAGCAAATAATAAAATTGAATAAGCAGTTTAAAAGCATCTGTCTGTAACAATAAGATGAATGTTGAGCGTACCTTTTATTTATGACTATTTTCTACTTACGCTTACTTTGGAGAATGCAGTGGAAGATACAAGTGTTGAGAAAGTTGTGTCACTGGCTGAGTCTTTAATCCTCCCTGGAAAAGAGATGTCTGCAGCAAGACTCACACTCGGGTTTCTAAACTGATTGTAGGAAATGGGAAAAGCACTTTCCTGCTTTCTCCTAAGCACTCTGCTGCCAGCACAGCCAGGGTGCCAGGCTGCGATACTGGTGTGGGTGACTTTTTGATAGATACTTGTTCTTCCCTCAATTCTAAACCACCCGTAAGCTGTTCTACCATTTAATTTAAATTTACATCATCAAACAGGTAGCTCTTCTGTTAACTAGTGAAAATTATTCTGCTTCACACAAAGAGACTGTTGTATTTGTTTAAGTACAAGATCAAAGTTTGCAGCTAGCAAAAAAATTATTGATGAAATACTAGATCAGCTTCATTACACAGCTGCATTTTTATACATGTTAAAATATATAGATTGTGAATAGACTTACTTGTCATTATGTAGTAGAAAGCTCGGATTCTGTCTATAACTCAATGCTATCATCCAATTTAGCATGGAACAAAAATCTGACTATTCCTATCTTCAGTAAAAATGTATGGAACTTTTTAACTGAAGAGGTAGTATCCAGACTGTTCTTCAAGTATTGGAGAGAGAGAATATATAGCTGATTTAAAGATAGGTCTTTGATAAAGCATAATATGTATATCTCTAGGTTTTCTATTACACAGAAAGTCCTAAAAGCAAGGATACACATTTTTGTCAATCGAACAAGCAATAAGTCTACTATGCCCCTAGAAAGTGTGTCCAAAAATACTTTATTTGCTTCAATAAATCAACAATAAATCAACAGTTCCAGAAAGGGCGGCTAAAGGACTGCTGCTTTTATGTTTACATTCATCTAGAATCCACTTGCCAGACTGACACTATTACAAATTAGACATGGTTAGGGAATTACTGCAAGTTCTTCAGGGCATCTAACAAAGACCAGGCAAGAAAATTTCATAGTGTGGGATTTCCAGTAACAAGTGAGAAGTTTCAGGTTAAAATTTTAACAACCGCATAGAACAAAGGCTTAAAATGTAACCATAGCCTTTTTTCTTTGTTTGTTTTCTTTAAAAAAAAAACAAAACAAAACAAAACCACAACCAAAACAAGTGAAATACTATGGCTTCATCAAAGAATTAGCAGACAGCAACACATCTTTTACAGGCAACAGTGTACAGCCTTACATTATATCCACCCACCCTCAGCAAGAATTTGTGCTTCCAAATTGATGGCAGTACCCAGAAAATCCAATGTCAAAGAATGGTAAAGTTATGATAAAGTTTGGAAAACTACTGCCAATATTAAATCCAGCATTCCATGTATATGTAGACTATATGGTATTAGTAAAATGTCAGTATTTATTGTCAATACAACCGCAAATGCATGTCTAACTTTTGGAAACCATTTCAAGCCTGTACATATACCTAAACATATTCTTACAAAATTAGTCCAGTACTCTCTGCCCTCATTTTACCTTGAGTCTTCACGTTCAAAAATTCTCTGCAGTAAGGCCAGTTCTGGTGTACTGACAGAAAAAGCTGTCCTGTCAACGTACTACTTTTTTCCCCATTCACAAGGGAAGACCACAAGCATTGTTTTGATTACCTCTGGTACACACAAGTATTGCTTTCAAGTATGCTTCCAGGCCAGTTCTCCAAGCCAAAAGCCAACAACCCGTCACAGAGCTGCCAAAGATGGCACTGGGCTACAGTGTGACTACTGCACAGGGCCACTACTGTGAAGCTGAAACAGCAAAGCTGTGCCTTTGAGGGACAAAACGGTTCCAGGACAGCAAGAGCAGCAGTCAGTGCCTCACAAGGCAGCAAAAGCTCACTGGGCTTAGGGTGGCACCTTGCTGTCCATGGGACCGTGCTTCAGTCTCACGAAAGTTTCCAGTTTGATAAAGAAAAGTACCAGTCTGGCAAATCCTCCCTCTCACAAGACCGCAGTTGTTGTGTTTCAGTTTAAACAAAGTGATCGGCACAAACAATTTACCGTCAAATACCACACAGGCGAGGCACGGACTCACCAAGAGATCAAGCATATCCCACGTGTGTAATTAAAAGTAACCAGCTTCTTACAAAGAACATTTAAAACAGGAAAATGAGCTTTGTGCCACCAACTCAGATGAATTTTAACATTAGGAAAGACTTAAGAGCTCGTTTTAATTTGTACAAATAACTTCCTGAAAGGTAACAAAGAAAAAAAATCCGTATGAAAGGGTACACAAGCGCATCTTTTGAAATAACGTTACACACAACTGCAATTGGATATAATCTCCATTTTGAGATTTTAAATTAAAGACTTTGTAACATTTTTTTTTAACAATTCCTATGGATTGCCTTAATACTGACTGCCTGCATTTCCCCCCCCCCCTTCTAAAGCAGAGTCGATGTAGTTGAGGTTTGGTTTTGCTTGTTTGCGTGCCTATATGAGCTTCAGTGGTACCAGCAAGAATACACTCAGTATTGCAAACATACTTCTTCAGCAAGTTTGCTTGTGTCAGGTCCATAAAAAATAGTAAAAGAACATTGCAAACAGTTTCTAAGTGAGACTGAAGCACATGGCATGCACAGCACAGTAGAAATGCACTGAAGAAGCCTTTGTCCAGGCAGTCATACAATTCTCTTAAGCTGAACTTCCTACCTTTTTCTTACTACGGTCCCACAAAATAGGACTACAGGTGCTCCAAAGTCGTAATACACAGTTTGGAGTGGCCTCACTCAGAACAAGTCTGCAGGTCACTCCTACAAGCTCTCTTAAGTTTAACAGCTGTATCATCCACCCACATGTGGGCTTGGGAAGCATTTTTCACACGTTCCACATAGAATGCAAAATTCATATTAAAACATAGGAAAAATAAAGTTGATAGGCAAAGCAGCTCCACTAACTATCCTGTTAAAAGGTAACATAACACTTACAGTTTTCTTCCCTTGAAAAGGTTACTTATGTTGTTCACAATCCTGTATTTTCTTTTGCTTTCAAGACATAACTGTTTCTTTTCCTTTAGAATAACAACTCTCTGGATCACAAAATCAAGCCAAGTTTCAGCAATTCTGCTCGTCTGCCGTAGACACACACTGATCACTGGGTTATAGAGCAAAAATATTGACAAACTCTTAACAAAGACAGTAAGAACAAGTTACATCACACACTCAAAAGATCTGCCAAAAAGATCAACTATTAAAACATCGTTTCACTTTGACACAACTTTACATTAATGCTTGTCACTTCTCTCCAGGAATTTCAAGATTTGCCAGCCCTTGGTGTTAATAGTTTGGAGGACTGAAAGAAGCGTTGGGGTTTGTACCAAATCTATCCTCCTCTCAGCCCGCTGCTCCGTTACCAGGTAACGGCTGCCCTTTGGTAATAGCCCATCCGCGAGCCCTCCTGCAGCCACACAAGCCATCCTCCTTCTCTTGCATATGAAGTTGTGGCGGTGAGAAAGGTCTTAGAGAGGAGAGGAAAACAGAAAAGGGAAGGAATTGGTTTGAGGAAGACACACGCATAATAGAGAATGAGGAGGAATTCATAGTACAGTCTTTAAAACGAGGGGATGCAAGGAGGAAAGCAAATTTTTTTTTTTAAAAAAAGACCTAAGACCCTGTCTTAAAACATTACTTGAAATTGTGCTTCAACTACCCCGAAAACCAGTACGGGAGAACTGAAAGAGTTTTCTCATAGACTGCTAAGAAGCAGCAAGAGTAGAAAGGATTTCCTGGTTCCTTATTCTGACACCCACTGTGAATTCTGGGAATGTTTCATCTCTCTGCATCCATTAATTAGCAACTGAGGCAGGGTAGGCTGAAGCATCCAAGCTGGATTTTCTGCAGTAGACAAACATGAAAACATGGAACAGAAAAAGGAGGTTACAAAGGAAAAAATTACACTGATCAGCACTTCAAAAAAAAAAATTTTTTTAGGACGAAGAATTAACTCCTAAACACAGATGACTTCCTTACGACATGAATGAATTCTACTGTTGGTAGTGACAGAAGTACAAACAGTGAAGATTTACTTAAATTAATTCACTTCGTGATTACAAACAAACAAACAAAAAAAAGCCCCATAATTTTCCTCTACAAATTACTTCCCTTAGGATTTATACCTACTGAAATAATGACGTAGCAACACTGGAGTGATGGACACCTTGCAACATTTTCCTAGCTTTAAGATGACATGTTGTACGCTTGCAGCTTTCTTCTTCACACATGAAATAAGCGTCTTCACAGGCAGCCATTACTTGCACTAAACTAAGTTAATCAGGTAAAAAATAAATGCGGCACAGAAGTTACCTTCCTAGCTGCCAACACACAAGGATACATAAACCAATGAAATACTTAAAACACAGCACACTGTATTACACATGTAATTCGGTTTTCATTTCAAGTTTATTAAAACTTTAGCAGTACAAATGATCCAGGTTTTAGATTATCAAAAGACCAAACTGAAGTCCACATCTTAAAAAAAGGCGTTCCCCAAAATGTCTCTAAAACTTTGAGACAATGGAAACATTAAGTCCACAAACTCATCCATGCCTGTCGTCATCTGTTCCAGGACTTGTTTCATGATCAGACTTTTTATCTTTACTAGGGGCATGATCTCTTTCCTGACTCTTTGATTTTTGGTTTATTTCTTTTTCTGCTGAGGATCTAGTCTTTTCCTTTTCTTTACTGCTGCGTGAATATGATTTTTTTGATTCTCTCTCTTTGCTACTTGTTCTCTTTTTTGAGTCTGGACTTTTATCCTGATCTCTACTAGACTTCTTCTCTTTACTGGATTCAGGACTGCTACTTTCACGGCTTTTTGAACGCCTCTTCCTTTGGCTTTCAGTATCATTCCTCTTATATGAGCTTCTACTTTCTCTATTTGAATACCTCTCTCTGTTTCTGCTTTGACTCTCCTCCCTCTCTGAGCTCCTTGATTCTCTCCTCCTCCTATTTTCTCTTCCTCTGTATTTATCTGGTGTACCTCTCCTTTCTCTGCTTCTTGATCTTCCTCTTCTTCTTGTTTCTCTATCTCTATTCCTCGAATAGTCTTTACTTCTACTGCGATCTCTGTCTCTGCTTCTCGATCTTCCCCTCCTGCCCCTATCTCGACTTTTGCTTCGATCCCTTGTCCTGCTGCTGGAACTATGTTTGCCTCTAGCATGATCACGCTCTTTGCTTCTTGATTTACGTTTCTCCCTGTCTTTACTCTTCCTATGGTCTTGTTCATTACTTCTCGAGCCTGCCCTTTTACTTCTCTCCTTGCTCCTGCTTCTTTCTTTATCTCTCCCTCTAGAATCATAGCGCTTTTCTTTTTCTCTGCCCTTCTCATGGTCTCTCTCTTTGCTTCTTGATCTGACTCTCTTTTCATCATGTCTACTGTGCTTAGAGTCTCTTTCTTTACTTTTTGATTTCTCTCGGCTTTTACTATGGCTTCTAGATTTAGCTCTTCTCTTGGCCTTGCTTTTGTTATGCTTGTCATCTTTTTCTGAATTCCTTCTTGTCTCCCTGTCTTTACTGCTGGATTTGTGATCTTTTTTCTTCTCCTTTTCCCCTCTTCTGCTTGGGCTTTCAGAAACTTGTCTGTGGTCTGATATTTTTCTCTCTTTTCCTCTTCCTGGGCTTTTTTGATTATCTTTCTTGTTTTCATTTACTTCACTCCTTGGAGAGAGAAAGATACAATTTTTTTAATATTTTGAATCCCCTCCACTCTGAAAAAATAAGTCAGAAGTGAGATAGCTTCATAAATGAAACTTAAATCACAGTAGGTCACCTATATTAGTAACTATATATTTACAGGGGCATGATTAAAATCAGACACAGTTAAGTAATGGGATAACCAAATCAGCACCCTGTTTTTTTTGGAAGTAACTGTAATTGAGTATCTACGACAACAGGTATTACTTTTAATATATAAAAAAAATTTCAATGCATATACTCCGGAAAGAAATAATCTTACTTGTCCCCTTTTATCCATCTTTCTCCACTAGACACTCGCATTCTTTGAGCTCTTTGCATTTCTTGCCTCCAATGTGGAGGAGTTTCACTGCGTCGAAATCGATCTCTTGACCTGGATCTGGAAGGGGTCCGATAACGCTTGAAGGGAAAAAAGAGAAAACTGGGTTTAAGCTTGAGTTTCCCTTGCTGTGATAGCCAAGCGAAATTTTTATCCCTGGTGGTTGATTCTACATAGCACTTAACATGACACTTCACATGTATATATCAAGTTTACATTGACAAGTTAACTTACTGAAGAAAAAAAAAAACAAACAAAAAACTGACATTCAGCTAGAGCAGGATCTGATCAAAATAAAGCAGGTGTGATCAAATAACTATTTTTAAGGTAACTTTGATTTCAGGATTTTTTTGTACTCTGCTGAGAGGTCTTCTGTTACTTTTAATTAGCACAAATGCAACTTACTTTTCTAACAATGAAAACTCTTCTTAGCTTTGACAAGCAACAAGAAAACAATACTTCACACTTTTCTTTAAGATTTTTTACTAGAAGTTTGAGGGAGAGAGACTTCTGTTACTAAAAACATCTGTGACAAGCAGCACATAGCGTATGGCTTCACAAAATCAGAAGAACCAATCTGAGAGCCTGCCAAGAAGGGGAGAAGTCCTCCCCACATTTCTGGCACTGATGTTGTACTGGTTTTGGTGTTCACTAGAACCCTTTTTGAGCTAATTTCATTCACTAATTCACAGTAACACAAAGAAAGCATTTTTTGTCTTCTCTCCCCCTTCCCCATCAAATAAACTCGTTATGCAAACAAGAAATTAATTTAATTTTCCTTGTCTTCCTTAAAACCTCAGTCCCCAAATCAATTATGATGCACCATAAATCTGGCTTTTTTTTGTTTGTTTGTTTTGTTTTTAAATCAACCATCCTAATGAAAATGGTTAGTAACACCAGCAGTAAGACTGTGCTATCACCTTCATTATTTTGGAGAACAAATTGTAAGTATTTACCCTTGGTCCTCTTCCTTTTATTTTCCTTCCAGATCTGGTCACTAGCAGCCTCCTCTGGTATGTTGACTGTGAATTCGACAGATTACTAAAAATAATTTTTAAAAGGTGATATTGGTTATAACATCAAAGAAAGAAGGAAAGACAAAATAAAACCAATTTTAAAACCTCTTCAGAAATGAAACTAAATAAAAACATACATTTAATTTTGTTTTTTATTGTCAGTACAGACAGTAACAACCACACAGTAAAAACTTCTGATTTTGTGACCATAAAATATTGTACGAGATTTTCAGGTTTTTCCATTTTTGAAAGAAGAATAAATTATAGATTCAGATTGGACAGTTACAATAAATTCTAAATGAAATTGCACTGCGTTCTACTTTCTTTTTCTTGAATCAGTCATTTTAAATTTTTTACTCACTAAAAGCATTTTCAAAGAATAAGCCTTTGTTCTAGGACAAAGACAACAGTTACTAAGAAACTGAAAAATCCATTTTTCATCCCGCAGCGCTCACAACATGGAACTGTTTAACAGGGAAAGGCCTCACTTAACAACAGAGTCCTAAACCAGCAACGTGACCATACCACTGTCAGCATGTAGTCATACTCAAACCAGATATAGTACCTTTCTCTTTCCTTCTCTCTGCTTTTCCTCTCTTTTTCTTTCTCATCTACTTTAGGAGGACTTTTCCTCATCAGGAACCGGTTTTCAGGTACAGGAGGAATTTCTTCAGGACGGACAGTAGATAAAGGCTGTGCTTCAGGGTTTTCATCTTCGCTTTCACTAGATGAGCTTTATTTTTGTATAAAAAATATTTATACTTACAGTGAGTTACTTGGATGAGGGAAGACCTT
This sequence comes from Arenaria interpres, assembly GCA_013399435.1. NCBI lineage: Eukaryota > Metazoa > Chordata > Aves > Charadriiformes > Scolopacidae > Arenaria > Arenaria interpres. The sequence continues at coordinate 23,018 of VXAK01007816.1, read as the reverse complement.
TCAAGCTATTTAAGTAATTCAGAAATTCTCTTAATTCAGTACATGATACCACAAGAAACTCAGGAAACAGCTATTTCAGAAGTAACTTTTTTCCCCCCTATGACGCCTTTGCAAAATGTAAAACTGCAGTAGATTTCCGATCAGCATTTCTTATCTGTGAATTCCAGTGGTGCAACACTGAACATACATTTACCCTCTATTTAGATACAGGTTTTTTAAAAATATTATTTCTATCAGAGGAGTCAAATTCAGATTTTACACTAGCATATATATTGCTACAAACTACTGTAATTCCAAAGCGTTGGTTTTAATAAACTTGTGTGAAATGGGCTTAGTCCCACAGAAAGAATGCTTAGGCAGCATTGCCCAAGTGAACATTTCTTACTTTTGCTGCTCGCTTAGAAAAACGTGACTTGCACTGACACAACTAGTATCTCACATTGAGCTATAAGCAAAACTATTAGATGAGAAGTAACATTTTCAGAAGCAAGAGTACCTTCTGAGTTTTATTATCTTCCAGTGAAACTGCAAGATTTCTGGCATATTGGACAGAAATAACACTAAGCATGTTAATTTCTTAATGTTTTGTTTAGTTTTGCTTTTATTCCTGTATACTACACTCTCATAAATCCCACTGCATATAATTTAAGTTGAATTGCACAGTTAATTGCAGGAAACAAGCTACCACCACCCCTTTCAAACCAAGCACTCCAGCAACTTTTCAAGCCAAATATACCTAAGTCTTAGTTCATTCCTTCACTCCTTTTTACAAGCCACAGCACACACCTGCACATGGGCACTGTGCCTTGCCATCGTATCAGAAAAATTTAAGCTCGTATATAGAAACTGAATGTCTCCCAGATTTCAAAATATCTATTTTAGTAGTTATAGAATACTACTCTGTAGTAGTTGTAGGACAAGGAAATGGTACTGTATGGTGTACACATAACAAAACATATCTCAAAACTGACCTTTTCTTGCTTTTCTTTCTCTTTTTCTTTTCCTTCTTATGTTTCTTGGAATTTTTCTTGTGTTTCTTTTTTCGCTTTTTAGATTTCTCTTCCGAAGCACTCTCAGAATCTGATGATGAATCAGAAGATGATTCTGAATCACTTGAACTTTCCGAGTCACTGGATGAGGAAGACGACTTATGTCTTTTCTTTTCTTCTTTCTTGGCTTTAAGTGAAAATAACAAAGACACATTTACTATCAAACACTTCTAAATAAGCCTCAGATAGACCAACTTATGTATTACCTGTTTGAGCTTCTTATAACTGTGTCATGAGATTACTTCAACAAAATACTTAAGAACAAATTGGAATTTTGGAGAAAACACTTTTTCTTCAAAGTACAATAAAGAATATATATAGAAATATGTAAGAGATTTCCAAAATTTTGTATTTACAAAGCTCTAAAATATTAAATTTATACTGTCAAAAACCTGTAGAACTGTAAGTTTTCAGACAATGTTTCATAAAACATATGCTACCTGTGAAGAATTACTTAAAAATTACTTAGAAAGTTTATTTAGTTTATTAAAAAAAATAATAAATTCTTTGGCTTCAGATTTAACCTGACTTCATATAAAATAGAACACAGACTAAACTGATTACTCCTTGAATTTAGCTCAACCTTCCTGCTAAGTAAAACCATGCTACAGTCCTAATCCTAACAGTTACTGTGTGTTGTTTGGGTTTTTATTTTGGTTTGTTTGTTTGAGATTTTTTGTTTTGTTTTGTTTTTAACAGAAAGATACAAATAACTTTCTAACCATCCAGTACAAAAAGGGACCCTGCTAAAGAGCAGACTTGTCCTTGATTACATATTTCACTATTTCTTGTGTGGCAGTAGGAGCTGCATATCAGCCCTTACTGGCAATCTGATATTAGTCTGACAGGAAACAACCCAAGAACAAACACACCTTTTTATGTCCTTTAACTGATCTGAGGCCTATTCGAACTATTAAAAGTGATGTCAGTATTATTGCAGAGTCACACTAATTTGAAAAAAAACAAACAATAAAAAATGTACTATAAAAACTTCACAAAAGAACGTCTAAGCTTCTAAGTTATGACGCTTCAGGTAAATCAGTTAAATGGTATGAATACTCTTCAAACATATTATGAAATTCCTATCAGGTTATTGTCCAGAAAATAAAAAGCTCTACCTAGAAAATCAGGAAGAGCACACTGGGTGTCTTTGGACTGCTCTAGATGACTTCTCTAGCATCAAAAATTATTTTACTTTGCCATTGCAAATTGCAAAGATAGTCCGTCATTCACTACACAACATACTACAGCCACAGACAGAAGAAACAGAACCTCTGCCACTAAACAGAAGAAAAGTATACCAAAAAATAAATACAGGTTCAAACTGCCTGTTTCCTCATCATGGTAAACAATCCATATTTTAGGGGAACACCTGTTAAGACCTTAGAATGGGCTTTAGATCACAGGCAGAAATTAATTTTCAAATTGCATATGAATCCTAGCCGAAAGTATTAGCCAATTTTGCAAAGCTTTTAATGTCTTGCTCTATCCAAAGAATTCATGGTTTACAGAGATATTATTTGACCTACATCAACATACAAGCAGTTTAAATACAACCTCCCATCCCCTGCTCTTCTTCTGCACAAAACAGGTAAGGGAAAACATTAGCTACCAAAGCCAGGATTATGACTGCTCAGCCTGTCCTCTTAGTATTACCTTTTGCTCTGTATATAGTTATTGAATGTAAAACAGTGAAATCTCAAATATATGTAGCTGTCATATTTTACTGCTGTTGATTCATCTTCTCATCTACCATGTCTTGCTCAGAACACCTTCTGGCTGTACACTGCCATGTGTTGATGTTCTAGACTTATCAACAGCCTTCAGTATTGTTCCAGTGTCTTCATGAAAATATCCATAATAAGGCAGTACTGTTCTTTATCTTCAGCAAAGCATTAGCTGCTGGCATTACAGCATCTGTGTAAGCCAACACCTCTTTTGTAGCAATCCAGCATCCTGCTCTGTCAGGGCTCCCATTCAGAATGCAGTGATATATACATAGTGGTGAAAGTTTCCCTCTTCATAGTCATGCAGAACATTTGCTTCCAAAAGAACTGGCTGAGACAAAACAAGATCTGGATGACAGCGCGCTAGCTGGGGCTTAATTCATGTAACAGTGCAGACGACACATGGTGCAGAAAAATCTCAGCAGAAACAACTAATTGTGGCATCTTGGCCTCTCTTTTTGTGGTCATACTCTTTATGGATACTTTTTTTTTTTCCTTCTGACATTACTGAATCCCCACACAGGAACAGTGGATAAAATTTACTCCCATTGCAGTAAATTGCATTAATTTTTCAGATTAGCATCAGAGACACAAGTCATTCCTCTATGACTTCTAAAGTGACTTTTTTCACGGTGTTTTCTATGTGTTTACTCACAGTCCTCATTTGATACAGACTAACAAAAGCCTGACAACCAACTAAAACACATCCTCTGCACTTCCTGTTTATTCCTGGGTGCAGTATAAACTAGCAAGTTGTCCTACCCATTTAGGACAGCCTGCTGACTGAAATCAGCTGGTTCTCAACAGATGTTTTTAGGGCTTCTTGCAAAATGCTTCCAAAATACAGGTCTCATTTTTTTTACTTCTCTTGTTGGTCCAGACCAAGACAGCAGGTATCTTCTCTCAAACTTTTACTCAATGCCATTATTAAAGCACTGTGTTTAATAAAAAGTCTCTGTAACATTTTAGATCAGTTTTAGATGGTATCAATACATATACATTCACTGACTGTAAAAAGTATGTATTTATAAAAGAAAACTTAACAGTTTCCAAAGTAATTTCAATCAAAGGAGCCTGGTGTCATTTAGGCCTGGTGACACCCAAACAAAAACAGGAATCTCACTTGAGCTCTGAATACCACAAACACAAAAAGTAATTAAAAAGTTAGCTAATTTCTAAGTCCCAAGACACTTTCAAATACTTCTTATCTATTCAACGCTTTAGCTTTTGGCCCATCCAAAAAAACATTATATTGCACTGTACTGTTTCCTACATGCCTTCGGGCAAAACATGTCTCCAAGCTCAATTTCATAATAAGGCATCTATAAATGCAGTTATTTCCTGTATTTTCTCCCTCCTGCATGTGTTTTAAGTGTGTCAAAAAAACATCTGTGACAGTTTTAACTGCATTCCTGTATGAAGTTTAGGTATGTTATAGTTATTACTTTAATATAAGTAATGGACAGAAATGGAGGCGAGTTAAGGAGCAACTACCTCAACAAACACAATGTGATTCCTAACACGCAGCAAATGGCAGATGGAGTTGGGAAATCATGTGATGGAGTGAAACGACTAGAGGAAGAAAAAAAAACAAAACAAAAAAGACATCAAACCAACTAACTATTTAACCATGTACACAGCAAAGACAGAGTATCTGGCAAGAGGTTTTGGATATACTTTCTGGTGACACCTAACTCTCTCTGTCCAGCAGCAAACGCTATTTTGAATACTGAATCAATTGGTGCTGACCAATTACAGATCATAACAACAAATGAAACCAACCCTGCAGCATGAAGGTCAGCAAGACAGAAACAGGCTTCCATTTACAGTCCAACTGCTCCAGCTCATTACCTTCAGGATCAGGTTTCAACTTATGACCACATCTGAAATAGATGTATCACTTCCTACTCCATTCACTGTGACCTATAGTATTTGCCAGACTTCATGAACTCCCATGATCATGCTGCATGGCACAGCCAGGCACCCTCAGCTTGTTATGGACTGTAGCAAGTCTTACGTCAGTCCTATGGTTTCAGGCTCCTAGACTTGAAATGAAGAAATAATCAGGATAGAAAGCAGTTGGGTTCAAGCACTAAGGTCAGAACAGATGATCTCATCTTGTAAATTCACAGCAGTGACACTCAAATAATTACTTGATATCAAGTCCAATAACCTGTGTTGGACTGCAGCAGTCCCCAAAAAGACAGTGCCTTTACTTCAGGACATTTAGACAGATACTGTCCCCAATAATTTTTTCAGTGTTTAATCACCCTGTTGTTCAGAGTATCAGGTCTTTTTTACTATTTTACATGTGTCTTGCTTCAATTATTTGCCATGGGTTCCTATTATGTCTTTCACTGCTTGATTAAGGATCCACTGTTTTTTACAATGAAAATTACACAAAGTAATCTAGTCCTCAGATATATGCATCAGGGAATGCTGCCGTACTTGACTTTTGCTGATCAGATGACATTGTTACTGTGAGGAGTCCTGTATCACAAATGCCTCTGGACAGATGTTTTTGTGGAGAAGCAACCTACCAAACAACTGTAAAATGGCAGAGGAAGACGGAAAGAAGAAAAAAAAAAAAGGGGGGAGAAAAAAAATAGTCTGAAAAAGAAAAGTTTGAAGCAACTATTCATAGCAAACAGCTTGTGGAAAGGGGGCTGACGATGTGTAACAAGCTTGCAGAAGAAATTAGTACTCTAGGGACTGAACGGGTAAGGAAAGAGGACAAGGAGGAGACACAAATCACAAGTCCAGGTAAGACGTGACTTAACAGAATCACCACCTTCTGAGACTGCTCTTATTCCATAGCTATTGAAAGAAGAAAAAATGTGTAACTTTGTACTCTGCATCACTGCTTGATTATTTGTACTTACAATTTTTTTAACGGAAATTGTACTGATGGAATGACCTAATTACAATGTTGCTCTTTGATGAACTATGAAGGCAGCCATAATCTGCCTTAATTGCAGAAGGCACACTTTTATGAGCACTGACTCTACAGGGACATCTATAACATCAATGAAGATCCCGAATCAAGCCTACCACTGCTGTGTGCAGAATCCCCTAGAAATAAACTTGTCATGAGAAACCTTTATTAGAGGCTGTTGTGAAAAACTGCCCAAAGTACATAGCCTTTTAATTTTTTTGGTTGGTTTTGAATCAGGATGTCAGTGTCTTACATTCTTGAAAATCTATCTATATCCCAGATACACCTTTGATTAACCAAGGCCATGATCTCAAAAAACACAGCCACCCTTGTTTGACTAGACCTCCTTTTGCAAAACTTTGTCAATTGGTATCAAACTCCCATTTGCCTTTAAAAAAACTAGTATTATGTTACTTGAATTATACTAGTTTAGCTAGTCCACAACAACCTTTCTAAATACTGGCATAATACTTAACTTTCTTCTTCCCCTCCTCAGCTTTCAAGATTGTCCCTAGAATGTTAAAGTTTTCTAAAAATAATACCGCATGGCCAGAAAGATTCTTCTTTTCTAATTTAGCTCCTCTTGTTCATTTTCACTAACTCCTCCAACTTTAAGGAATAAACAGAAAAGAAAAAAAACCCAAAGGAAAAGTTGACAAACATTCCACTTTTCTAGGTGATCCTCCTCTCAAATTCCAGGTGAAAGCTTCTGATCTAGGCCTCTGCAATATTGTAATTGTGATCGCTCCATCATTCAGTTCACATAGCATCCAATAAGTTAGCTCAGTCATCATCCACTCACGCCTAAATGAATCCAATTCTTCTACACAAAGAGACAGATTTGCTTCCTTCGTAAAGCACTTCATCTGGATATTCACCACGATAACCCAAAAATCTGATAATCTTTCCTCAACTTTAACCTAAGAGGAAAACATTCTTACCAAACACGTACCTTCTACAGTGATTCCTTCTGCTAGTGCTATTCTGGCTTCCCTGCTGAACCCAAGAGGAATCAGTTCTATTTTCATTCCATTAAGACTTTTCCAATTCCTTCCTTTGTGTTGCCTACCAGACAAGCTCGTGCAATAAATATTTTAGTTTAAGCCTCCCTTGCTATCATCATGTACCCTTCCCACTGAATTTGCCATTATAATTTCCTCACTGGCAACCTCATCGCTTTGTCTTAACAGCAAATTCTTAGAAGCAGTGTCTTCTGGTAACTGCCTCTTATTTCAAAGCATCAGTTCCCTTTTGTATCCCACAGGAATGTGCTACAAACAGTTCCACTGTTAGATGACTTGCTGTTGATGATCTTCCATGACACTGCTCACCTCCCAGAAACTGCCTGTCCTATCTGGATTCCCTGGCCTCTTCCATATATTAACAGGTCCAAGGGCCTCTCCTGCTCCACGTCTCGGCTTTGGACAGCAGTTTGGCAAATTTCCTTCTGCTGATGTGATGACAAACTGTTCCTCCCTGTCTCCACTGCCTCAGGTCAGCATAGCTCATCAGTGGTTCCATGCTGTGCTTTTAGCAAACAGTTCCAGCCATACTATCATCTCTCAAAGTAGCAGCAGGTTTCCCGTTGCAGGTCCTACAGACGGCCTTTCCCTTTCAATGGCAGGATTCTCCACTCACCAGCATCTCCGTCATGGTCCGTCAGGCAGCACCTTCATCAGGCTGGCTCTGCATTAGTGCCCATTAAGGGCCTACATCTCCCTGCACTCAGCTCTGCCCTCCACTTGCCCAATCCCGGTGCCCAAGGTCTCTTGCTCTGCAAACACTCCTGCTGCCCACCACTAACTATCTAGTACTGTGCCTTATAGTCAGGTGAGCGGGCTACCCATCGCCCTGGCACCAATTCCGCTCTGTGGCTCAGCAGACCAGCTACAGGAAGCAGTCTCCAGGATCCCAGCAGTACTGAGGCAAAGAGATACAAGGACACAGACAAATGGATAGGACCAGTCAGTCAGATCTTTCCAGAAGCCTGCTCTCTTTTAGGAGACGTTAAAGGAAAAAAACATTTTGCATTTATTTTATTGACTCTTTTGATGACAAGTATTTTAAAGCCCTGCCTAATGGCTTTAAGTCATCAGACTGCTCAGTGCCAAAATTTTCATTTAGTCATTCAATTTCAAGTGTTCTAGACTGGACTAAAAAAAGTGTGGCAAACCAAGGAAGATATATATACTGAGAAAGTATGTCACCCGCTAGCTTCACCTATTCTGTACTTGTATTGTTTTATTTTATTTTCTAATCTACATCACCTGTGCATTTTCTAACAGATACCCCGCTCCCGAGTACTGTCCAGAAATACAAAATTATGTCCTAACACACAGGGTGACTTATGAGTGAATCTAAGAATTTCTAGAACCTTTGAGAAGTCAGTTGCCATAAGATAACTTTGCTTGGAATTCTGATGTATTGAAGACATCACTTCAGACTCCAAAGTCATGCTGCTAGACATCACAATAAGCGAACACAGAACTGCATCAAAAAGGAGTTGAAAAACTAAAAAGCTCAAATTTGAATGCCTGTGTTTTCCTTAGTACAAAAAAAACAATTATTCTTGTCTTGTGCTTCAATATCTTTGGTGCAACCCTTCACAGTACGTGTCAGCAGAAGTTGCCACAAATGAAAAAGCATGATGATCCCTATCATAGCTCCTACCAAACATGCATCCTGGGTTTCCTCTAATGAGATTCTCCAGAGCCAGAGCAACATCTTAGATTGAGTCTTATTTTGTAAGACAAGCAGAATCCAATCTCTTCAGCTCTGGGATCACAGAGCAGACCACCCCTTCCAGAAAGAAAGGCAGGTTCTGTCATGTTCCTGTTGAAGAATATACTTAATAGTAACTTAAAAAGGATATCTGCTAAAGGGCAATTCCAAGCTTTTCTACTCAAAAGTGCCTGTTCTGAAGATTTACCTGAAAGAATCATGAAGTAAGTTCAATACCTGCAAAGAAAGCAGCTGTTATCAAATAATGTCAGACTTCCATCAATCTTCTTAACATAGCACCCTACTTTCTACGAGGCAAGTGCTTGCCAGCTTTGTAGTAAAACATAGCTAGTGTAAGGGAATCCAAGACAGGAGAAGCTTTGAAGAAAGCATATATGATCTTTCTTTAATGTCTTATGAATCAACACCTTTTAAGTTTTTTAGAAGACAAACAGTACTGCAATGTTATTTACCTTTTCACCAATTGCCCCTCTGTCCATCACAAGTAAGTTTTAGAATATTTTTATAAGCAACCAACAGGGAAGAAAGTGAGAAAAATTACCTCATAGTCTGCATCTATGAAAATGTGCAGTTCAACTTTACCTTTGGATTTTGGAATTAACTCTCCACAACTCAGTATGCGTACTTCAGCATATGGTTTACTAGATGCATCTGTTTTCTGGTTTTCTATTTCTCTCACAACTTCCTGACCTGAGATGACTTGTCCAAAAACAACATGATGTCTGAAGAATTTAAACAAAAGTAAGAATTCTTAGTACTTAATTTTCTCAAGGCACTTCCCAAACAAACATAAGAAGATAAGAGACACTCACCCATCTAAGTGAGGCGTAGGTTTAGTTGTTCTGTTGTTTCCAGATTTTAATTTAAAGAAAAAAACAAAGTCAATATTAGTGGAAAGCAGTGAGCATTTGAAGCACGTCATATACATATATGAAGGTGAGAGTTATTTTGCGCGAACTAATAAAATTGAACAAAACTAATATATATTATTCTAAGTTTGTGCAGTTAGAAGTATTTAATGTTTTATTCATTAAACTACTGTCCTGGTTCGAGGTAAAACTGAACCAATTTTCTGTTCAGTAATTTTACTTTTCAGTTGAGCCTCTTCTATCCTTTAGCATCCAACCCAGTACCGGTAAGCACAGCTCCTCCTGGTGCCTGAATCACGACAACTACCTATTCAATTCATTACTTTGATAATCACATTTTACTGGACAAACAAAAGTGCACATAAATTTTTAGACAGCATCCTCATATATGATACAATAAGTATTCTATTTATTAAATTATATAACTACTATCAGGAACAGATATAAAAATTAAGGCAACTGTCTTAGAGCAGGAAAACTGCAAATAACCTTCTTTACATTAGAAAATAATCAGAAATGGAAGGAAGAAAAAAAATACCTGTAGGTACAGATTACTTCATAGAGAAGTAGAACTGATTTTGTCTCAGCTTTCCTCTACATCAGCATTACTAAGGCATATGGATGTCAGCCACAGCAGAAGTAAAAAAATGGGGATAATTACAGTAATGATCAGTCAAAAATCCCAAAATAAGGGTCTAATGGTTAAGTGGCATCCTCAACCCACCATGTTAATTAAGGTCATGGAACATAGGTAAGTGATGTACTTCAATAAAGTTCTCTGTAGATAAATTATACCCTCTACTTCTTTTGAGATGCCGCAGAGCTGTTTTGCTTCCTTCCAGACAGCACTTACTAGAAGATAGTACTAAGAGTCCAGCAAGGAACTAGCAGGTTTGCTGTATTGCCCAAGTTACTGAAAAATATCAAAAGCTCTTCTGCACAGGCAATAAGCACTAAACACAAAAGTGATAAAAATAGTTAGGCTGCCTAAACAGCTGTCATGGTTTGGGCTGGGCCGGGCAGCGCATTAGGAAAATGTCTACTTCTATGCAACTTTGTGAAAAAACATCAACTTAGGGTCTGCACAGGAGCTAGTCTTCAATATCTAAAAGGATTACTTTTACAGCTTACAAATAGCAAACACCACACCCATTCCAGGAGAGCACAATACTCACATAAAGAACTGCGAACCATTTGTATCTTTCCCTCGGTTGGCCATTGAGAGGAGAAATTCTTTGTTGTGCTTTACAGCAAAGCTTTCATCTAAAGAAAGTGTTTTCAATTACTTCAAATATACCTCACATGCTTAGGTAAATGCTATAATCTAAGTAAACTCATCCTTATTAAATAAATATGCTAGTCACTTCAATAAAAAGCCGTATTACAAATAGATTCAAGAAAATAACTACTTTTAAAATATATTATTCCTTCCATTCTACATAATGCAATTTAGCAAGGAGAAATATGAATTAGTGGTTTATAGCCTGAGAAAAGGACTAAAAAATTAAATACTGTTGTTCAAGAGATTTGCTTCCTACCACCATGAGTAGAGACCTCATCATTTTAAGTTGTGCTCTTTAAGTTGTTCTGCACATACTGATCATTGCCTCTTTGGAGCAGGAGTTCTTTAGCTGTGCAATAACTACTATGAAACTTCTCATTTTCAGGCAGTTTTGCTGTTTTATTATTTTTTAATACACACGGATATCCAGTTTAATAGCAATCCCAAACAACTTCTGTTTGTCTGTCAGACACACAGATGAACTTATCAAGCTGAACATTTTGAAAATAAGTTTAACTTGAATAAATCCTACTTCTGATGAGCAAATCATTGTAACAGTTGAAACTAAATCCCAATGAAACTGAAGTGTAATCACTATTCTTCATTTAAGACATCTATATGAAATTATCCTCTCTCATTCCTTTCCCGAAACAGCATAGAGGCTGTTGAGGACCCAAACTCTTCAGACAGAGGAAGTTTAAGCAATATTGCTTAGATACAGATGGCAGGAGCAAGCATTAACACAGAAAAACATGCTCTATGTAAGGTTGTGGTTTCACATCACACAGTGTCACCCTCAGTGAAAGGGACAGTCCCACTCCCTCTCCAGTCACCTGTACAATTGCTATCTGGCATAGCATCAAGCGTCAATCTAGTCCTATGGTGACTTGGTTAAGGGATCCACAAAAGCAAAAACTCCCATGAATTCTGTTTCATACTGTGGTTGAGTTGAACAGCCAACCCAAAACTACCAGAAGGCAGGTAGAGGTTTTGCTCCTTCTTCCATCCCCCTCAACCATAAATTTCCTCAAAGCCAGCTACTCGTCTGTGTTGGTTTGGATGCTTGCCAAATTATTGAACTGGGTCCACTCACTAAATGGAAATAAATACACTTTTTTACTGCAACAATCTTTGGGCATTTTGGCAAGCTGAATCAGCTGAAAGTTTCATCTGAATGTGAGTCAGTGCAAAGTAAGACCTCCTCCCTCTTTTGGCAGTTGCAAACTGTTGAGTCAACTCAAGGTCTGATATAAAAATGCAGCCTGACCCTACTAAGATAGAGAATAATTATTTTGGTTGCTTGCTGCAAGCTCAGACAAGAACAATAATGTTAAAAGAAAAGTGGCAGGAGAGAGGAGCATAACCACTCCTACTGGTGGCAGCTAGCCATCATGTGGGTTTAGGTGTAATAAAAAAAGCTGCTCCAAGCAACACTGAGATGCTCCACTACATTTTGGACAAACAGGCTGAGAAACAATGGAGTGCAGAAGAGGTGCTGCTTCTGCAACACTGACTGAAAAAGAACCAGGACTATGAGAAAACTGATGGCCCCCTTATCACTAATTCCTTTTGGGATCAGGAAAACAGGAATTTATTCTTTCTTTTAAATAAACATTTGCAAGGGAACTCAACTCCATCGTGCCTTCTTTTCACTGGAAGAAAAGACAATCCCCAACTTTTAGCTAGCTGCTCAAGCCAAAAGCGTATGTTTACAAACAGTTATAAAAATCTAAATCCAAACAGAAATATACAAAGGAGCTTGGTTTTAATTTTTCATTAGTTAAAAATGCTCATGTCTGTTGTGGTTTAACCCCAGCTGACAACTAACCAGCTCACACCTGCTCACTAACTCTCCCCTGGTGGGAGGGGGATGAAAATTGGAAGAGTAAAAGTGAGAAAACTCATGGGTTGAGATAAAGATAGCTTAATAGGTAGAGCAAAAGCCGCCTGCACAAGCAAAGCAAAACAAGGAATTCATTCACTGTTTCCCATCAACAGGCAGGTGTTCAGCCATCTCCATAAAAGCAGGGCTGCAACACACGTTCCCATTACTTGGGAAGACAAAACACTGTAACTTTGAGTGTGTCCTCCCCTCCTCCTTCTCCCCCCAGCTTTATATACTGAGCACAACATCATATGGCAGGGAATCACCCTTTTGTCAGTTGGGGTGAGCTGTGTCCCCTCCCAACATCTTTTGCGCCCCCAGTCCACTTGCTGGACTTGTGGGCCCATAGAAGGCCTTGCCTCTGTGTAAGCGCTGCTCAGCAATAACAGAAACATCTCTGCATTATCAACACTGTTTTCAGCACAAGTCCAAAACATAGCCCCATACCAGCTACTATGATGGAAGTTAGCTATCTTAAAAGTAAAATAAAATAACCTAAACTGGACAGTCAAAGGCCTCTAAGACCAGATAAAATCTTAGCAAAAACAACAGAGTTCAGGTTTATGGAACAGAGACTACAGAATATAAAGGTGATTGCTTACAGTAACACCAAAATAGAGCAGACTGATAAAATTCTTACCTTCAAAAAAGCCACCATAAATGGATTCTCCTCCCCTGCCATTTCCTTGAAAGAGGAAACGTAGCAGTTACAACTTAAAGTAATGATTAAAAGTCACATTATGTGGAAGGTGCTTCATAATATCAAATACTGATCCAACTGCATTCAAGTCATTGGCGTTCTTCTTCAAGATATACAAAGAAGATCAAGGTGCATCTTTGTAGTTTCAAAGCAAAATTGGAAAATGAGAGAGTATTCTCCCATGCATTCTCCCTTTTTTCTTTATTTCTCAGCTGCAGATAGGATATTTTACCCTCAAATTTAAACCTTGCAATGGAAAGTACCCAGTACTCTGAATAATGAGTTCATGGAGCAAAGTGTCTGTGTGTGCACACACATGTATAATATATATTAATATATAAGCTTACATGTTAAGGCCCTTACACAGAAAATAGGGAAAAAAAGCAGTTGAATCACAGAATAATTAATACAAGGAAGTGATACTACATAGAACTCCTGCAATATTCTATCACATCAGCATTAAAGTTTTCTTCTAAGATTCACATCCTACCTTCGCTGAAGTCACCTCCTTGGATCATAAAATCTTTCACAACCCTGTGAAACAGACAACTTTTGTAATGCAATGGCTTTTGGGTGGATTTTCCTGTACCCTTTTCACCTAAAGGAGAAGAAGGAACAAAAACCAAAATTACTCTCTGTACCTGTAGAATCTCCACTACAAAAAAGTGCTACATAAGCTCTTAATCAAAATCATCTGCTAAACTCTGAAAAATTAGCTAGTGAGGTAGACACATACCCGTAATACCAAGAAGAAACTAGCATTTAAGAAAGCAGAGCAGAAACTACCTTCCATCTCTACAGTTACACCTGAAGATCTCCTTACTGACTTTAGTATACAACTCTGGTCTCTTCCATGCAGATTGACTGAAATTAAACAGCCAGTTTAGGTTTAAGATCACTGGCACTGCTCAGAAGCATGCAAGAACTAGATCTTCAGTTACAACATGGCAAGGTTAAGGTACCATAAAAACTCATAACAAAGAGACAGGGGGAAGGAGAAGTAATCTTGTTCCCCCCTCCCCCCGCCTCCTGATTACAACTGCCATCTTCCTCCCTTAAACCAGTTCTGGTGCTGAAGACCCATAAGCAGGCTCCACTTCAGCTACAACACTATCTACTCTCCCTCCTCCCCTCAAACAGACAAGGTCTCTGCTAAGTTAGCAAGATGAATGGCTCATCGTGGGCCCTGTAAACAGCAGAGGCAACCTCAAGGTAACAATAATCAGCGGGAGTATGCTGGAAGGAGAAGGATCTGTTTCTCTCAGTGCTGGCAAACCACGAGACTGTATATTCCTATAACCTTATTCTGAGTCACTACATTGGCAGCTTTCATCAAGGGCAGTTGCCCTGAACTTACCTGTAACAGACTGGTGCCTCCATACGTATCTGAATAGCTAGAAAAAACACTTTTGATAGGACACTTTTGATAAATGTGAAGCTGTATCTGTTTCACTAACTTGGCATATGCCTAACACAGGTATGCCAGGAAAACACAGAGGTGTTGAACACTGTTTTAATAAGAAAGCATATACTTTTCAAAACTGCCCGAAAGAAAAAAATGAGTAAGGAAAACAAAATCAAAATTTGAATTAATTTGCTGATAATATCATAACCACTCTGCCCATATATTTTCCTCACTATTCCTAAAGCAGCAAAATAGTTCAGCATCTGAATTTGAATGTCAGCAACTAAGTATGAACTCAGTAGTGCTCGTTCCTGACCTGAAATACTGTTGAAAGAGTTCAAGTCAAAAATTTAAAGCAGTAGCAGGGAATAACACATTTATGCAATAAATACAACTTTTGATCAGTTGATAGCAGATCAAGAATGCCATGGTCACATGATAATATACTTACAGCCATTAAAAAGAATCACCTAAACGTTCAAATTTGTTACCAAATTTTGATAATCTGATTTTGTGCCAGTAAATCTAATGTCAGATCAGATAATACATACATTCCTGCAGACACCATGAATGGTGCACTAAATGTTCTAGCTAACTTGACATGAATGTAATTATGCACCCACACTTGACCCAGATCATATTAATACTGCTAAGAGATTCAGTATTAACAGCTATGGAGCCTGAAAATCAACAGAGCTGGAAGAAGAAAATGCCAAAGACAGAAAGCATGTATGCTATTTATGTATTCACAATTTTATTCTAGTGCTAATAATTTTAAGTTTTGCTAAACTTGTCAGTATTTTCAACAAAAGCATGCAGTGCACAAGACAACAACTCTGTTTGGAAATGCTTCTAGGAGAGAATCTTCTCAGTATCTTGTTCAAGAAATAATCTGAATTTCAATAGAAGTGGAAATCACCAGTCTTCGTCAACAAAGAAAAATAAAAATGAATAAAAAAACCCCCAAACCCAGTGAATACCAGCAATACCTTTCAAATACCTCAAATTATCGTAAGACTGAAAAGTAAGTTTACATGGTTGACCTCTTACTGGCTACACTTCAAGACTGGATGATGTTATATAATGTGAACAGTAATATCTATGCTAGTAACAGGAAATCAGCTTACTGTGTCCGCATTTAAAGTTAATTAGTATATACTCCCTGCAACATACTAAACCAAAGCTACAACTGCTTTGATTCTACATCAGATGTACATGAGAAATCAGCTAAATCTCCACAGGTACCAAGAACCAACTTTTTACATACTTACTTTTACATGTAAGAAAATGTCAGGAAAAATAACATAGACATCAAACTAGCTAACATGGTATTACATTAAAAATTACAAATAAAATTAAAAATCATAAATAAAAATGTAAAATCCACAAACCTGTGCAAAGGCAGCGAAAATTCTCACATGTTTTTGGACACACATCTGAAAACAGTTCAAAGACCACTCTTCCAGCTAGAAAAAAAGCACCATGTTTATTATGAAGTTAACTGGTATTTGTACTATTCTTCTATATCTTATATGAATATCATGTTACTGAATGGGTATTTTAATTTTCTTACCAGGTACATTGTTGATGGCTATGTCAAAAAAGCAACGAGGTCTCTGGACCTTTACTCCCATGGCTTCAAAAGTTTAAATACTGTAAGTAATAAAAATAAAATTTAGTTTTTCCTTTTGTGTAGTGAACCTACAAGTAAGTCAACATTGAAGAAAACAGAAACAGCTGAAAAGCAAACCTTCAAAAATAACAGAGCAAACAAAAGTATTTCTGAAGGTTCAGCAAATGTAAAGTATTTTAGGTAATTTTCATGTTTTGTAGACCCAAATGAGTAATTTTATTCATGTTTGCTGCAATGTAATTTAATTTAAATTACATTTAAATTAAAATTAAATTTAATTTAAACTTGAATGCCACACTTCAGATGAGGAAATACAAGAAGAAAAGATACTGTAAAGTATGAGGATAATAAAGCTTGAAGTCTTCTTGCTATCAAGATGGTATAGGAAATCACCTAAGCTGTCTGCTCCTAGAATTCTATATCCTAAGTAAAATAAGCAGAGAGAAAAAAGAAAAGAAAAAAAAAAAAATCAGCTTTGAAACCATCGACTTGAGTGCTCTCAAAAAACTTTTTGCAACTGCCTTTCAGCTGTTTAAAAAGACTCAATTGCAATCTCTGCTAGGCTCAGTGGTAGCAGCTGAGGGGGCTGCCATCTCCAAATGCCAACCCACCCCTCTGGTCAGGGTTACCAGCTTCAGATCAGGCCTGTTCTCAGGAATACATCAGCTGCTGCAGCGCAGCACTCCAGTTCATCTCAGTTACTATTAATTACCTGGGCCATGAACTACAGCTGCTCAAGAGAGAACATACTGCTTGTCTAGGAGCACAGAAAGGTGAACAGCCCATGATGGCAAACTTCTTCAACTGCTGTATGCGAGTATTAATTGCTCAAGTCAAGTAGGCATATGTTCAGAGATACCAGAACTTTTGCCACAAATAAAGAGAATGGTTAAAGAGCGGAACAAAACTTATAATGGCTACAACTTGACAAATCACCAACACACTGCCACATTAAAACTTAAGCATTCAATTTCTTAGGAATACATTTCCCAGGTCCCTCTCACTGCAGTTATCAGAAGCTACTCTAATTAGGATCTAAACCATTCTACATGAAAAAAAATACAAAGATGTAGCTCTTCTACAATAATTGCTAAGTGAAATGATTTTGGCTTTTTTTAAATTTTTTTTTGATTTCATTTTTATGTCATCACTTATCTTGCTTGAGTCACCATCCCTGGAGGCATTTAAAAGACATGTAGACATGGTGCTTAGGGACATAGTTTAATGGTGGACTCAGCAGCGTTAGGTTTACAGTTTGACTCAATGATCTTAAGGGTCTGTTCCAACATAAATGATTCTATAATTCTTTATCAAGAATTTTAATGCAACTTTTCCCTTATCTGTGAGTATATAAATCCCTTTATTTTTGTGTGACAAGCAATGTCTTAATTCCATTTGCACCTCTGGCCAACATTATGTACAAACATGACACTCTTTTCCTTTTCTGAAGGCCCACGCTCTCTGAATTCCTTCAAAGAGGGGAAAAAACCAATGAGGGCAAAAGGATCTGTAAGACTGGAGTACCTTTTCCAGAATTTGGAATATAATTCATAGATTTTCAGTTCTAATTATTTTTTATTGCCAGAAAACACTACTCGAATCCAGCTGACATACTGCACAAATCTCTCCTAGAGCTTCACTCATAGCTGTACCACAGAACAGCCTCGAAAAATTCAATTGTCACCATCTGTCACTCTCAGCTTACGAACAAGGGACTATAAGATATCAAAAGACAGTAATGTAATCATGTTAGCCCATATTCTCTCTACTTGTGCTCAATGTCACTCCTAATGTTTTGCCAAGATTACACAGTGAAGAATCACAAGAACAATGCAGTAGTGATTTAAATTAAACACCACTCAGTAGTTTCTCATTCATGTGATTTTTAGTACGAGAAGACTTTCCAAACACGCAGAATCTCACTAGGTATCCTCTTAGCTGTGTAATGAACACATTAATTCACACAAGCCAGAGACTTGTCAGAAGCAGCAGGCTTGCTTCAGCTGTCTTGCTCCTCTCCCTGAATTACCATTTCTCTTCTATTAGTACAACAAATTTTGCATCCAGGCAGAGAAACAAATAGAGAAAAACACCTGTAGCCGAGAACTGTGATGTTGTCAGGTTAGGAGACCTGCTCACCACACTGCTGCACAGACTCTGGGGCAGCACAAGGAAGGTGGTGGTGTGGGCAAGGGACAGGAGATGAGACAAGTGGGAGGGGACAGCCCACCTTCAGAACCAACCCAACCCAAAGGACAGCCATCAGCTCAGCTGTCAGCCGCAGAACAGACCATACAGGTGCACAGAGGGGCAGGGGGTGGGTATTTTTTTTCTAGGAAACATCTCAGAATCCATGCTACAATAAATACTTTTTGGTGGTAGATCTGACAGATTTAACTCAACTGAGACATCCAAGGACCAGTAGTACCACAACTGACTTATTGATCCTACCCAAACTTCAGGCATCTACCTGTAGCGCTTGAGTGAGGAGGGATTTAACTCCTGCTTTACAGGCAATTTGATTGAGGAACGTAGAGGTTATGCTTTAACATTTATATACAGTATTTTAGCAAAAATAAAAGCAAACTGTCTTGATATGACACATTTTTTTATTTCAAACGTTGATAATGACTAAAGCTAAATTGTAAAATAAATGTCAATATGCCTGTATCAGTCAATTTTTAACTTGGTTTTGTAGAGAACGGGCTAGAAGAGAGAAGGAAAAATAATGCATCTTACTTTAATCCCTATTCTTACCAACTTTTGCTCAATTTGATGATTTTCTACCTCTACATTGTCTCATGAACAGTGGAACAAATGAAGTTTACTCTGTGTTCTAAACGTTACCTCCAGTTCCCCCTGCACTTTCCCAAAATCCTCTAATCATATCCCTTAAATACTGGCTGCACTTGGTTCTAAACGACAGTTACGTCAACTGGTCAGTATGGACTGGACAAACCCTGACTGGACAAACACCAGGCCAAATAAATACAGTTAACTCTCCAGCTGATGGTGCCTAGTAAACCAGGCTAAAACATCAGTGATGTTTATCCTACCCACCTACAAGTCAAGTGAGCATTTCTCTCCAGTTTACTTAAGTACCTTTTGCATAGCTATTACTTCAGACAGACCTTCTCCTGAAGTGTTACAGGGAAAGCTACTGATTTACAAATGATCCATATACTATTAATTTCTATTCATGTAGTGTTTAATACCAAATACAATCTTGTACATACCAATCATTTAAAAGTAAGTACGTGGGGTATGAATGTTAAATGCAGAACCAACAAAGAAAACTTGAAAATACCGAGAATGAAGTCAGAAAATTACAAATGTAGCTCAATAGTACTATATGTGCAATAACAATAGGGCTTACGTGACTTGTCTATCTATATCTTCAAATTTATTTTCGTTTAGAATGTGGATACTCTTAACCCTAAATATTTTGCATATTTTAATTGTCAACTTGATGGAATTTTACTAGTGAAGAGAATATGATTTTCAAGTCAACCCAAAAGATACACACATAAATGAGCTATGCAGAAGAGCAATCCTGAGAAGTCAGCTCACTTCTTCCTTCTAAAACTCTCTAAGAAAAGACACTATAACAACCTAAGTACTATCCTAAAACATTCAAATCCTTCATCATTCTCAACTACCTCCTCTTTGAGGAGCCTCTTACTAAGTTTTAATAGAAAAAAAAAACCCAAACAAACCAAACAAAACCCCCACTTCAGTATATCTAACAAAAGAGGCCTGTTTGTTTTATTTCTGAAAGTGGAATTACAGTTCATTTCAGACCATATTTGTGTTTATTGACAAATACACTAAAATGTTTAGTCTTGTCAGAACAGCTGCATCCGTAACCAATGCATCACTAGCTGTGTCCGTCAGGATTCGCATCCCTTCACACCCCCACCAGACTCATCATTTTGTTCAAATATTTGCAGGATAAAGCTGTCCAATTCACAGCCGGGCTGCAGACAGCTGTTCTCCTTCAAAATTATCTGTGCCAATGGAAAAAGACAACCATCCCCAACTGTTCACAAGCATCTTTCTGCCAGACATTATCACTCATATGTGTTGATATGCTTAAAAATACATTTTAGGGAATTTTTTTTTCAAAGTCACCTGTGCTATCAAGGATCTGGTAATAATGCTGTTTAATATAAACTAGCTCTCTTTGACTGAAATAGGCTAAAAAGCACTCACAGATGCACATCAACTAAAGCATCAATGTGTCATGCATCTCACAAAAACTGGTGAGGGAAAGAAAATCCCAACCTTCGGCTGTATCTATGCTGAACAGGCCATGGGACTACCTATTTGTTTCAGTCCCTGCACAGGACAGAACAGATTTGGAACAAAGATGTATTCAGTAGGAAAAATATATATTGTATCCTATTCTGTCACTTCTTTCTCATCATTATCAGCTCTCCCCTATTTTTAATTTCTCCTTGACCTTGCCTTTGTATTTGTTCCCTTGCATCAATTTACAATTATCTTCTGCATTGATCTTCATTCAGTGCCCAAATGAAGTGAACAGTAAAGCGCATAAATTCACATTCCTAGCATTTTGTTTCAGATCATCTACAAATGCAGGAAGGCAAAACTACGCTGATTTATACTGCAAAGATAGCCATCTGGAATCTTCAGAAATATATTTTTAAGCAAAACTTTGAGTCCAGGAAATGCAAATGTACAAAGTGAATACTGAACATACACCACATTCACTAGGCTGTGGTTCCAGTCATTTGAAGCCAATATAAATGCGGGCTGATACTAGAATGGAGGGCTCATACATGTTTAGCTCTCATACCGGTGACCACCTTGCTGCATGAAAAATACCTTTTCCTCCCCCTCCAAAAAAAGATTTGGCAGCAGCACATATCAGCTTCAAGAGATAGTGGAGCCATAGACTAAAGACATATGTTCATTCCAGTATGGATTACACTGGAAACGAATTTATTACTATGAGATGGGAGACATGAAATTTTGTTCCTAGTTCCATTCCTGTGCCAGACCTTCCAGCTGTGTTAGGATGATACTGAAGGTGTGAACAACAAAAATCATAACAGCTCAACCCTCAATCTCCATCATTTCCTCAGCATTTTCTCCAAACACCACCATCTTTTCTTCTGTGTTTCACCATCAAAAACCTTTGAGTTAGCAGCAATGACAATTAAAGAAATTAATTTATTTTTTTTTCATTTTACTAATCAGCAGAAAAGGATTTTTGTTGTCAGCAGATTTCCAAAGAAGGTACTACACTTGAACACATTTCAGGTTTAGGATGCTGTCTTTGCAATCATGTGGAATTAACACCTCTATAAGAAAAGAAGAAAACATTTGATTCTACACAGGTCTATGAAATTTATGCAGGAAAACTTTCTACTCATCATCAGAAATCACATATTGTAAGTTTTCAACCTGACTGCCCCTGTATTTAGAGGGAAAAAGCCAACCACAAAAAAGACTTTCAACATTTCTGCAGACAAAAAGTGATTGATGCCACTTTCCATCAGGCTTCCTTCTCTAGAATAGAGCTACAAGTCTTTTTTGGACTATTGACACAGTATTTTCCCCGCAAAAAAAGAAATAAAATTGAGAGATACCTGGCGTATCAACTGTTGCCTTCCATGGACATGAGCCAAGAGCCTGCTATCCTCTTAGGGAGATTTAAGAAAATACCATCCTCAGATAGGTCCTGACTAAATATGCTGTATATACTCCTAACACTACTGCACTGCATAGTTAATTTACATGCCTTTCAGTATGAATTTTTGCAATTATTAACATGAATTTAGTCTTCTTGTACCAAAGAATATACGGAATACACACTCAGTTACAACATCTCAGCTGAGAGAATTTTTGGCTGAAAAGGTAGTAACCGTCTCTTAAACTACTGAAACAGAAATATAGGTTCCCACTAGACCATGCCCCTTGTTCTATTTTCCTAAGACAGAGACACCTACAATGAAAAAGATGCTAAAATATCTAACCACACTCTTGTCAACAGCAAGTAAAAAGCTTTGTTGCCAAGAGTTAGTCATGATTTTTTATTATCTAATTTATGCAGAAAGTACTTTTTTTTCCCCTGTTAACATTTGTGAAAAAACACAGGTGTTTTCTCCCAGGTCTGTGCACAAATAAATGCTTTTGTTGGTGTTCACTGCTCTCCCAGAAGCAGCAAAGAAACATGTCCATTTCAATTCTACTATTCATAACCAGAAAGTGGATTAGCATAGACCTGAAATCATTAATTTATATTTTAAAACTTAGAATGCTAAGCAAAGGCAAGTTTTAGCATTGTATGAAAGGAAAAAAGCTTTTAAAGGGTCTAGTGTTATCTCCAAGCCATTTACCCATTAGGATCCCCAAACTAAATTTCAGAAGTGGAATGCCTTCCTCCCTTGTTTGAGAGTAAGGCAAGACTATGCAACAGTATGAAACAGTTCTTAACGTTGACCCATATTTGTCAACCATAACAAAAAAAAAATAAAAATGCTTGTTCTAGCATCTTCTACTCTCATGTTCTCTTCCTTTCTTTCCTACTTTAGCTCTAGATCCTTTCCCTGCCTCATCCCAGCCTCCTACCTAAACCTCACTTCATTAGAAGATGGCCAGATTTGCTCCCTGGCACTCACTGACTGCTTCCAAATGGAAGATGGCTCCTAAATGCACATGGCATGGAGGAGTGGAGACATCATGCTGCAGCAGAGTAAAATCCACGATTGCAGTACATATTCTTCACTCCAAATTCCCTCATAATCCACTGATTTTCTTAGATC